>WNWK01000766.1:2500-387392 GCA_009830355.1 Cherax destructor
CTGTGTTGTTGCTGTTCCAGATGAGCTGCTGCAGCTCTTCGTTACCACCCTGTGCTCCTCCACCAACCTCCACATCCTCACCACTAGCTCCAACCCCAGGCTGTTCCCCAATGCCACAATTCTTCCACAACAGGCACAGGGTCGTTAGGGTCAGGGTCGGGGTCAGGGTCAGCCTCAATCCTTCAAATCCCTCTGTTGGACACAACCTGGCCACAATGGTCTCCAAGCAGGTTCAAAGTCCTGGAAGTCACTCCCTCCCAAGCCTACCTATAAGGCGTATGCAATGCACAATATTGAAGTGATCTTTCCAGAACTCTCTTGGTCAATGCACTGTCTGAGGGTCACATCAAAGCACTTCTGTACTGCTTCGGTGTAAAGTTTCTTGAAGTTGGAAATGACCTGCTGGTCCATGGGCTGGATGAGAGGAGTGGTGTTAGGAGGTAAGAACTTCACTCTGATGAAATTAAACTTGTCAGACAAACACTCTTGCAAGTTGTGAGGGTGAGCAGGAGCATTGTCCAGTACCAGGAGGCACTTGAGTGGCAATTTCTTTTCCAAGAGGTATTTCTTCACACTAGGGCCAAACACTCCAGTCACCCATTCCTTGAAAATCTCCGTAGTGACCCATGCATTGGTGTTAGCCTTCCAATGCACACACAAATTATTCTTGTCAACACTGTGATTCCTGAAGGGTCTGGGATTTTCTGCGTGATACACCAGTAAAGGCTTCACTTTAAAATCACCACTGGCATTGGCACACATCATAAGAGTTAGCCTGTCTTTCATAGGCTTGTGTCCTGGCTGTGCCTTTTCCTCCTGAGTAATGAAGGTCCTGTTGGGCATTTTCTTCCAAAACAGGCCTGTTTCATCACAGTTAAACACTTGTTGGGGGAGGAATTGTTCAGCCTCTACGAACCCCTGGAATTCCTGCACAAACTTTTCAGCTGCACGTTTGTCTGAGCTGGCTGCCTCACCATGTCTCACAATACTGTGTATGCCACTACGTTTCTTAAACCTGTCAAACCAGCCTTTGCTGGCTTTAAAATCACTCGCCTCACCACTGGTTCCAGGCATTGTCTTGACAAGATCTGCGTGCAACTTCCTTGCCTTTTCACAAATTATCGCCATGGAAATACTATCACCCGCTCTCTGTTTTTCATTGATCCACACCAACAACAATTTTTCAACCTCATCCACTGTTTTCGATCTATTTTTCGTTAACATATCAACCCCTTTTGCAACATTAGCTTCCTTGATCTCATTTCTCTTTGCCAGGATAGAGCTGATAGTAGATGGGGCTTTCTTGTACATCCTGGCAAGCTCACTCAGACGTACGCCACTCTCATATTTTTCTATAATCTCTTTTTTCAGTTCGATGGTGTTCCTCACTTTCTTTACCACAGTGGTGCCACTAGGAAGCTTCTTTGGACCCATGGTGACTTATTTCACAGTGACAATCACTAAACCACCAAAAAAGACACCAAATATATTGTGAATGTTTGAAAGAGCGCGCTGGGTAATGTTCTCTCAATGGTAAACAACGCTTCACTGGCGGCGTCCTGCATCCTGCGCAGGTGCGGAGCAGGAGGACAGGTGTAATATGTTACAAAACACGAGCCAGTTTACGATTCTCGAAATCGAAAAAAGCTTACGAAACATGATGTTTACGAAATAAGAACCTTACGAAACTCGGGGGTCCACTGTAGTAGGTTCTGTCGCTTTTTAGTTAGCCACTCATTAATATACACATTACTCTTTTTCTTGATGGAGGAACTTACTAGGTCCTTTTTTACATCAATGAAATTGGATCTTAACATAACACTTTGCTTTTGACCCGGCCTGCCTAGCAGTGGGGCCTCCTTGATATGGCTGGTTTCAATGTTAATTTGTATCTCATCTTTTATTAGCTGAAGTGCTTTGTTGGTGCAACTGTCATGGTTTGTATCCAATGATAAGTTAGAGCTGGTTAATGCACAAATAACCCGCACATAGGAGAGAGGAGCTTACAACGTTTCAGTCCGACTTGGACCGAAACGTCATCGTAAGCTCTTCTCTCCTAGGCGCGGATTATTTGTGTATTGTTCCAGTCACAGTATTGTGCTTTTTTTTGTTATTTAGAGCTGGTTAAAATAAAGAGTCTAAGAGCTTGTCTTGTTCAATCATATCTCTTTGATACTAGAAGCATGCATTGCATTGGGATTCCATGTTTAACCTCCAATCTTGTGTAGCTTCTGACAGCTTGGTGGTGAGGGAAATTTGCTTAGTACAGTGGACCACCGAGTTTCATAAAAACTTCATTCCAGAATCCTGCTCAAGTGCCATTACCGAACGAATTTACTCCCTTAAGAAATAATGTCACTTAGGTTAGTCTATTTCAGACCCTCAAAAATACACTTCCACAAGCACTTACAATATTATACTTACATAATTGTATGATTTCCGGGGTGTACGTAACTCGGGGGTCCACTGCATTTGTGTCTACAGTTGATTGCAGGTTTGTGTGTTGCTTGGATGTGTTTGATAAGATTTTTAGTTTGTTTTTTAGTTCACTAATGCTTGAGTTTTGTGTCGTTAGATGGCACTCTAAGCCACTAATCCTTGTGTTTTGGGTAAACAGAAAGTGCTTGAAGGTTTCGTTTTGCCATCTCAGCATACTATTTTCCTGAGGAATTTTATTAATGGTGTCGAGTCGTTGTTGAGGACTGCATACCTGGGCTATACCTTTGGGTGTTGATGAGTTGTAGTCGATGATACCGTTGAGGGTGAAGAGATCTTGAGTGTTTGCCATAGTTGAAGAAGAAAAGTAAGCTTGGGTTTGCGACGTGGATGAGGATGAATGTTGATCAAATCCAGAGAAAGGTTTGGAGTCGTCCGCCATTGTTGTTGTTGTGTTGGTCCGGGCGGGGATGGAAGATGCGCTGGCATCCTTCAGGGTAGACATTATGGGTAAGTTTTCTAGGAGGTTTGGTGTATGTCTTGAACTTGTTTCTTCTATTTTTCTGTCCCATGAGAACACTGGCGTAACTGATT
Source organism: Cherax destructor (assembly GCA_009830355.1). Classification (NCBI taxonomy): domain Eukaryota; kingdom Metazoa; phylum Arthropoda; class Malacostraca; order Decapoda; family Parastacidae; genus Cherax; species Cherax destructor. The sequence continues at coordinate 5,531 of WNWK01000766.1, forward strand.
TGGAGCTACTGTAGCGGTAACTTGCTTGGCTGGTGTTACATCTGGCAGCTTGTCTACATCACTAGCTGCTTTTATTTATCATTACTGGTTTCATGTGGGTCAGAGCAGCATTTAGGCCATGATAGAAGCTTAGTTAGGGCCAGGGGACTGCAAAGATATGGGAGCAGCCATTGTTGCTGTCGCCGCTGCCGACAACCAAATCTAACTTAACATAATCTAACCTAACGTCTATTAATTAATAATGAAACGCACAATGTTGAGGGTGAAAACAGACAATATTGCATCGAGGAAGTGGTGAAAGACAGTGCATAACGGTGTTATTGTTGTGGTGTTGAGACAGTGCCAGCCACCGTGTGTGTGTGTTGTTTCATTGCATTATTATTATTATTATTGCAAATATCTTGATAAATAACAATTTCAACAACAGATAAATGTATTATCATTATAATTGTTATTACTGCCTACCCTGCCTGCTGTGGTCTGTGTACTCACCTACATGTGTCTGCTGGGGGGTCGAGTCAGAGCTCCTGGTCCCTCCCCCACAGTGGTGGAGCACCAGTGACGACTCACCTGGTAGGTGTCTGTTATATTGATGGTGGTAGTGGTGGTGGTAGCAGGGATGGTGGTAGGTGGTGTGGTGGTAGTAATGACCTTGTTAAGCAGAGTACGAGTCTGCTGCTGCTGCTGCTGCTGTGTTGTCACCACCACCACCGCTGCCGGGGCATCACCACCTCCTGCTGTTGCTCCAGCTTTCCTGTTCACCACCTCAGCTCCAGCTTTACGTCGACGCTTGGACTCACGAGTCCCAGTGTCGCCATTCTCGTCTCCTCGACCCATTATTGTGCACACTGATGATCACCAGAACTGTGTCAGCCACACCGCCACCTTTGTTTATCTCAGGGACCACTACTATAAACTACCACCACTACTATCACTATAAACTACCATCACTATAAGCTACCATCACTGTAAACTATTATCACTATAAACTATCGTCACTATAAACTATCATCACTATAAACTATCGTCACTATAAACTATCGTCACTATAAACTATCATCACTATAAACTATCATCACTATAAACTATCATCACTATAAACTATCGTCACTATAAACTATCATCACTATAAACTATCGTCACTATAAACTATCGTCACTATAAACTATCGTCACTATAAGATACCATCACTATAAACTATCATCAGATTCAGATTATTTATTTCTCTGTAAAAAATTACAATGTGTGTTTTACATTTAAATGACAATACAGTAATAATAATAATAATAATTTATATAGACATGATACAATGTTGTACTACATAGTTATAAATGAGGTGTACATGCCAAAAGCCCCTTATATGCTGAGCATTGTGGGCATTCTTAAGATTAACTAACAGTAGAATACATGGTAAAAAATATGGTTGATAATTTACAGAATAAGTATAGTTGTGTATCTAAGTTGTAAAATTTGAATATAAGTTGAACATAATAATTTATTAATTGCAGCAATGCAATTATTTGAATGAGATCAAACAAATTAAAACAATTAGTTGTATTGCAATTATAGTTTATATGGTCATTATATAAGTTACACAGAGTACAAGAGAGTGAATTATTTTATTTGTTGATGTTATAGAAATAGTTCAGTGTGCATTATTTATAGCAGGTTTTTTACATTTAAGTGAGTAATCAACTTTGTTGGGTATTGTGCACTTAGGTTTGAGTGAGAAGGTGGTTTTTTAACATCATTTTGAATTGAGGTATAGGCAAGGTTTCTTTGGCAATCACAGGTAATGAATTCCAAATTTTTGGGCCTTTTATATGCATTGAGTTTTTGCATAGTGTTAGATGGACACGGGGATCATTGAGGAGTGATCTGTGTCTTGTGTTATGGTCATGTTTCCTGTTAAAGTTGGTAAGGAGAAGTTTGAGTAGTGGGTTAATATTTGCATAAAGTGTTCTATGTATGTAGTAGGCACAGTAAAAAGTATGGATGTCTTGTATGGTGAGTAAATTTAGATTTTTGAATATTGGTGGAGTATGTTGTCTGGAGTGTGAATTTGTTATCATTCTAACTGCAGCCTTTTGTTGTGCTATTAATGGTCTGAGATGAGTTATTGATGTTGTTGTAATTACAACGATAGCCGTTAGCATGCCTGGGCATGCCTGGGCATGCTAGACATTTCGGGCATACTCAATACTAGTTAATCTATATTACAAATTATATATGAATACAAATTTCAAGTGATTAAATAGATTTACAATAGTGAGGTAGTTCAGAATATTTAGAATATAAACTATCGTCACTATAAACTATCGTCACTATAAGCTACCATCACTATAAGCTACTATCACTATAAGCTACCACTATAAACTACCACCACTACCATCACTATAAGCTACCATCACTATAAGCTACCACCACTATAAACTACCATCACTATAAGCTACTACCACTATAAACGACCATCACTATAAGCTACCAGGCCCAGACTCATGGAACTCCGTGTTCATCAAGAACTGCAAGAAGCCCCTATCACATGCTTTTAACATCCTATGGAGAGGGAGCATGGACACTGGGATCGTCCCGCAGCTACTAAAAACAACAGACATAGCCCCGCTCCACAAAGGGGGCAGTAAAGCAATAGCAAAGAACTACAGACCAATTGCGCTAACGTCCCATATCATAAAAATCTTTGAAAGGGTTCTAAGAAGCAAGATCGCCACCCATCTTGATACCCATCAATTGCACAACCCAGGACAGCATGGGTTTAGAGCAGGCCGCTCCTGTCTGTCCCAACTACTGGACCACTACGACAAGGTCCTGGATGCTCTAAAAGATAAACAGAATGCAGATGTTATATACACAGATTTTGCAAAAGCCTTTGACAAGTGTGACCATGGTGTAATAGCACACAAAATGCGTGATAAAGGAATAACAGGAAAAGTTGGTAGATGGATTTATAATTTCCTAACACATAGAACACAAAGAGTAGTAGTCAACAGAGTAAAGTCTGAGGCAGCTACTGTGAAAAGCTCTGTTCCACAAGGCACAGTACTTGCTCCCATCCTATTCCTCATCCTCATATCAGACATTGACAGGGATATAAGCCACAGTGCTGTGTCTTCCTTTGCAGATGACACCCGAATCTGTATGACAGTGTCCACCGTTGAAGACACTGCAAGACTCCAAGCAGACATAAACCAAATCTTTAAATGGGCTGCAGAAAACAATATGAAGTTCAATGATGAGAAATTTCAATTACTCAGATACGGAAAACGTGAAGAAATTAAAATCTCATCGGAGTACAAAACTAATTCCAACCACACAATAGAGCGAAAAACTAATGTCAAAGACCTGGGAGTGTTCATGTCAGAGGATCTCACCTTCAAGGACCATAACAATGTAGCAATTGCATCTGCTCGAAAAATGACAGGATGGATAATGAGAACCTTCAAAACCAGGGATGCCAAGCCCATGTTGACACTTTACAGATCGCTTGTTCTATCTAGGCTGGAATATTGCTGCACACTAACTGCACCTTTCAAGGCGGGTGAAATTGCTGACCTTGAAAATGTGCAGAGAACCTTCACGGCACGCATAAGTGCGATAAACCACCTCAACTACTGGGAACGCTTGAAGTTCCTAAACCTGTACTCTCTAGAACGCAGGCGGGAGAGATACATTATTATATACACATGGAAAATTCTCGAGGGCTTAGTACCAAACTTGCACACAAAAATCACTCCCTACGAAAGCAAAAGACTCGGCAGGCGATGTAACATTCCCCCAATGAAGAGCAGGGGTGCCACTAGCACGTTGAGGGACAACACAATAAGTGTGAGGGGCCCAAGATTGTTCAACTGCCTCCCAGCATACATCAGGGGGATTACCAACAAGCCCCTGGCTGTCTTCAAGCAGGCACTGGACAGGCACCTCAAGTCGGTACCTGATCAGCCGGGCTGTGGTTCGTACGTTGGACTGCGTGCGGCCAGCAGTAACAGCCTGGTTGATCAGGCTCTGGTCCAACAAGAGGCCTGGTCACGGACCGGGCCGCGGGGGCGTTGACCCCTGGAATTCTCTCCAGGTAGACTCCAGGTAGACTATAAACTACCACCACTACCATCACTATAAACTACCACTCCTACCATCACAATAAACTACCACCCCTACCATCACTATAAACTACCACTCCTACCATCACAATAAACTACCACCCCTACCATCATTATAAATTACCACCCCTACCATCACTATAAACTACCACCACTACCATCACTATAAGCTACAACTACTATATCAGAAATCTTCCCTATGAGGATAGACTGAGGCCCTGAATCTGCACTCTCTAGAAAGGCGTAGAATTAGGGGGGATATGATTGAGGTGTATAAATGGAAAACAGGAATAAATAAAGGGGATGTAAATAGCGTGCTGAAAATATCCAGCCAAGACAGGACTCGCAGCAATTGTTTCAAGTTGGAAAAGTTCAGATTCAGGAAGGATATAGGAAAACACTAGTTTGGTAATAGAGATGTGGATGAGTGGAACAAACTCCCGACTACTGTCATAGATGCTAAGACGTTGTGTAGTTTTAAAAATAGGTTAGATAAATACATGAGTGGGTGTGAGTTGGACCTGACTAGCTTGTGCTACTAGGTCAGATGTCGTACTAATTCATTAAGTGGAAGTGACCTGACTACCTGGAGTTTACCTGGAGAGGGTTAACTCCAGGTGGTCGGGTCTAAGCCGGGGGTGATGGACCTGCCTCGCATGGGTCAGTAGGCCTGCTGCAGAGTTCCTGTTTTCTTATAAGAACATAAGAAAGAAGGAACACTGCAGCAGGCCTGTTTGCCTTATTACGTACGCTTAGGCATTGCTGTCTTGGTTTAAGGTTGCTGCTTACCATCACCCCCAAGTCCTCGCAATCTGTATGGCTAAGTTCTACGTTATTTAACTTATAAGTGCTTGGGTTATGGACACTCCCGAGCTTCATAACCTTGCATTTATCTACATTGAACTGCATCTGCCACTTTTCTGACCAGGAATTTAGTCTGTCTAAATCTTCCTGAAGTTCCCTGACATCTACGTTTGAATCAATTACCCTACCTATCTTCGTGTTATCGGTGAATTTGCTCATATCACTAGTAATTCCCTCATCAAGGTCATTGATATATATTATAAACAACAACGGGCCTAAGACTGATCCCTGTGGAACACCACTTGTTACAGATCTCCACTCGGATTTAACCCCATTTATGCACATTCACTGCTTCCTATTGGTGAGCCATGACTCGATCCATGACAGCACTTTTCCCCCAATGCCATGAGCTGCCACTTTCTTTAACAGTCTCTGGTGTGGTACTCTATCAAAAGCCTTACTAAAATCTAAATAAACAATATTGAATTCTTTATCGTGATCAACAGCCTCAAAAGCTTTACTAAAGAAGGTTAATAAATTAGATAGGCAGCAACGCCCCCGCGTGAATCCATGCTGAGTATCATTAATCAAATTATGGTTATCTAGATGGCTTCTAATAATATCAGCTATAATTGACTCTAGTAATTTGCCTACAATTGAGGTCAGGCTTATTGGGCGGTAATTTGACGGTAGTGACTTGTCCCCTGCTTTAAAAATAGGAATTACATTAGCCATCTTCCACATATCAGACACTACACCTGTTTGAAGAGATAAATTAAAAATGTTAGATATTAGTTCACAGAGTTCCATTTTGCATTCCTTAAGAACCCTTGCAAAAAGCTCATCAGGACCCGGCGATTTATTTTGTTTCAGTTGGTCTACTTGTTTCATAACCATTTTGCTAGTGACTGTGATATTACATAATTTATCTTCTTCAGGGACACTATAAAAATTTATTATTGGGATATTATTAGTGTCTTCATGTGTGAAAACCGAGAGAAAATAATTATTAAAAATAGAGCACATATCATTCTCCTTGTCAGTAAGATACCCAGAGTTATTCTTAAGGGGACCTATCTTATCCCTAACTTTTGTTCTATAAACCTGGAAAAAACTTTTTGGGTTAGTTTTTAAATCCCTAGCAATTTTAATTTCATAGTCCCGTTAAGCTTTTCTTATACCCTTTTTAATGTCCCTCTTAATGTCGGTATACTGATTTATAAGATGACCCTCATCTCTATTTATGTGCCCATAAATTCCTTTCTTCTGCCCTAAAAGATATTTGAGCCTATTATTCATCAATTTTGGGTCATTTCTACTTGATCTAATTTCTTTATACGGGATAAATGTTCTTTGGGCAGCCTGTATAGTGTTAAGAAAACCGTCATATTGATAGCTCTCTTCGTTACCCCAGTCCACAGTTGATAAGTGTTCTCTAAGCCCATTATAATCTGCTAAGCGAAAGTCTGGGACTGTTACTGAATTATCCCTACTATCATACATCCATTCAATGCTAAAGGTAATTAACTTGTGGTCGCTTGTGCCGTGTTCCTCAGTAATTTCTAAATTATTAACAAGAGATTCCTTGTTTGCCAGAACCAAGTCAAGTAGGTTATTTCCCCTTGTAGGTTCTGTCACAAACTGCTTCAAAAAACAATCCTGAACTACCTCTAAAAAGTCGTTAGATTCTAAATTCCCTGTCAAGAAATTCCAATCAATCTGACTAAAGTTAAAGTCCCCTAGAATTACTACGTTATCAAGCCTTGTGGCCTTAACAATTTCCTCCCAGAGTAGTCTCCCTTGTTCCCTATCTAAGTTTGGAGGACTATATATCACGCTTAAAATAAATTTTTCACACCCCTCTGAAAATTCTATCCAGACAGACTCTGTATGTAATATTTCAGACTTTATGCCCGTTTTTATGCAACAATTTAAATGATCATGGACATAGAGTGCCACCCCACCCCCCTTCCCGATACTTCTGTCTACTTGGAACAATTTAAAACCCTGGATGTGACATTCAGCAGGCATGTCCCGATTTTTCATATTAAACCACGTCTCAGTTATTGCAAAAACATCAATATTACCCGCACTAGCAACTAATCTCAACTCGTCCATCTTATTTTTAGTACTACGACTATTAGTGTAATATACATATAAAGACCCCCCCTTTCTCTTTACCCTTCCTGCTCATTTCTGTTTTTCCACTATACCTATTACAGTCCTTGTCACCTAGTGCCACTGACTTTCCAATACCCACCTTATTCTGCCTATTACTAGTTCTCCTAGAATTCATAATATTACTACACTGGGACTTCACTGTTTTTCCCCTATAACCCATACCACTAACTTTTTCTAGTTTAAAGCCCTAACAGCTCCCTCCACTGGAGCTGCCAGTGCCCCCACCCCAGACCTAGATAAGTGAACCCCCATCCCTGGCATACATGTAATTTCTGCCATAGAAGATGTCCCAGTTGCCAACGAATGTTACTGCATTTTCCTTACAGTATTTGTCCAGCCAGCAATTGACACCAATTGCCCTGGACAACCATTCATTTCCAACTCCTCTCTTTGGCAAAATACCACATATGACAGGGTTCCCACCCTTCTTCCTAATTATGTCTATTGCTGACCTATACCTGCCTCCAGCTCTTAGACAAATATGATTGCTCCCATTACCTATCATGATGTCCAGACATCATGAGATGTCTAGTGGTAGTGGTGTCTGGACACCACTACCATCACTATAAGCTACCACTACTATAAACTACCACCACTACCATCACTATAAGCTACCACTACTATGAACTTCCACCACTACCATCACTATAAGCTACCACTACTATAAACTACCACCGCTACCATCACTATAAGCTACCACTACTATAAACTACCACCACTACCATCACTATAAGCTACCACTACTATGAACTTCCACCACTACCATCACTATAAGCTACCACTACTATAAACTACCACCGCTACCATCACTATAAGCTACCACTACAATAAACTGCCATCACTACCATCACTATAAACTACCATCACTATAAACTACCACCAATATAAACTACCACCCCTAGTAAGCAGTAAGTAAGTTTATTCAGGTATACACAAATACAGTTACATAGATAACCCAAAAAAGTCAGAGAGAGTGACTTATTTCCGATAGGGTCCTTTTAATACCTTATTATTATACTATAAAGGAGATAATATCTTATTATTATACAATAAAATATATATAATATTAATAAGGTCAAATTAATTGTTAATATTTACATGTGTGTTAGCTAAAAAAAAAATCATTCTCCTCCCTTTCTGTCGCTTCATTCATTTGGCACTCTTTGGCTCTCTTCTTGAACTGGTTCATGCTATGACTGACACAGACCAGTGTCACTGACGTGTATAGTATGCAAAGTCATGGAGAAGATTATCAGGACAGTGGTGGAGCACCTTGAACGGAATAAGCTTATAAACGACAAACAGCACGGATTCAGGGAAGGAAAATCCTGTTTCACAAACCAACTGGAGTTTTATGACAAGGTAACGGAAGTAAGACACGAGAGAGAGGGGTGGGTAGACTGCATTTTCTTGAATTGCAAAAAGGCCTTCGACACAGTTCCTCAGAAGAGATTAGTGCAAAAGCTAGAGGATCAGGCACGCATAACAGGAAGGGCACTGCAATGGATCATAGAATACCTGACAGGGAGGCAACAATGAGTCATGGTACGTGACGAGGTGTCAGAGTGGGTGCCTGTGACGAGCAGGCTTCCACGGAGGTCAGTCCTAGGACCAGTGCTCTTTTTGGTATTTGTGAATAACATGATGGAAGGGATAGACTCAGAAGAGTCCCTGTTTGCAGATGATGTGAAGTTAATGAGGAGAATTAAATCGGATGAGGATCAGCCAGGATTACAGAGACACCTGGACACCTGGTCCAGCAACTGGCTCCTCGAATTTAACCCCACCAAATGCAAAGTCATGAAGTTCGGGAAGGGCAAAGAAGACCTCAGACAGAGTATAGGCTAGGTGGCCAAAGACTGCAAACCTCACTCATGAAAAAGGATCTTGGAGTGAGTATAATATCGAGCACATCTCCCGAAGGGCTCATCAACCAGATAACTGCTGCAGCATGTGGGCGCCTGACTAACCTGAGAATAGAGTTCCGATACCTCAGTTAGGAATCGTTCAAGACTCTGTACACCGTGTACGTCAGGCCCATACTGGATTATGCAGCACCAGTTGGGAACCCACACCTGGTCAAGCATGTCAAGAAATTAGAGAAAGGGCAAAGGTTTGCAACAAGACTAGTTCCAGAGCTAAGAAAATGTCCTATGAAGACAGGTTAAGGAAAATTGGCATGACGACACTGGTGGGCAGGAGGGTCAGGGGAGACATGATAATGACATACAAAACACTGCGAGGAATAGACAAGGTGGACAGAGACAGGATGTTCAGAGATGAGACACATAAACAAGGGGCCACATTGGAAATTGAAGAATCAGATGAATCAAAGGGATGTTAGGAGTTGTCAGGAAGTGGATTAAGTAAGTAAGTTTATTCAGGTATATACAAATACAGTTACATAGATCATCATACATAGCAGCATATGTGTAGAGAACCTAGGTTAACCCATAAAAGTCAGACAGAGGAGGTTTGATAAAGCTAATGGAGCAGGGAGAGAGAGTACCTAGTAGTGATAAGTGAAGAGGTGGGACCAGAAGCTATGAATCGACCCCTGCAACCACAAATAGGTGAGTACACACACACTGGGCAGGCTGCAGGTTTGGTCCAGCAATTGGCTCCTGGAGTTCAACCCCACCAAGTGCAAAGTTATGAAGATTAGGGAAGGGCAAAGAAGACCGCAGACGGAGTACAGTCTAGGGGTCCAGAGACTACAAACCTCACTCAAGGAAAAGGATCTTGGGGTTAGTATAACACCAGGCACATCTCCTGTGGCACATATCAACCATTTAACTGCTGCAGCATACAGGCGCCTAGCAAACCTAAGAATAGCATTCCAACATCTTAATAAAGAATTGTTCAGGACCCTGTACACTGTGTACATTAGGCCTATATTGAAGTATGCATCACCAGTTTGGAACCCACACCTAGCCAAGGACATAAGAAAATTAGAAAATGTGCAAAGGTTTGCAACAAGACTATTCCCGGAGCTCAGGGGCATGTCCTATGAGGAGAGGTTAAGGGAAATCGACCTGACGACACTGGAGGACATGAGAGATAGGGGGGATATGATAACGACGTATAAAATACTGAGAGGAATCGACAAGGTGGACAGAGACAGGATGTTCCAGAGAGACACAGCAACAAGGGGACACAGTTGGAAGTTGAAGACTCAGATGAATCACAGGGATGTTAGGAAGTATTTCTTTTGTCATAGAGTTGTCAGGAAGTGGAGTTATCTGGGAAGTGATGTAGTGGAGACAGGATTCATACATAGCTTTAAGAAGATGTATGATAAAGCTTATGGAGCAAGAAGATTGACCTAGTATCAGCCAGTGAAGAGGCGGGACCAGGATCTGTGATTCGACCCCTGCAACCACAACTAGGTACTCACCTAGTTGTGTTTGCAGGGGTCGATTCATAGCTCCTGGCCCCGCCTCCTCACTGGTCGCTACTAGGTCATTATTCTTGCTCCATAAGCTTTATCATACCTCTTCTTAAAGCTATGTATGGATCCTGCCTCCACTACATCACTTCCCAGACTATTCCACTTCCTAATAACTCTTTGACTGAAGAAATACTTCCTAACATCCCTGTGATTCATCTGAGTCTTCAACATCCAACTGTGACCCCTTGTTGCTGTGTTCCATCTCTGGAACATCCTGTCTCTATGGGTACTACAAACAGTGGCCAGGCTTCAAATATCTTTTATTGTACAGCAGTAAAGGAATGGAACAGACTGCCTGCACATGTCAAAGCCAGTCATAGCATGAACCAGTTCAAGAAGAGAGCCAAAAGGTACCTAATGAATGTAGCGACAGAAAGGGAGGAGAATGATTTTTTATTTTTTTTAGCTAACACACATGTAAATATAAATAACTCAATTTACCTTTTTCCTAGTATATCTCCTTTATAGTATAGTTAAGGCAGAGTACCATGAAGAGCAAAATCTAAATGACATTATATAAGGGCTAGACATAGGGTCCTGCGAGCCTCAGTAGGTAGACACTGTGTTTGTCTGTAGAGGAACTTCAGTCTGGCATTCGCTTTCTTTACTACACTGTTCCCTATTAGTTCTCTCCTTACATACTTGGGTCAAGGGGATTCCCAGATATTTCACTGAAGTTACTGAAATAATGGGTTCCCCATTACACTTGACAATAAAATTGTTTACCCTTTTCAATTTGTTTTGTGCCAAAAAGTATGACTTCCGTTTTCCCGATGTGTAATGACAACACTGGTCAGCAATTTCCAACTAATTTTGGGTCACTGATAATGAATTTCATAGTTAAAATTGTTTGTTAACTCTACTTTTCAATATAGTACACCTACGTGTCACAACAGGTTCCTTTCATATGTGGCTATGCACCACATATGAAAGAAACTTATGAGAATATAAAACATATGTTGCAATGCATGCAATATAATGAACATCAATGGCAGCTCTGTGGTGACTTAAAGGTTGCTGCTCTTGTGATGGGCTTGCAGGGCGGACACACCAAGTACTGCTGCTTTCTATGTGACTGGGACAGTCGTGCAAGAGGTTGCCACTACATCAGGAGAGACTGGCCACCTCGTCAATCATTGGAGTCTGGGATGAAAAATGTTCAACATCCACCTCTCATTGAACCAAACAAAATTTTGCTACCACCACTAGACATAAAACTTGGGCTCATGTTAAAATTTGTAAAAGCTATGGACAAATCCGGTCAAGGCTTTAAGTATTTAACATCAAAATTTCCCTCACTGAGCGACGCTAAGATAAGAGAGGGAGTCTTCAATAGTCCTCAGATTCGAGAGCTTCTTAAAGATGGTGACTTTGAATCAGACCTTCATGGGGAGGAGAAAGCTGCTTGGGAAGCATTCAAGTTAGTGGCGAAGGGATTCCTCGGAAACAGAAGGGAAGACAACTATGAAGAATTGGTGGAAAACCTCATCAAGGCTTACAAGAACATGGGATGTAACATGTCACTTAAAACTCACTTTTTGGACTCGCATTTAGTTTTTTGCAGCGAACTGTACCAATACATCACCTTTACCATTAATATATAAACTAATTGTTAAATTCTTAAATTTTTGAATTTCAGTACCTCAATTTTGTAAACCTAGTTAATCACTACAATGACATAACCTTACTATCTGTATAATCATTGTGTCACTATTGAGTAAGACCTATCATAAGACTGACTGAAAAGCCTAGGCATACCTAGGCATATTATTGGCCATCTTGTAATATCTACTTCATAAAATGTATAATAATATAAGTACACCCCACTTTGTAATATTACTAGAAATAAAGAATTTGAATTTGAATTTGAAACGTTTCACCAAGATATTTCAACCATGGAAAAATTGTACCAGGGTAAATGGGGAGTGACAGGGAGTGACGGGAAAGGAGGGAGTGACGGGAAAGGAGGGAGTGACGGAGAGGGAGACGGGAAAGGAGGGAGTGACGGGAAGAAGATGGAGACTTGAGGGAGGTAGTGAAAAATGTAGGTGGAGGAAGTATGAAGGGAGAGACGATGAAAGGGATGAGGAAAAGTAGAGTGCAGCACTTTGTAGTTCCCAGGATCATTGTTCCCGGGTTCTGCTCTCACGCCAGACTTCCTGCTTGCTGGCTGGACCACTTAACTATTGGTACTAGCAACATGCATACCAACCTGACCATCACAACCTGGATGATCAGGAAGTACTTGCACTCAGCTCCTCAAGTTTCCTCTTTTAGACAGTTGAGAATCTGATAAATCATACACATACGCAACACTTGGTATATTTACTGTTCGATTCCCAGTGAGGGTAGAAACACTGAATGTGTTTCCTTACACTGGTTGTCTATGTCCCCCATCAGTAAAATGGGTACCTGGGTGTTAGTGGACTGGTGTGGGTCGCATCCTGTGACAAAACTGACCTAATTTCCCGAAATGCTCAGCATAACAAGTGGCTTTCTATATAGTAGTATGTCATTGATGTCAACTATGGTCTGTATACCTTGTACATGTACTTGTAGAAATAAAGATTTTATTATTATTATTTTATTATTATTATAAAAGAACATAAATGATTTAGATATTCCAAATACATTAGGAACACCTTTGTTACTCATATTTTATAGCAGAAATAGTCAAACACGAGAGCAAAAAACCAACGCACGTACACAAACATACATATTTCATATATAAAATAATAGCAAGGATGGTAATTGTGGTGTCAGGAAAGAGATACGCTGTACATACTGGAGTGCAAGTAACCTTGGAGTGCATCTGTGGACATTATCTAGATTCCTCGTAGTCAGTGGCAGAACTACGCAGTTCACTCTCCCACTTGTTTCCCTTACTAATTATCTTCACTCTTGTGTCCCTTGCAACTCGTGAGCATCGATGGTATACCAATACGTGTGTCAGTAAGACATAATATGTAATTTTTGGCATCTTATTAAGACGACGTTTCAACCACCAGGAATTATAACTCCTCTGATATAGTCCTGGAAGACGATATGCCGCATTAAAATGCCATTAAAGACATTTAGTGACTTATTAAGACACTACAAAATGCGAATGTTGAGGCCGATGAAGGTATTTTTACCCATAGAGCATAAGCATAGTGTTGTCCTCAAAGATTTGTTAAGTTATACCTTGAATTAAGGAAACATCCTGGACTTCACCTTACGAAACAGACAAAGAAAATGCGATAGTAATTATGGACAAGGTAGATTATAGGGGAAAAAAATAAACATGATGTTAGGAGACAGGGAAACTCACGCGTCTCTTAATTAATAATGTCAGTCTTAATAATGTTCCTAACACAACACTACAATAATAAAGTGATACACAGTGACACACAAGTCCAAGGAGATCGTGGGAGTGCATGAATGGCATATAATACCTATAAGACGAAGACTTAGACACATGAGCAACATCTGAAGAGCACCGTAGTCTTCAAGACTACGGTGCTCTTCACCGTAGTCTTGAGGGACTGATTACCCCATCATTTATATACAGTTCCACATTCTTCACATTATGTCCTCGAATTGTATTGATAAAGCCACTGGTTGGCGAAACATCTACAAATAAAGATAAGAGAGAGGCGAAGAGCCGCAGGAGACGGCAGGTGCGTTTCTCTACAAGTAGTCAGCTGATGGCAGGGGACTTCCGGGAGCGGCTGCCTTCACTGCTACATCTAAGAACAGCGAAGAGATAAGCACGGCGCCATTCTAGAGGACTTCCCGATTATAAGCTTTATGGTTGGCCACGAGATAAATATCTTCTCGTTTTTTTTTCTCCTGACTTTAAGAGCGGAGAATTAAGATCATTGAGCCAGAAATTGGTGAGGGTGAGCCGGCACTCACGGGCGTGAGTGGGTGGGTGAGCCGGCACGTATAGGCGTGAGTAGGTAGGTGGGTGGGCGACACCGCTGATGACAGACCCAGTAACCCACACCTCTGATTGGCTTACCGAGACACAATGCAACCCAATTTAAGCCACGTTAAGCCTCCTTGACAGGAGGGGGATTGACGAGACGGAAAAGAACTTGTAGGCATGACCACAGATGAAGAGATGCCTCGCAGAGCAGGCCAAGCCAGTGGCTTAGAACATACCTGGATTGGCTTTTTTTTCCTTGCAGACATGTGCATCTGAGATGACGAATCACTAGCAAAGCCGTAGCTTGATCGCTAGTGCACTCAGCTCACACTCTGAGGTCCGGAGATCGAATCTTCTCCGGTACGATTGGAAAACATTAGGGACGTGTTTCCATAAGGCACCTGCTGTCCCTGTTCATCCATCAGTATAAAATGGGTACCTGGGTGTTAGTGGACTGGTGTGGGTCGCATCCTGGGACAAAACTGACCTAATTTGCGGGAAATGCTCAGCATAACAAGCGGCTTTCTATATAGTAGTATGTCATTGATGTCAGCTATGGTCTGTATACCTTGTACATGTACTTGTAGTAAATAACGATATTATTATTATTATTCTTATTATTATTATTATTATTATTATTATTAAACACCGTAGGCACAGTGGAAGGCTGGACTGTTTCCTTGAAACTGGTGATAAAGAGGGACGGTGCCAGCCAAGACTCCGTGACGTAGGCAGGTCCACTTCATACCACAAAATTCACTGAAATTCGTGAGAATTTCGCCACCGCTGCCACCACATTGTTGTAGGTGGGCTCGAGTAATGTTGTGGACGTGTTGGAGTTTATTGGGTAGATGGTGGTGACGTCCACCAGCCATGATGCTAAGGGCTCGGTGTCGACCTCCTGACTGACTATGCCTGCAGGTGTTGCTGGGGTTTGAACTCTGGCATATCAGAGTCGCTGACCTGCCAGTGTCTCAAACTAACCATCACATTCCTATACCGTGACACTAGCAACGGACAAACTTACATATACCGTAACACACACCCAGGAAACACCAACTCACACCCAAGAAGCACCAACAATCACCTAACAAACACAAACACTCTCCCAACAAAAACTAACACTCTCCCTACAAACACCAACACTCTCCCTACAAACACCAACACTCTCCCTACAAACACCAACACTCTCCCTACAAACACCAACACACACCCAAGAAACACCAACACTCTCCCTACAAACACCAACACTCTCCCTACAAACACCAACACTCTCCCTACAAACACCAACACTCTCCCTACAAACACCAACACACACCCAAGAAACACCAACACTCTCCCTACAAGCACCAACACTCTCCCTACAAATACCAACACTCTCCCTACAAACACCAACACTCTCCCTACTAACATCAACACTCTCCCTACAAATACCAACACTCTCCCTACAAACACCAACACTCTCCCTACAAACACCAACACACACCCAAGAAACACCAACACTCTCCCTACAAGCACCAACACTCTCCCTACAAATACCAACACTCTCCCTACAAACACCAACACTCTCCCTACTAACATCAACACTCTCCCTACAAAAACTAACACTCTCCATACAAAAAGCAACACACACCCAAAGGACACCTACAATCACCCAACAAGCACCCAACAAGCACCTACAATCACCCAACAAGCATCCAACAAGCATCCAACAAGCACCTACAATCACCCAACAAGCACCAACACCTCACTCAACAAACACCGCTTACCATTACCATTATTTGTGTGTTTTCTACGCCAGTCTCTAACATAAAACCTGAAGTTGAACCCGTCGACCAGCCAGCCCTTTCAGCACCCTCACCCGAGAGGGACAACCTTGAAGATTCAGCTTCAGAACTGGTTTTACTGCGCCTCCATCAGCAAGAGGTCACGCTGTTGCACAATTGAAACAGTGTTAAGACTTAAGCTACGTCTGAGGTCCCTCTCATCTCACCAGTCTAGTGTCTTCTTAATTACCTGATTAAATACGAATGCCTGAGTTACTTTTCCTCCCAAGAGACTAGCAGCTTTCTTGCATGTTTGTGTGATGAATCTGCAACATCAGCAATAACCCCACAAGTGCAACGTAAGGTAATGGCCGGATTTCCTATCACTACAGTAATAATGGGAGATAACAGGCTACATCTTACATCTTATTGCATGTTGCATCACAAACAATGCATATATTTCCTTCTTCCACGACACGTGTGGCCGGAGACTACAAAGTTCCAGCTCTTAGAACACTGTAGTGGGTTCTTAGAACGCTGTAGTGGGTTCTTAGAACGCTGTAGTGGGTTCTTAGAACGCTGTAGTGGGTTTTTAGAACGCTGTAGTGGGTTCTTAGTACGCGGTAGTGGGTTCTTAGTACACTGTAGTGGGTTCTTAGTACACTGTAGTGGGTTCTTAGTACACTGTAGTGGGTTCTTAGTACACTGTAGTGGGTTCTTAGTACACTGTAGTGAGTTCTTAGTACACTGTAGTGGGTTTTTAGTATGCTGTACTGGGTTCTTAGTACGCTGTAGTAGGTTCTTAGTGCGCTGTAGTGGGTTTTTAGAACACTGTAGTGGGTTCTTAGTACACTGTAGTGTGCTCTTAGAACACTGTTGTGTGGTCTTAGTACACTGTAGTTTGTTCTTAGTACACTGTAGTGGGTTCTTAGTCCACTGTAGTGTGCTCTTAGAACACTGTAATGGGTTCTTAGTACACTGTAGTGTGTTCTTAGTACACTGTAGTGGGTTCTTAATACACTGTAGTGTGTTCTTAGTACACTGTAGTTTGTTCTTAGTACACTGTAGTGTGTTCTTAGTACACTGTAATGTGTTCTTTCTTAGAAACTGTAGTGTGTTCTTAGTACACTGTAGTGTGTTCTTTGTACACTGTAGTGTGTTCTTAGAACACTGTAGTGTGTTCTTAGTACACTGTAGTGTGTTCTAAGTACACTGTTGTGTGTTCTTAGTACACTGTAGTGTGTTCTTAGTACAATGTAGTGGGTTCTTAGCACACTGTAGTGGGTTCTTAGTACACTGCAGAGTGTTCTTAGTACACTGCAGAGTGTTCTTAGTACACTGTAGTGGGTCCTTAGTACGCCGTAATATAATCAAATTATTACGTGGGTGGGTGATCAAAGCGGGGTCAATGATAAGTCTTCGGAGGTTTCTTACTTTATTTGCGGTTCGTGGGTACACAGGCAATGTGTTTTAAGTTGTCCTGGCCCAGGAGGGCCATGTCCAGGAAGAGAGTGACTGAGTAGACCTTGTTGACTGAGTGAAGTCGGCTGCCAGAGTGAGACAGGGCAAGCGTTGGGCAGGCTGAACAGATAAGCCTATGCCACTAGGTGTCAGCACCATAGTGCCGAGAAATAAAGTAAGAATCCTCCGAAGCCTTATCATTAACCCTCTTTGATCACCCACCCACGTAATAATTTGATTATAATTGGTGGCAGCGGTGGGATGAGCGTGGGTGAGGGGCGTATGGTGTCATGATTGTGACCAGCTCTACCTAGAGCTCATTACATTTGTAACTTGTCATGATTGTGACCAGATCTAGTTCATTACCTTTGTAACTTGTCATGAGTTTGACCAGCTCTACCTGGAGCTCATTACCTTTGTAACTTGGTCATAATTGTGACCAGATCTAGTTCATTACAGCTATAACTTGTTCAGCTATCAAAACTTTGGGGTGCAGTCCCTGGACCCATTATGTACCTCTGTAATCTTTTGACTACCGCCCACAGGATGGGTATGGGGTGCATAATGAAGATATTAAACTAACTAAAGTATTGTGGAGCCAGGACCGCACGTCTACCACCCTCACCCATACATACATGGAAAATTCTACCACAATGGGCACAGAAATCACCACAAACTCACCTCTGACTTGCTGAAATAGCTGTACTGGGCTGAACACAACAGAAGAACCATACAGGTGACGCTGAGCACGTGAAGGAGAACAACGTGGGGCGCAGTGAAGACTCAGTCGCAGGGGACGCCACGAACATTTCTCGATTAAAATTCAACAAATTTCCGCCTAGATCCTGCTGATCCTGTGTCTGAATGATGAAACTTGCAGACACGACTTCAGGATAATGCGTAGGGAGACGGATGCTTCTTGTATGTGGTGACGAAGTAAAGACATCTTCATTTTTTGGGATCTTAGAACGCTATAGTGGGTTCTTAGAACACTATAGTGGGTTCTTAGAACACTATAGTGGGTTCTTAGAACGCTATAGTGGGTTCTTAGAACGCTATAGTGGGTTCTTAGTACGCTATAGTGGGTTCTTAGCACGCTGTAGTGGGTTCTTAGTACGCTATAGTGGGGTCTTAGTATGCTGGTGTGGGTTCTTAGCACGCTGTAGTGGATTCTTAGTACGCTGTAGTTGATTCTTAGAACGCTGTAGTGAGTTCTTAGAACGCTGAAGTGGGTTCTTAGAACGCTGAAGTGGGTTCTTAGAACGCTGAAGTGGGTTCTTAGAACACTGAAGTGGGTTCTTAGAACGCTGAAGTGGGTTCTTAGTATGCTGTAGTGGGTTTTAGTACACTGTAGTGGGTTCTTAGTACACTGTAATGAGTTGTTAGTACAATGTATTGGGTTGTTGGTACACTGCAGTAAGTACCTCTGGACCTGTGCTACCCTGGGTCCTGTGCTACTCTGGGAACTGTGCTACCCTGTGACCTGTGCTACCCTGGGTCCTGAGCTACCTTGGGTCCTGTGCTACCCTAGGATCTGTGCTACCCTGCGACCTGTGCTACCCTGGATACTGTGCTACTCTGAGTCCTGTGCTACCCTGGGACATGTGCTTCCCTGGGTACTGTGTTACCCTGGGTCATGTGCTACCCTGGGAACTGTGCTACTCTGCGACCTGTGCTACCCTGAGTTCTGTTCTACACTGGCACCTGTGTTACCCTGGTCCTGTGCTACCCTGAGACCAGTGATATCCTGAGATCTGATCTACGCTGGGTTCCATGCTACCCTGGGATCTGTGCTACCCTGTTTACTGTGCTACCCTGGGTCCTGTGCTACCCTGTTTACTGTGCTACCCTAGGTCCTATGCTACCCTGGGTCCTGTCCTACCCTGGGACCTGTGCTACCCTATTTACTGTGCTACCATGGGACCTGTGCTACTCTGGGACCTGTGCTACCCTGTTTACTGTGCTACCCTGGGTCCTGTGCTACCCTGGGACTTGTGCTACTCTGTTTACTGTGCTACCATGGGACCTGTGCTACCCTGTTTACTGTGCTACCCTAGGTCCTGTGCTACCCTGGGTCCTGTCCTACCCTGGGAACTGTGCTACCCTGGGAACTGTGCTACCCTGGGTACTGTGCTATCCTGGTAGTACCTCCCTGGGTGGTTGGTGTATAGCAGCCTAGTACCAGTCACCAGGACAGTCACCCGCCAGGACAAGCAGTCACTCACCAGGACAAGCAGTCACTCACCAGGACAAACAGTCACTCACCAGGACAAGCAGTCACTCACCAGGACAAGCAGTCATTCACCAGGACAAGCAGTCACTCACCAGGACAAGCAGTCACTCACCAGGACAAGAAGTCACTCACCAGGACAAGCAGTCACTCACCTTGGCAAGCAGTCACTCACCAGGACAAGCAGTCACTCACCAGGACAAGCAGTCACTCACCAGGACAAGCAGTCACTCACCAGGACAGTCACTCACCAGGACAAGCAGTCACTCACCAGGACAAGGAGTCACTCACCAGGACAAGGAGTCACTCACCAGGACAAGCAGTCACTCACCTTGGCAAGCAGTCACTCACCAGGACAAGCAGTCACTCACCAGGACAAGCAGTCACTCACCAGGACAAGCAGTCACTCACCAGGACAGTCACTCACCAGGACAAGCAGTCACTCACCAGGACAGTCACTCACCAGGACAAGCAGTCACTCACCAGGACAAGGAGTCACTCACCATGACAAGCAGTCACTCACCAGGACAGTCACTCACCAGGACAAGCAGTCACTCACCAGGACAAGGAGTCACTCACCAGAACAAGGAGTCACTCACCAGGACAAGCAGTCACTCACCAGGAAAAGCAGTCACTCACCAGGACAAGCAGTCACTCACCAGGACAGTCACTCACCAGGACAAACAGTCACTCACCAGGACAAGGAGTCACTCACCAGGACAAGGAGTCACTCACCAGGACAAGCAGTCATTCATCAGGACAGTCATTCACTAGGACAAACAGTCACTCACCAGGACAAGCATTCACTCACCAGGACAGTCACTCACCAGGACAGTCACTCACCAGGACAAGCATTCACTCACCAGGACAGTCACTCACCAGGACAAGCAGTCCCTCACCAGGACAAGCAGTCACTCACCAGGACAAGGAGTCACTCACCAGGACAAGCAGTCACTCACCAGGACAGTCATTCACCAGGACAAACAGTCACTCACCAGGACAGTCACTCACCAGGACAAGCAGTCACTCACCAGGACAAGCAGTCACTCACCAGGACAGTCACTCACCAGGACAAACAGTCACTCACCAGGACAAGCAGTCACTCACATGCTAGACAGAAGGCCTTTAAAATCGTGAGTTAACTTAATATAAATTAAAACAGGAGTGGAACCCCCATAGTTACAGATTTGGTGGGAGCAGGAAGTCAAGTGGTTTAAAACTGGCTAGGAGGGTCCCTTGTCAACTCACACCTGGTGGAGTAATGGGCGGAGGGAGGGTACATAGGTCACGATACCTGACACTTAATCAACAAACATTCACCCATTTATTCTACCATCATCATTCATGAGTCCACTCATTATCTTACCAACTTTTCCCTCACACTTATGTTAATAAAATTAGAAATCTTGCACCTACACTGTTTGAACTTAAAAAGGATCTTTCTCTTGATGCAATGCGCCAGACATTTAAGATTTGCGTGTTAAGACGGTTTTAGGATTTACGTGTTAAGACGATTTTAGGATTTACGTGTTAAGACGATTTTAGGATTTACGTGTTAAGACGATTTTAGGATTTACGTGTTAAGACAATTTAAGGATTTACGTGTTATACTGGGCAAATTTATCAGTTACCCTTCCAATATCACTCAGTCACTTTATCTAAGTAGGATTCCCAAGTACTGAAAGTTTGAAGCATAGAAACAAAAAAATCACGTCATGATCCATGAAACTGACCCAAGACACTTGCACATTCCTATAACAATATAATTTGTCCACCAGAGGCGGCACACCAGCGCTAAAAGTTTGAAGTTGATCGGACGGGGCATTGTCAAGGTATATAAAAAAACTGTGAGGAGGATAAATGAAAATCAGCCAACAACTACAGGTTTCCCGCGTCTGGGATGTCTAATTAAGTTTCTGGCATATCTAATTAACACACTTTCGTTACATGTAACGATATACCGAAGAAATACTTAAAGAGTTTTCATGCGTTTACGCAGAGCTTCTCCGAAGACGTGTTTGTCAACGCACGAAAACACTCACGTATTCCTATTCATTAATAATACGCCACCTAATGTATTAAAGCGATTTCTTAGCATAAGTATCTGTAGAGTCTAGTCCGGTGTTTCCTACTCTGTATCACACAGAGTCGTGTTTTCCAGGTCAGGTTTGTGAGGACGAGTGAAACTGGAAGGGCCGGTGTATCGAGCCTCACAGACAATATTTGTCATGCCCTTCATACTCCCAAGATGGCGATCGAGAAATGTGTAAATATATTTGTCATAATATGTCAGGAAGTAGCAGAGTGTGAGGAAGGTGTGAGGGAGGTTTGAGGGAGGTATGAGGGAGGTGTGAGGGAGGTTGTGAAGGAGTGATGGGATGTGAGGGAGGTGGTGCGAGATGTGTGAGGGAGATGTGAGGAAGGTGTGAGGGAGGTGTGAGAGAAGTGTGAGGGAGGTGTCAGTGAAGTGTGAGGGACGTGTGAGGGAAGGCTGAGGGAGGTGTGAGGAAGGTATGACTGACGTGTGAGGGAGGTGTGAGGGAGGTGTGAGAGAGGTGTGAGTGAGGTGTGAGTGAGGCGTGAATAGAAGACTTATACAAGGTAGACTACACTGTATTGCAACCAATCACCCTTTAGTTTACTCATACACCCACCATCACCCACCATCACCCACCTGCTGCTTCATACACCCACCATCACCCACCATCACCCACCTGCTGCTTCATACACCCACCATCACCCACCATCACCCACCTGCTGCTTCATACACCCACCATCACCCACCATCACTCACCTGCTGCTTCATACACCCACCATCACCCACCTGCTGCTTCATACACCCACCATCACCCACCTGCTGCTTCATACACCCACCATCACTCACCTGCTGCTTCATACACCCACCATCACCCACCATCACTCACCTGCTGCTTCATACACCCACCATCACCCACCTGCTGCTTCATACACCCACCATCACCCACCTGCTGCTTCATACACCCACCATCACCCACCATCACTCACCTGCTGCTTCATACACCCACCATCACCCACCTGCTGCTTCATACACCCACCATCACCCACCTGCTGACTCATACACCCACCATCACCCACCTGCTGACTCATACACCCACCATCACCCACCATCACTCACCTGCTGCTTCATACACCCACCATCACCCACCATCACCCACCTGCTGCTTCATACACCCACCATCACCCACCATCACCCACCTGCTGCTTCATACACCCACCATCACCCACCTGCTGCTTCATACACCCACCATCACCCACCTGCTGACTCATACACCCACCATCACCCACCTGCTGACTCATACACCCACCATCACCCACCTGCTGCTTCATACACCCACCATCACCCACCATCACTCACCTGCTGCTTCATACACCCACCATCACCCACCATCACCCACCTGCTGCTTCATACACCCACCATCACCCACCTGCTGCTTCATACACCCACCATCACCCACCTGCTGCTTCATACACCCACCATCACCCACCTGCTGACTCATACACCCACCATCACCACCTGTGACTCATACACAACCATCACACCTGCTGACTCATACACCCACCATCACCCACCTGCTGCTTCATGCACCCACCATCACTCACCTGCTGCTTCATACCCACCATCACCACCTGCTGACTCATACCCACCATCACCCACCTGCTGCTTCAGACACCCACCATCACCCACCTGCTGCAGACCCACCATCACCACCGCTGTTCATCCCCACCATCACCCACCTGTGTATACACCCACCATCACCCACCTGCTGCTTCATACACCCACCATCACCCACCTGTGACTCATGACACCCACTCACCCACCTGCTGACTCATACACCCACCATCACCCACCTGCTGCTTCATACACCCACCATCACCCACCTGTACTCATACACCCACCATCACCCACCTGCTGAGTCATACACCCCACCCCACCTGCTGACCCATACACCACCATCACCCACCTGCTGCTTCATACACCCACCATCACTCACCTGCTGCTTCAAACACCCACCATCACCCACCTGCTGACTCATACACCCACCATCACCCACCTGCTGCTTCATACACCCACCATCACCCACCTGCTGCTTCATACACCCACCATCACCCACCTGCTGCTTCATACACCCACCATCACCCACCTGCTGCTTCATACACCCACCATCACCCACCTGCTGCTTCATACACCCACCATCACCCACCGTTAGGCATGTTTCCTTTCACCTCCTGAGAAACATGCCTAGCCAGTATAGTGTACCTGGTGTTAGTCACCTACACCTGCTCCTGTTAACCTAGCAGTAAGTAGGTACCTGGGTGTTGGTCACCTTACACCTGCTGTCGCTGTTAACCTAGCAGTAAGTAGGTAGGTACCTGGGTGTTAGTCGACTGTTGTGAGTGGCATCCTGTTCTTTGAAGTAAGTAAAGGTAAGATAACAGTTCTTAGACTGTTATTGAGCTGAGGTAAGATAACAGTTCTTAGACTGTTATTGAGCTGAGGTAAGATAACAGTTCTTAGACTGTTATTGAGCTGAGGTAAGATAACAGTTCTTAGACTGTTATTGAGCTGAGGTAAGATAACAGCTCTTAGACTGTTATTGAGCTGATGTAAGATAACAGTTCTTAGACTGTTATTGAGCTGAGAGTAAGATAACAGCTCTAGACTGTTATTGAGCTGATGTAAGATAACAGTTCTTAGACTGTTATTGAGCTGATGGAGATAACAGTTCTTAGACTGTTATTGAGCGAGTAAGATAACAGTCTTAGACTTAACGAGCTGAGTAAGATAACAGTTCTTAGTCTTTAAATTTGAATTATATAATGACTTATGAAGCCTTCTGCGTAGACGAAACGTTTCTTCAGGAGAGATACATAAGTGTTACACATGTGTCTTGCTCATCAACCTGTGGTACAGCATCAGTATTGACGTGGTCCTAGACTCATGGATCAATGTATATTGTTTTGTTTTCTTAAGGAAAATCCACGAGAGGTTTCTTCTGGTGAGGTCAGACGGGGAGCCTGGTGGTGGAAGATGCCCCTACTGACTATTATACTTAATATTTCGTGTGTGTACAGAAACTGATGCTGGATTTAAATGTAATATTGTCGACGACAGTGAAGGAAATGAATAGTTTTCAGAATTAACTTTTATTGGGAGAGCGTTTTGCTTTATGGAGAGTTTAGTCAAGTCTCAGAGAACTCTAATAATAATAATAATAATAATAATAATAATAATAATAATAATCATTATTTCTACTAGTACATGTACAAGGTATACAGACCATAGCTGACATCATTGACATACTACTATATAGAAAGTCGCTTGTTATGCTGAGCATTTCCCGCAAATTTATTCAATTTTGTCCCAGGATGCGACCCACACCAGTCCACTAACACCCAGGTACCCATTATTATTGATGGGGAACATGGACAATCGGTGCAAGGAAATAAGCCCAATGTTTACACCCTCGCCGAGAATCGAACCCGGACCCTCGCCGTGTGAAGCGATAGCTTTAGCCACCAGGCCACAGCCCTGGTTGTACCAACAGATGCCTGTTCTGTACGGTGAATCACTGCTAACGAAAACTGCTTCTTTGAATTGTATTTTTGCCTCACAAAGCAATCATTAATCTTATTCTAAACATCTAAGTTTCTGGAGAAGATGCAACTAGCTGCAACTTCTTCAGACTGCAAGAATATATTGCATGGCGAGTGAACGTGGTGTGATGTACATACAAACGTAAGCAATGTCTTGGAGAGAATAAATAACGAGGGACACTATAATAACCTTGCATTAATCTTGACTCCATGAACTGTTGTTACAACATGTCTCCTCATTACACAATCCTGCACTAGACGCCATCACTTTAATTATGTATTTGCTTGAATTCTCTTTTTTCTTTCGTTTTCCTACAACTTTCCGATTTTATTTGGCTCGTAACTCGAGAACTCCTCTCCGTATCGGATTCATATTGTCAACGCTCGTGACAATTATCATGGGCAGGAATCATATGGTTGAAGTTGTTGAAGTCATCCCTGCGTCCAGGGCAGTCTCAGGTAACTCCCAAAACACAGAAGCAGTGGAGAGAAAATTCAAGTGGAAAGCGACAGATTTGACCATTTCATGATTCCTGTTTAATCACGTTCAAAATATATGCCTTTGCCTCTTCTGAATGGCTTCAATATACAATGGTTGATGCATCTTACGGCCAAGATATTACGCGTTCAATTTAGTACATTGTGGGTGGGCAAATTTGGGCCAGCTAGCTGGCCCAGTGGCTAACGCGTCGGTCTGGAGTTTTGACTCTCTGACCGCGGGTTCTAACTCCACCCGTGGTATGGTTTAGGGTATTCAATAGCAGATAACCCGTCTTGTAAACAGTTGCCAGGAATCGCCAGGATCCTACCACGCCAGCCAGTTTAACTTAATAATCTACCTACTGCTGGTCTTATGTAGGTATAGTGATACCACAGAGTACTGTTAGTCTTATGTAGGTATAGTGATACCACAGAGTACTGTTAGTCTTATGTAGGTATAGTGATACCACAGACTACTGTTAGTCTTATGTAGGTATAGTGATACCACAGAGTACTGTTAGTCTTATGTAGGTATAGTGATACCACAGAGTACTGTTAGTCTTATGTAGGTATAGTGATACCACAGATACCTTATGTGGTACTGTTGTACAACTAATTGTTCTTATGTAGGTATAGTGATACCACAGAGTATAATATTGTGGAAATACGAAAGGTTGTACAAATCTTGGGGAAATAAAAAAAAATGTTCTGGTTGTGGAAATAGGAATAAAAACAATAGAGCTGTCATTAAACGCAGTATACACAACAGTGAATGCAGTATACACAACAGTGAACGCAGTATACACAACAGTGAATGCAATATACACAACAGTGAATGCAATATACACAACAGTGAATGCAGTATACACAACAGTGAACGCAGTATACACAACAGTGAACGCAGTATACACAGCAGTGAATGCAGTATACACAACAGTGAATGCAGTATACACAACAGTGAACGCAGTATACACAACAGTGAACGCAGTATACACAGCAGTGAATGCAGTATACACAACAGTGAATACAGTATACACAACATTGAATGCAGTATACACAACAGTGAACGCAGTATACACAGCAGTGAATGCAGTATACACAACAGTGAATGCAATATACACAACAGTGAATGCAGTATACACAACAGTGAACGCAGTATACACAACAGTGAACGCAGTATACACAGCAGTGAATACAGTATACACAACAGTGAATGCAGTATACACAACAGTGAACGCAGTATACACAACAGTGAACGCAGTATACACAACAGTGAACGCAGTATACACACAGTGAATGCAGTATACACAACAGTGAAACAGTATACACAACATTGAATGCAGTATACACAACAGTGAACGCAGTATACACAGCAGTGAATGCAGTATACACAACAGTGAATACAGTATACACAACATTGAATGCAGTATACACAACAGTGAACGCAGTATACACAGCAGTGAATGCAGTATACACAACAGTGAATACAGTATACACAACAGTGAATGCAGTATACACAACAGTGAACGCAGTATACATAACAAAAAGCAATTCCCTTCTAGTAATCCTGACACCAGTCGTTAACACAGCTAATAACAGAGACACAGTAGTATTTGGTGTGGTGGAGTGAGAAAATATCTAGAATTTTTTTTTTTTTTGTGGAAATACGAGAAGTGATATATGTAACCATGGTGACATCACACATCCTTGTCTAAGGCCTACTTTTACTGGGAAATAATCACCCTCTTTCCTACATACTCTAACCTGACCTTCACTATCCTCGTAAAAACTCTTCACTGCTTTCAATAACTTACCTTCTATTCCATTAAGGTGTCTCGTAGATTGATCGCTAGCGCACTCAGCTCACACACTGAGGTCCGGGGTTCGATTCTCTTCCGGTACAGCTGGAAAACATTAGGGACGTGTTTCCATAAGACACCTGCTGTCTCTGTTCATCCATCAGTTTAAAATGGGTGCCTGGGTGTTAGTGGACTGGTGTGGGTCGCATCCTGGGACAAAACTGACCTAATTTGCCCGAAATGCTCAGCATAACAAGTGGCTTTCTATATAGTAGTATGTCATTGATGTCATATATGGTCTGTATACCTTGTACATGTACTTGTAGTAAATAAATATATTATTATTATTATTATTATTATTATTATTATTATTATTATTATTATTATTATTATTATTATTATTATTATTATTGTAGAGTTTACAGTGGTCGCAGTGTACACAAAAGAAAGCCAATATTTCTCCAGCAAACTTTCTACACCAGCCTCTCTACCATAGCTAATCAGTGATCTAGAAAAAGTTAAAGTGATATATATATATTTTTTATTATTAACACATCGGCCGTTTCCCACCAAGGCAGGGTGGCCCGAAAAGGAAAAACTTTCATCATTCACTCCATCCCTGTCTTGCCAGTGAATGCCAGTGATGCCTTTAAGCTAATTTCATTCTTATCCCCGTTTGGTGTATTAGCCTCCACAAGGCAGGGCCAAAACTACATGGGTTCGAATCCTCGGCTTGTCGTTGTGTTGTTATTGTATATATATATATATATATATATATATATATATATATATATATATATATATATATATATATATATATATATATATATATATATATATATATATATCCTTTCTTTCCTTTCAACAGGTCAGCCGTTTCCCACCGAGGCAGGGTGGCCCACCGAGGCAGGGTGGCCCAAAAGGAAAAACGAAAGTTTCTCCTTTTACATTTAGTAATTTATTCAGGAGAAGGGGTTACTAGCCCCTTGCTCCAGGCATTTTAGGCGCCTCTTACGACACGCATGGCTTACGGAGGAAGAATTCTGTTCCACTTCCCCATGGAGATAAGAGGAAATAAGAACAAGAACTAGTAAGAAAATAGAAGAAAACCCAGAGGGGTGTGTATATATATGCTTGTACATGAATGTGTAATGTGACCTAAGTGTAAGTAGAAGTAGCAAGACGTATCTGAAACCTTGCATGTTTATGAGACAAAAAAAAAAAAAAAAAAAAAATATGAAAAGCTTTTATTGAGTGAGGGAAGGAATTCCAGTGTGCCTCATCGACCCTCAGTGATTATTAGCAAGTGTTGCTAAGGCAGCTGGACAGAGGCTGCCTGGGTATGCTGTGTCGTGGCTAAGACGTCACAACACGACCACACGACGCGATACCGCGACGCGACGACACAACGTGCTACATATAAGGCTACGTGCGACCTCTTTCTTTTTTTAGGTCGAGGATCAAGTTTGAGGACGCAAGCTGATTCAAGATTCCTGCAGCCGAGGCCACAGTGATGCTGGCTTGAGGAAATAAGCTACAAGTGACCTTACTTTTTGTTGTGACTGTCTGCAGGAGGAAGACCTTACCCGCGGAGGTGCTGCTCACCGTGCACTATCCTCCAGTCACTGACAGAACCTCCATGTTCTTGAAGGGTTCTCGAGCAGTGAAAGTTGAAGGGTTCTTGATCTAATGAACTGTACCTGCCCTCCCCTTCCTCGGATAAAACTTGATTACCTCTCATTCCCCAGGTGCCGTGTGACCCCCTACTTTCCAACAGTTATAATGTTTCTCGATCGTTAAGCATTCAGATATAGCTGATTACAATTACGTATATAAGAATACTGCGACTAGCCGGGGGTCGAACCTCCGATATTTTAGCATGCCTCACGAGCCTGCAAAAATTTCTAGACGCCTTATCCCACTAGGCCATCAGTGCTTCAAACATCAAGTGACCAGTACAACTGGACATGTCACTCCTGATGTGAGAACATACGTAGCAATGGAAGCTACAACACTGATTTCATTCTCCTCCTGTATGGAATACCAGTCTTCACGAACAGTACACACATTATTGTATCCACTAACAAGTGGTTTAAGCAAAAAAAAAATACTGCATCCACACGTTCGTGGATGCATTAATATATGTAATGTTCGTGAAGACTGGTGTTCCAAACAGGAGGAGAATGAAATGATTGCTGTAGGACGTATGTGCTGGCATCAGGAGTGACATGTCCAGTGGTACTGAGCACCTGATGTTTGAAGCATTGATGGCCGAGTGAGCTAAGGCGTCTCTGAATTTTGGCAGGCTTCTCACGAGGCGTACTAAAATATTATGGGTTCGATTCCCGTTCATTTACAGTGTTGTTATTTGCTTATATACTATATTACATTGGTTAGATCCCCGACGGGGATCTAACCAATGTAATTTTAGGCCGTCTCTTGGGAAGCCAGTCAAAATCCACGACTCTCTTACCATTGAATCATCAATCCTACAGAACATCAAGTACTCATTAACACGGCGCATGTTTCATGACGCGAGGACATATGTGGCTGTGGTAAATTCAGAACTCATTTCATTCTGCTCGCGATTGAAATACCAGCCTTCACGGACAGTCTACATATTAATGCAACAACGAATAGGTGGTTTTAAAGCAATTAACAATATCTGCGGCTAGCCGGGGATTGAACCCGTGTTATTTTAGCCCACATCATAGGAAGCAAGTCAAATTTCACGACACTCTAACCACTGTACTGTCAATCCTACCAACATCATGTACCCAGTTGGCTGGTATTTCAAACGGGAGAAGAATGAAATTAGTTCTGAGCTTACCACAGCCATATATGTTTTTTTTTTTTTAATTTTTGTCTCCATAATGCCTAAAAAGCCAAGAAAAAGGCAGCAGTACAGCGGCCAGCATGACTCTTGGCTCTTCTATTTCAAAGTCAAGCTAGGCTTGCCCTTGCTTATGTGATGGTCTGGCAACAAGAGCCACAACACTAACGTACGTGGAGACCCATCATGAAATAAATCAACTGTAGAAACCTATCAAACTGATTATTTTGTCACCCAAAAGAGGACTTCCTGTCGCTACCCTAACATCGGCCCCGCTATCAGACGAAGAGCAAGCTACTTAAGTGCCACTTATTACACCTGCACATCTGAAGCAGCATTCTCGTTGCTAGGGTTCAACACAGGAGAAGCAGCGCTATACACTCCCGCAAGACTCTCAGGAGCCCAAGTGAGGAGAGTAATATGTCTAGCCTGGAGATGGACGCATTCTTTTTTTTTGCTACTGCTTCTAATAATAATAATAATAATAATAATAATAAATCTTTATTTCTACAAGTACATGATACAACTTACACAGACCTAGCTGACATCAATGATATACTATATAGAAAGCCTCTGGTTATGCAAAGCAATTCCGGCAAATTAGGTTAATTTTGTCTCCAGGATGCGACCCACACCAGTCGGCTAACAATAACAAATATGGACGCCACCTAAAGGAGTATTCAAGGGTCGCCGAAGTCTTCAGAGCCCAAGGTGACAACCCAAAATCTACTAACCGTTCAAGCTTCCTACAGCGAGCTTCTCTCTTTCTCTTCTTCTTGATTCGCTGGTACTCTCCCGGTCCGGGTCTTTTCCAGATGGTGACCCGGCCTTGGCTCCCTGTCTTGGGAGTGTCTTGAGACCTATGTCTCTCATGGGAGGAGGTACAAGTACCCCCTCATCTTCCGGGACCAACTGTCCCCCTGCCTAGCCCCATTCCCCACCCTCAGAAGACAGTCAAGATAGACTGGACTCCCTGGAAGACTATCAAGAAAGATTGTACTCTCTGGAAAACTATAAAATAGGACTGGACTCTATGACAGACTATCGAAATTATTTATTTTAATCTGTATCTGCCAAATATTGAAAGAAATTGTTTCAACACTTCAAGCATTTCATACGAGGACGATCAGCATTTTAAAAAGTGTACTAAACCGTAGTCATTGTAAACTGAGAGTACAACAAGTACACTGAGTACGAATATAAACATCTTAAGTACGAATTTGTTGGACAGCAACAATCAGCTGATGCTGGACGTCATTAAATACATAGTGAAAACTGCAATAATGTTGAGCTTCATTAATATTAACCTCAGAGTAGAGAAATTCTTGTAGGAAGAAACTCGTGTGGGAAGAAACTCGTGTGGGAAGAAACTCATGTGGGAAGAAACTAACACACTTCTATACGTCTTCAATAAAAGATATCATCTCTGACTTGCCAGATGGTTCTGCCTCAGCAGATCTGAAGCAGCAGGACAAAACATCTTGACTCAGCAGACAGTAAAAGAGAAGGTTTGGTCAGAAAACAGTTTTGGGTGTGGCATGACTAGTAAATGGTCCAAGTCAGACCGAAACGTCGCCATACGTTTCAGTCTGCTATGTGCGGGTTATTTGTGCATTGTTCCAGTCACGGTGTTCTTCTTTATGCTGTCTGTGGATAGTTAAGGGCTAGGATAGATGGAAGCTCTGTTGTCTGTGTAGGTGAGAAAGTGAATCATGATGTAAACACTGAAGTAGAGACAGAGAGAGATAGAGATATGCCCTTTCATTATACAGAACACACTTCCCATTTCATAAATCTGACAAGAGTTTGAATAACTGGTTTAGAAAAGCCGACAATTAAAGACAAGAAGTGTAACTGAATATTCAATGTACTGTCTATTGTTTAAGTTTTCGGCTGAACAAGAACGATCTTTATTGAAACCATTTACCTGGCCCACTTTTTTTCTTTTCTTATCATCTGTTAATTAGGTTAATGTAAATTAATCTAAGCATTTCTAACCAAACCGACAATAAGAAATATTAAATAGGTGAAGCCAGTCGAAGAAAACAGGTCTGTGTGAACATCACCTGGAAGAACAGTGAATAGACTGACTGGAGAACAGATTGTACAGTGGGAGACTTGTATGTTGTTCTCCACATACTGGAGACATGGGTGACCCTCATGTTGTTCTCCACATACTGGAGACATGGGTGACCCTCATGTTGTTCTCCACATACTGGAGACATGGGTGACCCTCATGTTGTTCTCCACATACTGGAGACATGGGTGACCCGCATGTTGTTCTCCACTGGAGACATGTTGTTCTCCACATACTGGAGACATGGGTGGCCCTCATGTTGTTCTCCACATACTGGAGACATGGGTGACCCTCATGTTGTTCTCCACATACTGGAGACATGGGTGACCCGCATGTTGTTCTCCACATACTGGAGACATGGGTGGCCCTCATGTTGTTCTCCACATACTGGAGACATGGGTGACCCTCATGTTGTTCTCCACATACTGGAGACATGGGTGACCCTCATGTTGTTCTCCACATACTGGAGACAGAGAGGTAAACAAACCACTGCCTTTTAAAGTTACAAACAGCAGTTCTCTGCTGCAGGCTGCTTCCTTCCGCAATAATATGCACTTTCAACGTCTCCGTGCAAAGAATGCAGCCCCGCTTTGCAACATATTAATATTATGAATGTTGGAAACCTTAGAGGAATCTGTCCTTGCAACGCCCGTGTTTTTCTTCAACTCAGGACAACATCACTGTGACAGATCAGAGGAAATCCTTTACTAGGCTGAAGACAAATTTTATTTCCTTTTATACATTGAGCAGTGTACTAGCCTAGGCTGTTTACCTACATCAGCTCATTTACAAGCTTCTAATAGCCTAACTCAGCTTATTTATTGAGAGGACGTTTCGTTTATCTCGCACAGATGGGCGAAAAGTGAGCATTATATGTAGTTCAGAGACATAAGATATAAAGAAGGGCGAATGATCTTACCTGCAAGTAATGTGTTCAGCCTAAAAGAAATTTCGAATCTTAAGTTCGATGGGTCAGTAGACCTACTTTAGTACTTTTGCAAATAATTTGTGATAGCTGTGCCATATTCAATAAGAATAGGCTTGGCTAATGCTTCAGAAACTAGAAGCATTTCGGTAGCTTCGCGATCCCAGAAAGGGATCCCTGTACTGTATAACCCAGTCCTCTGTGCCTCAACACACGCTGTTGGAATAGTGCAGAGTGAGGCATATATTTGTAATGCAGTTAAACATTAACGTTGAATATTTCGCGTATCAAAAGATTCCTTCACAAGTCATCATATGAAAACTAATATCCAAATTTCTTCAAGAAAACTGCCGCATTAGGAAATACACAGACCAAATCTAATTCAAGCCTTCTGTTAAGAAACACCGGCTTTGTAGCTAAACTGAAGAGGCCTTTTCTTGTTATCTTAAAGACCAATATCTTAAAATACACCAACACATAAAGTTTGAACTCTCTCAGATGTTGCATTATCAGTCTATCAGAGTTGAAAGGTTGAAGGTAGTCAGATGCGACACTCAGAAATTACCATAATAAAATCAGTAGTTCGATTTCACTTTCTTAAAAAAAAAAAATGGGACCTACACAGGCAAAAATTCAATCCAAATTTCTGCCTAATATTGACCAGCTTTTAATGAGGTAAGAAATTAAATGAATATGCAAGTTAGTAAGTAAATAAGTTTCATTTAAACTTCACGAAAGTAATTTGCAATTTTTTTAAACAATGATTCTATGTGTTACAGACACATGAACGAACATTAAGTTGATTTAAGTTAACCAAATAAAGTCAAACACTGACTTTTTTCTTATCATAAGAAATATTCTCTGGAATTGATACATTAACATCATGTGATTCTTTTCTTTGAGGACGGCACGTCAACACTGAAAGTTTAAAGCCGACCTGAAGATGCGTTCTCCAGTTATTGCACAGACGGAAACAAATTTTGCATTTACTCAGAAACGTTTCATCCAAGAAACGTTTCATTCAGGTCAAACGATGTTTCAGCCAGTAAGATTGATGCTGTTCACAATTACTGTATCAGGAGAAAGCGCTAAGCCAGTAAGGGCTCACATTGCGTCTGTGGAATGGGAGGCATTCAGCTTCCATCCAAACAAGTAGGGGCTAAATCCAGTTCCTTGAATCAAAAGCCATTCACTAGCGTCAAGACACTCCCTTAAGAAGGCATAAAATATGTGGCACTCTATTAAAAATGACACTCTATTAATAGTGCCAATCTTCCTCTAAGTAGGATACAAGAGTCTTGAAATTCTGTAACTGATCGCAAGAGGCTTTCTATAGTTATCTGGTGGAGAGCAAATGTGGGAATGGTCGTATAATTCAGCAGAGTGCACCTGTAACTGTAAATTTTTTCAAGAACCTTTGTGTAGTAATTATTGACCAGACTGGAAAATTTGAAGTCGATCGGATAATGCGTTCTGAAGGCATAGAGTAGGTGAAAACACTGAACCTATCAATGCATCCTCTCTGGCAACAGGTTCATAAGGGTTCATTAATCTGTGAAAATAAAACAAACTATTAAAACGCGAGTGTATCATGCTAAGAGTATGTTACGTTTTATTCGGTGTGTCACACACCCATATAGGCTGCCTCCCAACCAGCGAAGAGGGTGCGAAGTGTTTAATGATCTGGGGCACCTTCGTTATACCAGTACCTTGGTTCAACCAGCCAATCACAAGGAAACGGAAACCTTTTAACTGTGAAGCGATGTGGTACACTTGTGAAAGAGCTTTGGCAGACTTGCCTTCACTTATCCTGTGCTTGTATATTTACCTCATTGTACATAGATGTAAATACTGTACAAAGACTATATACACTGTAAATACCAGCTAATGTTGATGGAAATACAATAATTTATTCTCTCTGCTGTCTTTTGCTCGTTGTTAATTGGTTATCGTGTTACGGCAAGGTGTGCATGCCAATAGTCTATCAATATTTATCCCTTTTCTATATTTATTTCTATTCCATTTAAAATTCTGTACACTCCAATAAGAAGCATTAGTGATTTTGTGTTGGTTTAAGAAAGTTCTATGGGGTATACCTGAAGTATACCTGGAGAGGGTTTCGGGGGTCAACGCCCCCGCGGCCCGGTCCATGACCAGGCCTCGTGGTGGATTAGGGCCTGATCAACCAGGCTGTTACTGCTGGCCGCACATAAACCGACGTACGAACCACAGCCCGATTGATCTGGTACTGACTTCATGTGCCTGTCCAGCGCCTTCTTGAAGACAGAAAGGTGTTTATTGGCAATACCCCTTATGTATGCCGGGAGGCAGTTGAACAGTCTTGGGCCCCTGACACTTATTGTATTTTCTCTTAGTGTACTCGTGGTGCCCCTGCTTTTCATTAGGGGGAGTTGCATCTCCTGGTGAGTCTTTTGCTTTCGTACG
Source organism: Cherax destructor (assembly GCA_009830355.1). Classification (NCBI taxonomy): domain Eukaryota; kingdom Metazoa; phylum Arthropoda; class Malacostraca; order Decapoda; family Parastacidae; genus Cherax; species Cherax destructor. The sequence goes on from WNWK01000766.1 coordinate 41,645, forward strand.
GAGTGATTTTCGAGTGCAAATTTGGTACTATTCCCTCTAGGATTTTCCAGGTGTATATTATCATGTATCTTTATCGCCTGCGATCCAGGGAATACAAATCAAGGAACTTCCCAGTATTGAAGGTTCTCATTATACATCCTATAATTTTTCTAGAAGATGAGGTAGATACGTTGTTGTGGTGTTTGAAAGTGAGATCCTCTGACATTATCACTCCCAGGTCATTCACATTAGTTTTTCGCTCTATTGTGTGGTTGGAATTTGTTTTATACTCTTATACAGCTTTAATTTCCTAAAGTTTTTCCATATCGGAGTAATTGAAATTTCTCTTCAATGAACTTTATATTGCTTTCTGCGGCCCATGTAAAGATTTGGTTGATGTCTGCTTGGAGTCTTGCTGTGTATTCGGTGAAGGACACTCATGCAAATTCGGGTGTCACCCGCAAAGGAAGACACGGAGCTATGGTTTACATCTCTGTCTGTCAGATATGAGGATGAGGAACAGGATGGGAGCAAGTACTGTGCCTTGTGGAACAGAGCTTTTCACTGTAGCCGCCTCAAACTTTACTCTGTTTACTATTACTCTTTGTGTTCTATTTGTTAGGAAGTTATAGATCCATCTACTAACTTTTCCTGTTATTCCTTTATCACACATTTTGTGTGCTATTACACCATGGTCACACAAATCGAAGACTTTCGCAAAGTCTGTGTATACTACATCTACATATTGTTTATCCTTAGCGTGCAACGTGCTAAGCCCAGATTTAATTACAATTTTTTTTTCAATTAAGATATACGTGCCATCGCTTAAGTGTTTCAATCCAACCAGAAGAGTCATTCTTTAGTTATTGCATGATAACCAATTCTCGTATAAACTTTGTCAATTTAAAATTTACGTTGTTCAAAGTGAAAGCCAAGTTTTCTGTTAATAATGCCCATCTATACTCATAGTTTGAAGCCTATCAGAAAGTGCATTCCTCGGTAATTGTGTCTTCCTTCTTATGAACTGCATCAACTGGAAAATTGGGACTAATGCAGCCGATTAACAACGTAGCCTCGCTCTCTGGAAAACCCCATGGGTCAAAAATTTGAAGCCGATAATGAGATGCATTCTCTTGTTATTACGCGGTTGCCAACCACTCAAGGTTTAATAAAATATTCAGTACATTGATAAATTTGCAAAACTCATAAACTAAACTTAATGTCAACTGTCCTGACCGTAAGATGCACCAGTCATTATATTGTAAAGCCATTTAGTTGACAAATATTTTCAGGATGATTAACCGGGAATCAAAATTTCACATTGTTTTGCAAATACTCGACAGATATGCGCCGACACATCTCTGGCCTCGCTGGAAAAGGAACTGCTCTTATTCGAACCTTTGAAGCAGCAAATTCGAACCTTTGAAGCAGCATATTCGAACCTTTGAAGCAGCATCCACCATTTTTCAAGTAGTCAATAAGTTTGGTGGGAGGTGAGTGATGGCTGCTGTAAAAATGTGAATCAAAGTCCTGACAGATGTCACCTTGATTGCTTCTCTGAGGTAATCTGTTGTGGTAAAGTTTGGAGTGATACTGTCTGTGCCTGCCTTGTGGGGGCTGCCGTCCTCTAACGGGGGAGAGTCCTGGAACCAAGACATCGTAAATGAAGGGTACAGGAAAAAAGATCATGTCGGCTTATCTATCATATATCTTAACTCAAAGCACACTTAGTAAAACTTGTAGTGTGCAACACTGATAAAAATGTAATATATTCACCGCATTTGAGGTGAAAACAGGAAGAACAAGTGGGGAATGGCAGTGGGACTCCCTCTCCTCCTACCACTACACTCAACAATAAGCGACCAGCGCCTACCAGCCCGCATCTACCCTCCCTCCCTCCTTCCGTGTAGGCTGGTGGTAGGCGCCATTAAACATTCTTAAGCTTATGACCTTGAATTGTTATCTACTAATGTAGTTACATATCTTATGATGTCCTCATTTCTCTCTATGTATATTTTTTCTTGCCTCCGTTCCAGGATAATGGAAATCTTTGTAAAAAATCCATTTCTCGTGTGAATGGGATGCCAATTCCCAAGTGATAGTAACTCCAGTTCTGCTGGAAGAAAACCTTTGAAGCACACTGATAATGTGTCCAGTTTTGTCCAGTAAAAAACTGAGACTTTCCTTACATAATCTCACCCGACACGAGGTCACCAGGAACTACCTCTCTCGTCTCCATACACTGGACATTCCTTCTTCCTGTTGTAACGGTGCAGCAGACACTTGTCACTGCTTGGGAAGTTTCTTAAAAAAAAAAAATACATTAATGCTGGTTGAGCTGGACCCCCACCCACCCTAATTTATCTGATTATAATGTCAAACAAAAGCAACTCACTTACCATCTCTCTCTCTCTCTCTCGCTCTCTTTTTTTCCACAGGGTTTGACAAGGTTGGGTTATGGTTAAGGATCCCTAGCTTTATTGACAAGCTATTTACATGTTAAGGATCCGTAACTTTATTGACAAGCTATTGACACGTTAAGGGTTCCTAACTTTATTGACAAGCTAAGAGCTGTTACCTACATCAGCTCATTTGAAAGCATTTTAATTGTTATGAAACATACAAGTAGGGAACAGGATGAAGTTGGAGCCATCTGTGGGCCAGCATTTTCATTTAATCAACTGACTTTATCTCGTTGACATCATAATGCTGTACGAATGTGTTCCAGACTCGAGTCATCCTGAGGGGGATAAATGATCTCAGATGAAGTGATGTTCTGGGGAAGGGTACAGCCAGAGTGAAGTTGCTGCTGGCTGCCCGTCTTGTGGTATAGAAGCTTGCTTCTCGCTGTCCTCTAAGTGGAGCCAAGAGTGGTACTTTGACAATGTTCATGTATGTATTCATGTTCATGTTTTCTCTCAATGTATTCTGTATATTAATAAAGCACTCTATATATATATATAGGGGAAGTTTATTGTTTTCTCTGAGAATGAGCGTCCCCTATATATATATATATATATATATATATATATATATATATATATATAATATACATGTTTTTTTTTTTTTTTTTAAATAGGATGGGGTCCACTTCTAGTGCAAATTGTGGGACCCATAGCCTCGGAGAAGTGGATAAAAAGGCTTCAAGGAAGAATATTTGGATTTCTTTCTGAAGCCATTTGAATATTCCACTTCTCCTACCACCCCATCCTATATACACACATACATGCATATAAATGCTTTATTAATAGACAGAATACATTTATAGAAAACACAAACATGAATACAATGGTACAATATATCAAAGATTATGAATCTCCTCCAGTTCCTCCGAAGCCGGACGCGAGCCAAGTATGCAGCATGCGTTTCCCCTCTGGATGGCCACGCTGAGACGCTGGAACATGAACGTGGCTGCCCTTGGGTCCCTGGTGGTGTCGATGAGTCTGGAACCCAGTTCTTTAAGGAAACGTGTTGCATTTTTTCCCCACGCTTCCAAGGTCTCTGATCCCACTGGGACAAATTTATACTGTTGGCTTATGTCCCTGTACTTGCCGATCTTGTACTCCTCTCTGTGGTCAGCAGCTCCTCCCTGTCGCCCAACACTGTGATGGATGTAGGTGTCAGCCAGTGTCGACACACAGGTAAAATCCCATGCTAAGAGCTTGCCATTCTTCCAAGGATAGATGGTGATCCCGTCGGGGCGGTTTGCTGGGTTGTGGGCGTTGTTGGCTGCTAGTGATCGAGGCTCTCTCTCGGCTGGGCATCCAGCTGTAGCAAGGGTTCTCTTTATGATGTCGTTGACCTCATTGTGTCTTGCATGCCAACCCTTGGTTTTAGAACAGTTAAGACCATGTAGACCATATTGGTCGGCTTGCGCATCGCTGCAAATACACGTATATTCCGTGTGAATAGGGCAGCAAGGCGCAGAGCCACTGCAATACGAAGGGTCTTAGGGTCCAGGCGTGTTCCCATGGCCGAAATGGGAACTGTTTGGAGGAAGTCCCCAGAGTGATGTGCACTCACAGCTAGGAGACGGGCAGTCTCCCTGTCTGATGTGACGGCCCTGAGCATATTGGCAAGTATCTTTTCAGTGATGGGGCCGTCCCAGCTTGACTGTTTGTAGGCCAGTTCTTCACTAGGTTTTGGTGTTGGAGCAGCAAGAGTCTCCCATTCAGTGATGGCACTGGTGTAGCTAGGGTCCTGTATTCCTGCTGAATCACTGAGGTTGTCTGGAAGAATTTGTTTTATTAGCTCATTTGATGCTATGGAAGAGGATAAGAAGGCTGGTAGGGCAATCTGGGAGGATTTGCGTACTCCCAGCCCCCCAAGTCTGACTGGAAGTGAGGCTTGCAACCACTGTCCATCATCGAGGGAAAGATTCAATACACACTCTAGCATGGTCTTGAGGAGAGAGTCGTATTCCTCGAGTTTCGGGCTGTTGAAGGCTGGGGAGCATCTCAGGAAGTATGTAAGTTTTGGGATTGACAGGCACCTGGTGAGTAAGTAGAAGGCATCATGTGTATCGATGTCTTTCATCCTACCTTCCATCGTCCTGAGGTCGGATATTTTTTTTTCCAGGACCAGATCGATGGCATTGGGCCCAAGAGGAGCACCAAGGAGAGTGCTGTTGGCTGGATCGATGGCTCGTGCCCCTGGTAAAACAGCCCTAATGTCCTGGATCATCTGTGGATTGGTGGAAACTATCTCACATTTGGTGGGGTTTAAAGATAGGCCCAGGCTACCTACAATATCTTTAATTTTCCTGATGTCTCCTAGGAGAGATTGTGCAGTGCCAGCTAGGGTGCCATCATCCAAGAACCAGATATTGAGCTCACTGGACAATGCTTCTGTGACATCCTTGATGGCTAGACAGAATAGAAAGGGAGCAAGAGGGTCCCCCTGTTGCACACCCTCACACGAGTCAATTTCATGGTCCCCAAACAAAAGTTTAGAAGCCACACTGTAACACGATTCTATGAAAGGATAGAGGGAAGGAAAGTGCCTAGAAACTGCTTGGAGAGCAGCATCCCTTCTGACTGAGTTGAAAGCATTGGCAAAGTCCAATTTGATTAAAGCTTTTTCATTGGACATGTTGTTGATGTATACTGGGCTGCATGGGCAGCTGCTTCACAGCCTTGTTGAACACCAAAACCGAGCTGAGTTGGTTTTAACATTGAGGCAGCATCTTGACTCACCCTTCGTACTGCAGCCTTGGCAACTAGGCGCCGAAGGGTGTTGCCCACTGCAATGGGCCTGATTCCTCCATCCTTTTTCCGGAGGGCACACAGTGAGGCACCAAAGAAAACGGGTCTAATGGCCTGTGGGACACTACCAGCCAGGCACCCATTGGAAAATTTGGTGAGTTCAGACAACAATCTCTCAGAGACCTCACCAAGACCTGGATTGAGCATTTGATTTACGTGTTGTGGCCTTAAACCAGTGAAACCTCCTGCTGAGCCCTGTGGGAAAGACATAGCAGCTTTATACACATCGGCGTCCCGTAAGGTTAAATGTTCTTCCCCTGCTGGAATGTCAAGGGGGCCAATGTTGATACTGGGAGCCCTGGGTATATATATATATATATGTGAGATAGGACCATGCTGAGCCATAGGTCAGGTGAGGCAGCAGGTGAGGCACACTGCCCAGTTGTTGGAAGATGTTTTAATGGGAGAAATTTGAAACAAAATCTGGCTTACATCGCTTTTCATATGTATTATAGTTAGGGGGAGTAACAAAGACAGCTGATTACGTGATTTGTTTACTTGTAGCTGCATTTGTTTTGTTGCGTGATGCTAGAATCAGCATCAGCAGCAGCAGCTGCAGCAGAAGCAGCAGCAGCAGAAGCAGCAGAAGCAGCTGCAGTAGCAGGAGTTTCTTATTGCCTTCTGTGATTGTTATTGCTAACATGTTGAAGGTCGGTTGAACTCCCTTGGTTACAGTGGATCGCTCTTTCGTGATCAGTGATCCTCGTTGATAGTTGATGACTGAGACACATGTGCAACACTTAGGTATCTTTACTGTGAAAACGTTTAAACCAGCCAGTGGCTTCCTCAGTCCAATACAGAGAAGAATGGTGGAAGATGAGAAGGAGTTTGAGGTAATCAGTCTCTTAGCCTGGAGCTGATGTGATCAGTCCATCATTCATAATAATAGTACAGCATATAGAGACAGGTGAGGTCTTTTCGTGGAATCTGATGGACTCCTGGTGTGTCTTTTCTAATTGCTTGTTGATGTTTCTGGGAAAAAAAAACAGTTCTGTAATTAGTTAAGAAGGAAAGTGACTATGTTAGTCACTGTGTTGAATCGACTGACTGTTCCTTGTGGAAGGATACCATGAGTTACATCTTGCAGGAGTGAAGTGAATTCTTAGAAGTTGAGGCTGTGTAATAGTTGGTGTTTACTCTCCTCTCACCTAGTCTGATAAACCAGTCAGGGTATCCTAGTTTTGAGAATCGTGCTCTTTCTGAGCACGGGACTCTAACCGTGGTCCTGACAGTTAACAGGTACATCACTGTACCTCTTATCTATGAGAAGGGAAAGGACAGTTGAGTTACAACTAGTGACCTGTGATGTTTGTAAGTCACAGCACTGCTGCCTGTGAAACTTTCCTTTTGTAAGCTTCGTAGCACAGTGGTATTGTGAATAACCTGCTACCTAACAGGACCACAGTTCGAGTTCCTATTCATTCTTCTAATCATTATATATATATATATATATATATATATATATATATATATATATATATATATATATATATATATATATATATATTATTTTTATATGTATACCCATGCAGGTAATTATTATTGTGCAAGGTTGTGTAGCGGGAGCAGTGATATCTTGAGTGATTAAAAGATAATGAGTATGGTGGAGAACATGATGGAGAATGTTGTTATGGCGCAGGAAGATAATCTCAAGGCTGCTAGATTTAGAAGGACTTAACGTACATGTGATCTTGTCATCTGGCCGTGTGGCCAGCATGACCTTGTGTCCAGTGATTTCGGGTATAGGCTGTACACGGAAGTGTAGTACTTCGAGATGTCAGCATTAATGCGGCTGTTTATGTGTCTATCTCATTATGTGGCAGGTTGTTGACTCTGGTAAATGTGGACGATCATGCTGCTAATAATGAGTTGTTGATGTGCACCGCAGCACATCAACAACTCACAAGGTCAGCATTCACACCTGTCAAACAGGTGTGAATGCTGAACTTGAGGTCTACTCTTGATATTTGCTTGAAATGACTGATCTTCACTTTCTTTATACCCCATAACTCTTTTTGAAGATAATTCTTCTCTTGTTGGGGTATGCTGGCCATATATCAGCGTTCCTGAAGCTGTAGTTATGTTTCCTGTAAGATGGATGCTGGTCTGCTGTGGTTTTTGAATATTGTGAACTTATATTTAGAGGTGATTGATAATGAGGGTTTCGTTCTCTAAAGCAGCAGAGTTTTCAGATGAGGATGTATTTAGATGGTGGTGGTGAAGAATCTGATACCTCACTTTTTAGATGGACAAGTGATGGATTGAAAATCTTATGACTGGTATATATTATGATAGGCTGTATGAATGTTGTATATTAGATACGCATGGCTCTTAAGCTGTTATTTTGGGTTGCTTGGAGAGTTAGTGGGTAGAGAGAAAAACTAGAAGTTGCTGTAAATAAGGGCGAGATGTTGAGTTAGAAGTCTGTATGCATTGTGCTACGAGTCCTCGAACTGGCGACGCCTTCCCCGTTGAATTACACTGCGCTGGGATGTCATGTGTGAGTTTCTCTTCGCCTGAGTTAAAAGGAAGGAATAGATGAAAACTTTATTGGGATTTTCAACTCCGGTGGGTTAGTAACACAGGATAACACATTAAAGCCAAGCAGTGTGGCATAACTCTATTTGGGTGTTAGGTCATTCCCAAAAATGCGACTTACGTCAGGACACTAAGTCTTAGGTATCATCTATTGTTATGGCTTCAAATTCATCCTGTTCCCCATTTGTGTCAAATAACAATAAAAAGGCTTTCAAATGAGCTGATGTAGGTAACAACTCTTAGTCTGTAAATAAAGTTGACAACTTGAACCTAACCTCGTAAAACCCTGTGTTAAAAAAAGATGGGGGGAAGGGCAGCGGGTGTTAGGAGTCTAGCTGTTATCTTTCTTTCCTGTTGTGTAATGTAAGGTGGAGATCAGGTGAACCTGTTGTCTAATGTAACGTGGAGATCAGGTGAACCTGTTGTCTAATGTAACGTGGAGATCAGGTGAACCTGTTGTGTAATGTAACGTGGAGATCAGGTGAACCTGTGTTGTAATGTAACGTGGAGATCAGGTGAACCTGTTGTCTAATGTAACGTGGAGATCAGGTGAACCTGTTGTGTAATGTAACGTGGAGATCAGGTGAACCTGTGTTGTAATGTAACGTGGAGATCAGGTGAACCTGTTATCTAATGTAACGTGGAGATCAGGTGAACCTGTTGTGTAATGTAACGTGGAGATCAGGTGAACCTGTGTTGTAATGTAACGTGGAGATCAGGTGAACCTGTTGTCTAATGTAACGTGGAGATCAGGTGAACCTGTTGTGTAATGTAACGTGGAGATCAGGTGAACCTGTGTTGTAATGTAACGTGGAGATCAGGTGAACCTGTTGTCTAATGTAACGTGGAGATCAGGTGAACCTGTGTTGTAATGTAACGTGGAGATCAGGTGAACCTGTTGTCTAATGTAACGTGGAGATCAGGTGAACCTGTTGTGTAATGTAACGTGGAGATCAGGTGAACCTGTGTTGTAATGTAACGTGGAGATCAGGTGAACCTGTTGTGTAATGTAACGTGATCAGGTGAACCTGTTGTGTAACGTAACGTGGAGATCAGGTGAACCTGTTGTGTAATGTAACGTGGAGATCAGGTGAACCTGTTGTGTAATGTAACGTGGAGATCAGGTGAACCTGTTGTGCAATGTAACGTGGAGATCAGGTGAACCTGTTGTGCAATGTAACGTGGAGATCAGGTGAACCTGTTGTGTAACGTAACGTGGAGATCAGGTGAACCTGTTGTGTAATGTAACGTGGAGATCAGGTGAACCTGTTGTGTAATGTAACGTGGAGATCAGGTGAACCTGTTGTCTAATGTAACGTGGAGATCAGGTGAACCTGTTGTCTAATGTAACGTGGAGATCAGGTGAACCTGTTGTCTAATGTAACGTGGAGATCAGGTGAACCTGTTGTGTAATGTAACGTGGAGATCAGGTGAACCTGTTGTCTAATGTAACGTGGAGATCAGGTGAACCTGTTATCTAATGTAACGTGGAGATCAGGTGAACCTGTTGTCTAATGTAACGTGGAGATCAGGTGAACCTGTTGTCTAATGTAACGTGGAGATCAGGTGAACCTGTTGTGTAATGTAACGTTCATTATAGTCCCATGTTGATGAGCCTAAAATTACATATAATTAACGATTACCAACAATTTGTGCAGTTAGACGCATATTCATTTATTTTCTTTCAAGATTTTTTCTGATAAATCTGGACATCATTCAACGAGTCGTGTGCTGTAAAAGTCTTTTTTTTTAGTCAGATTAGAAATTAATGGAATAACAAGCACGATCCAAGTCTTAATAAAGATTTATAGCCTCGATACTATTGCAATCAGAGAGGAAGACTGGGAAGAGTTATTTACTTTGAGTAGCACGAACGTGAGGGCACGAGGGAGTCATACTAAAACACCTGACTTACGAGATATATATATAGGTTGTTATTTGACCGAGAGAGTCATCCCACTTCCCCTGACACCAATGAAAATAAGTCACTCTGTCTGACTTTTTTGGGTTATCCTAGGTTCTCTACACATATGCTGCTATGTATGATAATCTAACCATACCACAGGTGGGTTCGAACCCGCGGTTAGAGTCTCAAAACTCTGACCGCGGGTTCGAACCCACTCGTCGTATTGTTTGTTTGCAATCGTGTCATTACGATTTCGTGAGTTATGATAATCTATGTAAATGGATTTGTGTATGCCTGAATAAACTTACTTACTTACTGACACTAGCAAAGAGGGGATAAGATAAGATTTGGTTCGGATTTTTAACCCAGGAGGGTTAGCCACCTAGGATGTCCCAAGAAAGTCAGTGCGTCATCGAGGACTGTCTGTCTTATTTCCATTGTGGTCCTCAATCTTGTCCTCCAGGATGCCACTCACACCGGTCGACTAACACCTAGGTCCCTACATGCTAGGTGAACAGGACAACAGGTGTAAGGAAAAGTGTCGAATGTTTTCGAACCCGGACCCTCAGCGTGTGAAGCGAGAGTTTTGCCTACCAGGCCACGGGGCCCCGTGAGAAGGCTGTAACTGAACACATTCAATAAATTCTAATATCAATCCCGACTTGAAGCACTTCCTCGATACTTGCAACACAACCCACAGACTTAATACGAAACACAAAAATCTCTGTGACATACCCTGTGACAAGCTTAATCTTTGTAAAAAGTCAATGTGCATAAAAGAACCCTAAATCTGAAACTCCCTGCCAGAAATCAGAGCCACTCTTTTAGCCAACAACTGCAAAACTATAGTAAAAAAAAAAAAAACTTTCACTAACAGCCCAATAACAACTAAAAATTATAAAAGAATATTTTCAAATTCTCACTACCAAGAGAATATGCAAAACAATATATTCTTATTCTCAGTGGTGAGCAGAAAGAGTGGATAGGGGAGGCATCTCCAGGCATTATAGCAATAACAGAGACCGAAATCCCAATGGCGATAACTTATGCAGGTTTCCCAGAAAAAATATGAAATAATGAGAAGGGACAGATAAAATAAGTGGAGCAGTGCCTTTACTAATCAGGACCAGTTGTGGAGAAATTGCCTCCCACAAGGTGGGAGGAACAAGAGGGTTATGACCCCTCCCACTTTCCCACAGTACATACCATACTTCATATAGCCATGACGAAACACCAGTTCGTTTTGCCAGTTAAGACTCACGAAACAACTCAGTCGAGTGTTTACCCAAGAAAACTTCTATTTTAAGGCATTCTAAATAAGACAGAATTAAGCCCTAAACCTAATGATATAGCTAGAGGATAATTTAAGTTTCGGACACCTCTGAGTGACGGAAGACTTTGTTTTTTTTGACTTAAATCGTAGCCAAAGTCGGCATCGAGTTTCCTGGGTGTACTGGCAAGATGTAAGTCAGTGTTTGCAGGTCCAAGGTGTGGAAAGCGCCCTGGGTAGCGTAAGTCACAAAGGGAGAGCTAGAAATCCGTGGAAACCACCTTAATAGACGTTTGCTCCAGTAATAACTCTCATATGTTCTCTGTGATAATTTCAGTGGAGATGTGAGACAAGTACAGCGCGTTGGAATGCAAGTGATGTGTCTCGTCGAACGAAGCATCATCAGGAATTTTTCCTGCTGTGGTACATTATTAACCGTAGACATATTAAACGGTCACGAGTGGATCTTCGTGAACAAGAGATGGTGAAGTCTAGTTAGGTTAAAACAAGTCGACGAGAGTTCTGTGTAATGAACAATCTAATGTGTGCAGTGAACTAGAATGCTAGTGTATGCAGCGAACTGTCCACAATACTATGAAAATAAACAGCGTTCAACGTGACTAAATCAAACTAATTGAAGTTGGGACGTCCTCTTGATTCATCGGAGCACGGTGCCCCGTGGCCTGGTGGCGAGGGTCCGTCTACCTGGAGGGTATTCCGGGGATCAACTACCCAGCGTCCCGGTCCACGACCAGGCCTCCAGGTGGATCAGGGCCTGAACAACTGGGCTGTTACTGCTGGCCGCACGTAGTCCAACGTACGAACCACAGCCCGGCTGATCTGGCACTGACTTCAAGTATCTGTCCAGCTCCCTCTTAAAAGCAGTCAGGGGTGTATTAGGAAGTCCCCTTATGGCTGGTGGGAGGCTTTTAAAAAGTCTTGGGTCCCGGACACTTATGGTGTTTTCTCTTAGTGTACTAATGGTGCCCCTACTTATGTTGCATCGCCTGCCAAGTCTTTTGCTTTCGTAGGGAGTGATTTCTGTGTGCAGATTAGGAACCAGTCCCTCCAGAATTTTCCAGGTGTAGATTATGATGTATATCTCTCGCCAGGCGTTCTCAGTAGTTAAGGTGCTTGATGGAACCGATATGTGCAGTAAAGGTTCTCTGTGCATTCTCTAGATCTGCGATTTCATCTGCCTTGAATGGAGCTGTTAGTGTACAGCAGTATTCCTGCGAGGGTAGACACATTGCACGTGTTTCCTTACACCGGTTGTCTATGTTCACCCATCAGTAAAATGGGTACCTGGGTGTTAGTGGACTGGTGTGGGTCGCATCCTGGGACAAAACTGACCTAATTTGCGGGAAATGCTCAGCATAACAAGGGGCTTCCTATATAGTAGTATGTCACTGATGTCAGCTATGGTCTGTATACCTTGTACATGTACTTGTAGAAATATAGGTATTATGTTATATTATTATTATTATAAGCCATTGTATATCTGGGTCCAGACAACACTGTAGTGTCATGGCTCATTCACCCTAGTCCAAAAATTGGCGTTTGGTCTTAAGTAAAATCTCCACCCCAGTGGACCTTTAAGGAAATGGGTGGAGTAAAAGGGATCGACTGACTACATTACAGGGAGATTTAGAGCTGGGAAACCCAAGATTAAAATAGCAGTGATGTGCAACTCATCACTGAACAGTAGGAGACCAAAACGGAAATATGATAACAGGGCGATGGTGGACACGACAGCAGAGGTGGTTAGAAGAGACCACAGGGGCCATTCACAGCTACTGATGTTAGAGACTTCAATCATAAGGAAATAGATTGGGCAAAATCTGGAGTCACACAGGGAACTGGATATGTTGAGAACTAAGATTTTGGAGGTGGTGATGAAAAACTTCGTGAGATAGCATGTCAGCGACACAACTAGAAAGAAAAGACGCAACAAACTCTTGATAATGGACCTTGTGTTTATCCTGAGTGACTATGATGTAGGGAACATTAAATATGAGATGCCCCTCATATTTAATGTTGAAACAGTGGGTGGTATGGGACACAGATGCAGTAAATGAAATTTGTATTAAGCCAACGCTTCAAAAAATATGTAAGTTGGGGCTTCTTGGACATTAAATTTCACGATTCCTCTCAAAATACGTAGGAGTAAGGTATCAAAAAGTGCTCCAGAAGTTTGTTTTTAGTAAAAACTGTCTCATGTTTCACTGAGACGCTTGTCACCTGTTCACTACCAGTCAAGTACACTTACTTAGTTACTTACTTACTTACTTACTTACTTACTTACTTACACCTCTCAGTGTACACAACCCTGTAAATATCACAGTTCCTTCCTCCCGTCAAGTCACTACACTTACAGTTAAATGTACATTATTGAAAGGTACACATATATTAAAACATAACAGAGCGGAGTTATAGCGACTTATCCTGGCGATGTTAGTATCGAATTGAAAGGAGGAAGTTAATTGAAAATTATTTACACGTACATTGTCCTAACAAGAGGCCAGAGGTGGAATTACTGAGTGAGGGAGCGTCATAATACACACATAAGTATTCCAGTAACGCTGACACGCCAGCCATTCTCTAGGCCGTTCCTGGAGCCGAGATGTCATGTACGTTATTTATCCGGCAAATAACCGTTCGTTAGTAGTGGTGCTGGGAGATGTTTTGGCATCAGGAAGCTGGATAATATGTCTCCTGACACTGGTCAGCCAGTGGCCTGTTAATTAAGCATTGGCTGGCCTGCCCCAGGACCAGATGTTTACATAAGAACATAAGAAAGGAGGAACACTGCTTTACCAAACAATAGTGTCTTAAGATGACTACAAATAAGACTTTGGTTTTGGAATTAAAAATATCATACTTGTAAACAGTGAACTACTTTCTGATGGACTTTACGAATTAGCTTCTAGCAACAGTGCTAGAATTATGGGGTCAGTGCTGGTCAGTTCTGGGCGCTTTGTTGTTCACAATTTACATAAACGACATAGATGTGGGAATAAATAGTGACATAAGTAAGTTTGCCGACGACACCAAAATAGGCCGTCAAATTAATATTATAATATAAGAATATAGGGAGGTACCACCTCTGGAACTGTGCTGGGGACCCTCATCCTCAGAGAAAAGAATAAACTTACTGCAGGGAAAAACTCAAGCCATACCACGGGTGGGGTTCGAACCCGCGGTCAGAGAGTCTCAAAACTCCAGACCGTCGGGTAAGCGACGGTTTGTTTGCAATCGTGTCATTACGATTTCATGAGTCATGGTGTCAAAAACTCAAGGTTCTCCCCGGAGCTGTTTGATATATGTAGACTTTATTTAAAGACAAAATACATTGACAAAAACAAAATAGGGAGTAGAACAACATTAATAACATCTCATAGCTATATCTCGAATACTTCGTCCAGCTCCAGGGCGGTGGGCCGCGTGCCCAGAATGCTGCAGGCATTTTCCCTCTGGATTGCAACACTGAGTCTCTGAAAAAGGAAGCTGGCCGCTCTATGATCCTTTGTTTTTGTGATGAGTTTTTCACCCAGCTCATTGAGGAATTTTAGAGCACACTTGCCAATTGACCAGACCCTCGAGTACTTTCCAGGTATATATTATCATGCATCCCTCCTCCAGGAATTGAAGAAACAGTTTGTTTCACCTGAAACGTTGAGAAAACAACGTTCTAACCATATCATGTCTTAAAACCATAGTGAAGAAGCACTGCACCAGGCCTACTGGCCCAAGTTGGTCAAGTCCAACTCACACCCACCCACACCCACTCATGTATTTATCTAACCTATTTTTAAAACTACACAACGTTTTAGCTTCTATGACGGTACTCGGGAGTTTGTTCCACTCATCCACAACTCTATTACCAAACCAGTGCTTTCCTATATCCTTTCTAAATCTATTTTTTTTTTCAAAACTAAACCCATTGCTAAGGATCCTGTCTTGGTTAACTATTTTTAGCACGCTTTTTGTTATTTACATCTTTATTTATTCCTGTTTTCCACATTACACCTCAATCATATCCCCCCTAATTCTGCGTCTTTCTAGATTTAGGGCCTCAGTCTATTCTCATAGGAAAGATTTCTGATACATAGGATCAACTTTGTCATCCTCCTCTGTACGTTTTCCAGAGCATTTATATCCATTCTGTAATAATCTAAATGCAGCATAATCTAAATGAGGCCTAACCAAAGATATATAGAGTTGTACAAGAATGGTATGCAATACCAACATGATGAAATTAAGACACATGTGCAACATCTGGGTATCTTTATTGTAGACGTTTCGCCTCCAGTGACTTTATCAATACACATTCAAGGACATAATTTGAAGAGAGTAGAACTATATACACAAGATGAGGTAATCAGTCCCTCGGCCTTGAGTTGGTGTGTTCAGCACCGTAGGTCTGGAGATTCTGAAGAAGATGTATTGTAGTAGATTCGCCGGTACATCCGTCCCGGGTCTTCTCCAGACACCAACTCCAAGACTGAGGGACTGATTATCTCATCTTTTGTATATAGTTCTACTCTCTTCAAATTATGTCTTAGAATTTTGTATTGATAAAGCCACTGGATGGCGAAACGTCTACTATAAAGATACCCAGATGTTGCACATGTGTCTTAATTTCATATATAGAGTTGAAGAACAACCTGAGGACTCCTATTATTTATTCTTCTTGATATGAAGCCAAGGATTCTGTTAGCTTTATTGCGAACACTTATGCACTGTTGTCTTGGCTTTAAATTCCCGCTAACCAGAACTCGCACATTTTCTCGTAGACTGATTAAGCTATGCCTACCATGTCATTCACAAATTGTACTTGACATGTGACCCAACAAAATCATCACTACACTCCCACACTCAGCGTGATGAGACAGGTGAATATCATGTCAGGGGGTATCATGTCAGGTGAATATCATGTCAGGGGATATCTCAGCCTCATAAGCCTCCTACTGTCTTACTATTTTTACAGTTCCTCGATAATGTGAGAAAACACGAAAGCTCGTGGAAATTCATTATTGAAACAATCGCAGACAGTCTGCGGCAGGTGACAAACCCGCACTGCGCTGCTCTGAGAAAACGTCCCCTCACTTGTTCAGTTGTTGCCTTGCAACTTTGCACAGCTCCTGATGACGCACTGAGAAGTGTGAAAGTACTAGAGCTAAAGATTTCCACCCCCGTGGCTTGTCTTGTAAATTTATATATATATATATATATATATATATATATATATATATATATATATATATATATATATATATATATATATATATATATGTCGTGCCGATTAGGTAAAACTGGTCAATTAGCAAGAACTCATCTAAAATTAAGTCCTTTCTAAAATTTTCTCTTATAAGTTTAAAGATATATTTTTTTCATTTATGTTAATGTAAGAATTTATAATTTTGTACCAAGAGAAACTTTGAAAACCTACCTAACCTTATTACAACAAGCGCAATTTAATTTAGCCTAACCCAACTAAATATATTTTAGATACGTTAACATTAATTTAATAATAAACAAACACATTGATATATATTTTTTTTCGTTAGGTTCAGAATGAGTTTTGCGAAATTATTGCATACACAAATTTTCGCTTGTCTTATATGGCAAGAAGAGCGTTGCTATTTAAGCCAAAATCGCCAGTTTTACCTAATCGGCACGACATATATATAAATATATATATATATATATATATATATATATATATATATATATATATATATATATATATATATGCCATTACTTTCTCTCTAATTGCCTCTCTATCTGTTTTTAACTCGTTCTCGTTCTCTGTCTGTCTGTCTGTCTGCCTGTCTGTCTCTCTCTCTATCTATCTATCTATCTATGTCTCTCTCTCTCCATCTATCTCCTCCTCCTTTTACAGGTCAGTGAAACTCAGCAAACATAGAGGATGGGGAAATTCGTTCTCTGTCTGTCTGTCTGTCTGCCTGTCTGTCTCTCTCTCTATCTATCTATCTATCTATGTCTCTCTCTCTCCATCTATCTCCTCCTCCTTTTACAGGTCAGTGAAACTCAGCAAACATAGAGGATGGGGAAATTCTTTCCTATTATTTCCTTCTTTCCCTCTTGTCTTGCCAACAAACGTTCGTGGGTGAGTGTTGCATCATGAATGTGTTGCATCATGAATGTGTTGCATCATGGATGTGTGTTGCATCACTATGATCACCTTCAGGACCCCTAACCATCTCTCACTATGATCACCTTCAGGACCCCTGACCATCTCTCACTATGATCTCCTTCAGGACCCCTGACCATCTCTCACTATGATCTCCTTCAGGACCTTGGAGTCGGCTAAAGACTATACCACAGCCATAGCCTCTATTACAGATGTAGTAGAGGAGTCCTCTTCAGGGGAAAATGTTGGTCTCCTGGAAACAGATGGTGGTGTTTCTGGCTCGACTACTGAAGATTGCAGTGCAGTTCTAAAATCTGCACAAATTGGCAATACATCCACTACGAATTTTATACTACCGGTACAGACCCTGTAACACAAACCAGTAGTTACGACAATCCCACTCCAAGTGAATTTTAGTGGAAGTTCTAACAATAAAAATCGAGAACCAAAACTTAGTCATTATGCTTGTATATAAGCCTTTAGATGCAACTTTACAACAGTTCAAGGAACAGCTATTGAAAATTGACTACTGTGTGGAAAAACCTTCCATCCCCAAACATCTTACTGCTTGGTGACTTCAATCTAAGACATACAAAATGGAAGAATATAGCAAATAATGTTATACCAGAAATTATCCCTGGAGGCAGCTCAGATGAAAAGACACACACACATGAGCTGCTGAATTTCTACGATGAACACACCCTAAGTCAGCAGATAGTGGAGCCAACAATACTGGAGAACACACTTGACCTTATATTTACAAATAATGAGGACCTGGTAAGAAAGATAATATTAAAAACAACTAATTTAGATCACAACCTAATCGAAGTCCAGACTTACATGCACTGGGGTCCTGACCGGCAAAATGCATACATCGACGAGGGAACCTTCACCAAATTCAACTTCAACAACAAGAACATCAACTGGGACCAGGTAAACCATGTCAAAAATTAAACATGTTGGAAAGATATCTTAAATAACATGGACCCTAACCAGTGCCTTGAAAATATCAACTTCCTGGCAGCTGAAGTATGTTCAAGGTATATTCCCCTAAGAAAAAAGAAGAGAAGAAGTAAATTGGAGAGAGATAGAGACGCTCCCTCTACAGGAGAAGGTGAAGAATCACTGAGCTCCTCAAGAATGCTAGATTATCTGAAACATGGAAGGAAGCGCTAACCAGGGAAGTGGAAAATATTGAGCTTAAGTTAAAGGACTCATACAGGATCCAGGAGAGACAGGAGGAGCTAAAAACGATTAGTTAAATTGAAAGAAATACGAAATATTTATTTTCATATGCCAAAAATAAGGCAACACCAACATCTAGTATAGGGCCCCTGCTCAGACAAAACGGATCCTACACAGATGACAACAAAGAAATAAGTGAGATACTGAAATCTCAATACGACTCAATACCTAAAGTCAGTGCCGGATCAGCCGGGCTGTGGTTCGTGCGTTGGATCAGGCTCTGATCCACAGGGAGGCTTGGTCGTGGACCGGGCGGCGGGGGCGTTGATCCCCGGAATACCCTCCAGGTATCCTCCAGGTAGACCTTCTACCTCCAGGTAGGTAGACGCCTGTGTTTTGGTAACTACGCCTGTGTTTTCTTAAGTATTTTTCATAATACCTCTCCAGCTTCATAATGGATAAAAGATTTTTAAATTTCATTAACTAAATTTGGTAGACATATTAAAGTTATAAAAAAAAAATCATTGTAAGTTGATATATTTTCATTAAACTTTCCCAATAAATCCGGTATACAATATACTTTATTATTTTGTTTCCATTAAACTCTCTCCTCTTCAATTTTTCTAAAAACTTACTAAATACTCATTCTCTTACGCCTTGGATCAAGATCCCTCACCACCTGGCGCCCCACCATCTAAGACCATCCATATCCTCCCCAATAATACCCAAAAATTTATTAGACATTACATGGAAAAAAATTATCTTCTAAAAATCTTTATAAATAATACGTTTAAGAGGTACGTATTGACTCACAAAATCCAAGTCCCTGGATCAAGAACCCTGCGCACCTCACTCCTTCTCCAGCTCAATATTAGTTCCCATAAATGACTTTAAAAATTTAGTTTGCTCATAAACATACACTTGGTAAACAAACCATACCACGGGTGGGGTTCGAACCCCACCCGTGGTATGGTTTGTTTGCAATCGAGTCATTACGATTTCGTGACGGGTTTGAGGGGGGACTTGAGCTAGAGTTCGTCACGGCCATGCTAGCTGGAGATTGGTCTGTAAAAATATTCACACACTCAACTGTTTACATTCTCACTAAACAAAAGAAAATATCATGGAATCTTGGTTCAGTGGACATCTACATAACCTTCTTCCCGGCTACGACAACTACTACTACCACGAACCCAACTCTTGGGTATGACCAACTTCCACTGGGAAACCCCGCCTACCAGTGACTATGTCCTCGTCTGCTACCCGTCCCTTTCCACCTGACGCCAGTATATAAGCGCCAGCCTCCTTGCCTGTGCTCCAGAATCTCTTCAACTACGGTGCTCTTCACACCATCTCCAAGACTGAGGGATGATTACCTCATATTTTTATATAGTTCTACTGTCTTCAAATTATGTCCTAGAATCTGTATTGATAAAGCCACTGGAGGGCGAAACGTCTACAATAAAGATACCTAGATGTTGCACATGTGTCTAATTGTCAACAAAAGAAAATAATTTCGTTAATTTGCAGCTGTTGATCAGTAATTCGTCATTAGCTCGATTCTCCTTAATTATTAAAGGAGGTTCACTATTTTGTATTAATTATTTTTAAAGTATCTCCAAAATTCTGATTTAGTAGAAAACACTAAGAATCAATTTCATTACCCCAAAAACAGTGATATATAGAGAATCTGATTATAATTTATTAAAATTTCTAAACGGTGAATATTAGTGACTTCAATGAGCCCACATGTAATGATCCATCTACTTTACACACACACACACAAAGTAGCGGTCAGTGAGAGGCGGGGCCAGGAGCTAAGTCTCGACCCCTGCAACCAAAATTAGGAGAGTACTCACACACACACACACGGGGCAAGGAGCTATGAATCGACCCCTGCAACCACAACTAGGTGAGTACATATATATATATCATGTGTGCGTGTGTGTGTGTGTTGTATATATATATATATAGTATATATCATTTACTATGCCGATTCAATAGCTCTGATTGTTTATGCACATCGTTCTCTCACTCTCTCTCTCTCTCTCTCTCTCTCTCTCTCTCTCTCTCTCTCTCTCTCTCTCTCTCTCTCTCTCTCTCTCTCTCTCTCTCTCTCTCTCTCTCTCCTCCTCCTCCTCTTCCTTCTTCTACACGTCAAAGAAAATCCGCAAACATTGAAGACGGAGAAATTTTTTCCTGTTATTTTTTCCTTCTTTCCTGTTGCCTTGCCAAGGAACGTTCATGGGTGTGTTGTATCATGGGTGTGTGTTGTATCATGGGTGTGTGTTGTATCATGGGTGTGTGTTGTATCATGGGTGTGTGTTGTATCATGGGTGTGTGTTGTATCATGGGTGTGTGTTGTATCATGGGTGTGTTGTATCATGGGTGTGTGTTGTATCATGGGTGTGTTGTATCATGGGTGTGTTGCATCATGGGTGTGTGTTGTATCATGGGTGTGTGTTGTATCATAGGTGTGTGTTGTATCATGGGTGTGTTGTATCATGGGTGTGTGTTGTATCATGGGTGTGTGTTGTATCATGGGTGTGTTGTATCATGGGTGTGTTGTATCATGGGTGTGTGTTGTATCATGGGTGTGTTGTATCATAGGTGTGTTGTATCATGGGTGTGTGTTGTATCATGGGTGTGTTGTATCATGGGTGTGTTGCATCATGGGTGTGTGTTGTATCATGGGTGTGTGTTGTATCATAGGTGTGTGTTGTATCATGGGTGTGTGTTGTATCATGTATGTGTGTTGTATCATGGGTGTGTTGTATCATGGGTGTGTGTTGTATCATGGGTGTGTTGTATCATGGGTGTGTTGTATCATGGGTGTGTGTTGTATCATGGGTGTGTTGTATCATGGGTGTGTGTTGTATCATGGGTGTGTGTTGTATCATGGGTGTGTGTTGTATCATGGGTGTGTGTTGTATCATGGGTGTGTGTTGTATCATGGGTGTGTGTTGTATCATGGGTGTGTTGTATCATGGGTGTGTTGCATCATGGGTGTGTGTTGTATCATGGGTGTGTTGTATCATGGGTGTGTGTTGTTTCATGGGTGTGTGTTGTATCATGGGTGTGTGTTGCATCATGGGTGTGTTGTATCATTAGTGTGTGTTGTATCATGGGTGTGTGTTGTATCATGGATGTGTGTTGTATCATGGATGTGTGTTGCATCATGGGTGTGTGTTGTATCATGGGTGTGTGTTGTATACATGGGTGTGTGTTGTATCATGGTTATGTGTTGTATCATGGATGTGTGTTGTATCATGGGTGTGTGTTGTATCATGGGTGTGTGTTGTATACATGGGTGTGTGTTGTATCATGGTTATGTGTTGTATCATGGATGTGTGTTGTATCATGGATGTGTGTTGTATCATGGGTGTGTTGTATCATGGGTGTGTGTTGCATCATGGGTGTGTTGTATCATTAGTGTGTGTTGTATCATGGGTGTGTGTTGTATCATGGATGTGTGTTGTATCATGGGTGTGTTGTATCATGGGTGTGTGTTGTTTCATGGGTGTGTGTTGTATCATGGGTGTGTGTTGCATCATGGGTGTGTTGTATCATTAGTGTGTGTTGTATCATGGGTGTGTGTTGTATCATGGATGTGTGTTGTATCATGGATGTGTGTTGTATCATGGGTATGTGTTGTATCATGGGTGTGTGTTGTATCATGGATGTGTGTTGTATCATGGGTATGTGTTGTATCATGGATGTGTGTTGTATCATGGGTGTGTGTTGTATCATGGGTGTGTGTTGTATCATGGATGTGTGTTGTATCATGGGTATGTGTTGTATCATGGGTGTGTGTTGTATCATGGGTGTGTGTGGTATCATGGGTGTGTGCTGTATCATGGGTGTGTGTTGTATCATGGGTGTGTGTTGTATCATGGGTATGTGTTGTATCATGGGTGTGTGTTGTATCATGGGTGTGTGTGGTATCATGGGTGTGTGCTGTATCATGGGTGTGTGTTGTATCATGGGTGTGTGTTGCATCATGGGTGTGTGTTGTATCATTGGTGTGTGTTGTATCATGGGTGTGTGTTGTATCATGGGTGTGTGTTGTATAATGGGAGTGTTGTATCATGGGTGTGTGTTGTATCATGGGTGTGTGTTGTATAATGGGAGTGTTGTATCATGGGTATGTGTTGTATCATGGGTGTGTGTTGTATCATGGGTGTGTGTTGTATCATGGGTGTGTGTTGTATCATGGGTGTGTGTTGTATAATGGGAGTGTTGTATCATGGGTGTGTGTTGTATCATGGGTGTGTGTTGTATCATGGGTGTGTGTTGTATCATGGGTGTGTGTTGTATCATGGGTGTGTGTTGTATCATCTGTGTGTGTTGTATCATGGGTGTGTTGTATCATATATATATATATATATATATATATATATATATATATATATATATATATATATATATATATATATATATATATATATATATGTATATATGTCGTGCCGATTAGGTAAAACTGGTCAATTAGCAAGAACTCATCTAAAATTAAGTCCTTTCTAAAATTTTCTCTTATGCGTTTAAAGATATATTTTTTCATTTATGTTAATGTAAGAATTTATAATTTTGTACCAAGAGAAACTTTGAAAACCTACCTAACCTTATTACAACAAGCGCAATTTAATTTAGCCTAACCCAACTAAATATATTTTAGATACGTTAACATTAATTTAATAATAAACAAACACAATGAAACAAAAAAATTTCGTTATGTTCAGAATGATTTTGGCGAAATTATTGCATACACAAATTTTCACTTGTCTTATATGGCAAGGTGAGCGTTGCTATTTAAGCCAAAATCGCAAGTTTTACCTAATCGGTACGACATATATATATATATATATATATATATATATATATATATATATATATATATATATATATATATATATATATATATATATATATATATATATATAATATATATATATATATATATATATATATATATATATATATATATATATATATATTCCGATTAGGTAAAACTTGCGATTTAACAAATAGCAACGCTCTTCTCGTCATCTAAGACAAGTGAAATTTGTGTATGCAATAATTTCGCAAAATCATTCTGAACATAACGAAAAAATATATTTCATTGTGTTTGTTAATTATTAAATTATTGTAAAAACATCTAAAATATATTTAGTTGGGTTAGGCTAAATTAAATTGCGCTTGTTGTAATAAGGTTAGGTAAGTTTTGTAAGATTCTTTTGGTTCAAAATTAATTTTTACATCAACATAATTGAAAAAATATATCTTTAAACGTATAAAGAAAATTTTAGAAAGGACTAATTTTAAATGAGTTCTTGCTAATTGACCAGTTTTACTAATCGGCACGATTTATGTATATATATATATATATATATATATATATATATATATATATATATATATATATATATATATATATATATATATATATATATATATATATATATATATATATATATATATATATATATATATATATTGTAACCACATGTATTGTAACCACAAACAAGTGGTTTTGAATCAATAACAACAGTGCGACTAGCCGAGGATTGGAACCCATGTCATTTTGGCCCTGCCTTGTGGTGAGCGAAAATCACATGATGCCTTAGCCCACTGGACCACACAATCCTACAATCCTACCTAGCTTGGCTGGGTGCTTGGTTCTTAAGGCGTCATGTGATTTTCTCTCACCAAAAGGCAGGGCCAAAAAGACATGGGTTCGAATCCTCGGCTAGTCGCAGTGTTGTTATTGATTCAAAACCACTTGTTCGTGGTCACAATGCTATATATACTGCTTGTGGAGGCTAGTACACCAAACGGGGATAAGAATGAAATTAGCTTAAAGGCACCCACACCACCGTATGTCCTCGGACCAAGAGTAACACACCTAGCTTGGCTCTGTGCTTGGTTCTTGTAGGATTGTGTGGTCCTGTGGGCTAAGGCGTCATGTGATTTTCGCTCACCACAAGGCAGGGCCAAAACGACATGGGTTCGAATCCTCGGCTAGTCGCAGTGTTGTTATGCATATATATATATATATATATATATATATATATATATGTATATAAAACTAAACCCATATGGGTTATGTAGTGTCTTATTTAGATTTAGTCACAGGAAAAGGGGAGAATAGCTCCACTTCCTTAGATCAGGAGCCCTTCAGCAACTCCGAGACACAACACTTCTATGGAAGTCTTTTTATTTTTTTTATTAACACATCGGCCGTCTCCCACCACGGCAGGGTGGCCCGAAAAGAAAAACTTTCATCATCATTCACTCCATCACTGTATTGCCAGAGGTGCGCTTACACTATGGTTATAACACTGCAACATTAACACCCCTCCTTCAGAGTGCCGCCACTGTACTTCCCACCTCCAGGACTCAAGTCAGGCCTGTCGGTTTCCATGAATCCCTTCATATTTACAATGCTCACACTCCAACAGCACGACAGGTTCTAAAAACTATTTGTCTCCATTCGCTCCTATCTAACACGCTCACGCATGCTTGCTAGAAGTCCAAGCCCCTCACATACAAAACCTCCTTTACCCCCTCCCTCCAACCTTTCCTAGGCAGACCCCTACCCCGCCTTCCCTCCACTACAGATTTATTCACTCTCAAAGTCATTTTATTTTGTTCCATCCTCTCTACACGTCCGAACCACCTCAACAACCCCTCCTCAGCCCTTTGGATAATAGTTTTGGTAATCCTGCACCTTCTCCTGATTTCCAAACTATGGATTCTCTCCATTATATTCACACCACACAATGACCTCAGACATGACATATCCACTGCCTCCAGCCTTCTCTTTGTTGCAACACTCACCACCCATGTTTCACACCCATATAAGAGCGTTGGTATAACTATACTCTCATATATTTCCCTCTTTGCTTCCATGGACAAAGTTCATTGTCTCCATAGACTCCTAAGTGCACCACTCCCCTTTTTTCCCTCATCAATTCTATGATTCACCTCATCCTTCATAGACCCATTTGCTGACATGTCCACTCCTAAATATCTGAATTCATTCACCTCCTCCATACTCTCTCCCTCCAATCTGATATCTGATATCAGCAAAGAGCAACTGTGACAACTCCCACTTTGTGTTAGATTCTTTATCTTTTAACGCCACACCTCTTGCCAACATCCGAGCATTCACTTCTCTTACAACTCCATCTATAAATATGTTGAACAACCATGGTGACATCACACATCCCTGTCTAAGGTACTTTTACTGGGTAATAATCTCCCTCTCTCCTACATACTTTAACCTGAGCCTCACTATCCTCGTATAAACTCTTCACTGCTTACGGTAACCTACCTCCTATTCCATACATTTGCAACATCTGCTTCATTGCCCCCCTATCCACCCTATCATACGCCTTTTCCAAATCCAAATAATGCCACAAAAACCTCTTTACCCTTATATAGATACTGTTCACATGTATATGTTTCCCTGTATACACTTGGTCTACACACCCCCTACCCTTCCTAAAGCCTCCTTGTTCATCTGATATCCTGCTCTCTGTCTTACTCCTAATTCTTTAAATAATAACTCTACCATATACTTTACCAGGTATACTCAACAGACTTATTCCCCTATAATTATTACACTCTCTTTTGTCCCATTTGCCTTTATAAAAAGGAACTATGCATGCTCTCTGCAAATCCCTAGGTACTTACCCTCTTCCATACATTTATTAAATAATAGCACCAACCACTCCTAAACCATATCTCCACCTGCCTTTAACATTTCTATCTTTATCCCATCAATCCCAGCTGCTTTACCCCCTTTCATTCTACCCACTGTCTCACGAACTTCCCCCACACTCACAACTGGCTCTTCCTTACTCCTACAAGATGTTATTCCTCCTTGCCCTATACACGAAATCACAGCTTCCCTGTCTTCATCAACGTTTAACAATTCTTCAAAATATTCCCTCCATCTTCCCGATACCTCTAACTCTCCATTAATAACTCTCCTCTCCTATTTTTAACTATCAAATCCATTTGTTCCCTAGGCTTCCTCAACTTATTAATCTCACCCCAAAACTTTTTCTTATTTTCAACAAAATTTGTTGATAACATCTCACCAATTCTCTCATTTGCTCTCTTTTTACATTGCTTCACCACACACCCTCTCTTTTTCACTCCATATACTCCTCCCCCCTTGCATCACTTCTACTTTGTAGAAACCTCTTATATGCTTACTTTTTCTCCCTTATTACTCTCTCTTTACATCATCATTCCACCAATAGCTCTTTTTCCCTCCCGCACCCACTTTCCTGTAACCACAGACTTCTGCTGAACACTATACATCTTCGACCCCATTGCCTATACTCTAACTAGCCCATCTATCCTCCAATAGTTGTTTATATCTTACCCTAACTGTCTCCATTAGTTTATAAACCTTCATCTCTCTATTACTTGCTGCTTCTATTTTCCTTGTATCCCATCTACATTTTACTCTCACTATAGCTACAACTAAAAAGTTATCTGATATATCTGTGGTCCATCTAAAAACATGTATACATCCTGAAATCTACTCAACAGATTTTTATCTACCAATACGTAGTCCAACAAACTACTGTCATTACGCCCTACATCATATCTTGTACACTTATCTATCCTCATTTTCTTGAAATATGTATTACCTATAACCAAACTCCTTTCTATACAAAGTTCAATCAAAGGCTCCCCATTATCATTTACTCCTGGTACCCCAAACTTACCTACTATACCCTCTCTAAACGCTTCTACAACTTTAGCATTTAGGTCCCCTACCACAATTACTCTCTCACTTGTTTCAAAAGTTCCTACACACTCGCTTAACATCTCCCAAAATTTCTCTCTCTCCTCTACACTCCTCTCTTCTCCAGGTGCACACACGCTTATTATGACCCATTTTTCGCATCCGACCCTTATTTTAATCGACATAATCATTGAATTTATACATTTATATTCCTTCTTTTCCTTCCATAACTGATCCTTCAACATTATTGCTACCCCTTCCTTAGCTCCAACTCTCTCAGATACTCCTGACTTAATCCCATTTATTTCTCCCCACTGAAACTCGCCTACCCCCTTCAGCTTTGTTTCGCTTAGGGCCAGGACATCCAACTTCTTTTCATTCATAACATCAGCAATCATCTCTTTCTTATCATCCGCACTACATCCACGCACATTCAGACAACCCAGTTTTATAAAGCTTTTCTTCTCTTTTTAGTAAATGTATACAGAAGAAGGGGTTACTAGCCCATTGCTCCCGGCATTTTAGTCGCCTCATACGACTCGCATGGCTTACGGAGGAAAGATTCTTTTCCACTTTCCCGTGGAGAATAGAGGAAAAAAAGAACAAGAACTATTAAGAAAAGAAAAAAACTTAGATGTATATATATATATATATATATATATATATATATATATATATATATATATATATATATATGCATGTGCATGCCTGTGTAGTGTGACCTAAGTGTAAGTAGGAGCAGGGAGATATGTACCTGATATATACCTGCTATCCAGCGTGTTTACGAGACAGAAAATGGTTATTAGATTTAGGGGTGGAGCGCTAAGCCCGTATGGGTTATCCAGCGTGTTTGTGAGACAAAAAAATGGTTATTAGATTTAGGGGTGGAGCGCTAAGCCCGTATGGGTTACATAGCGTTTGGGGGATGAGATGCAATCGGGTTCGATCCTAGGGAGAGCAGGTCCAGTTCCTTGGATCAAGAGCCCCTCACTGGGTTATTTCAATATTTTTTCTTCTGCTTTTTCATTGTTTGTGTTTAATTATCCACTTTTAGTGTACATGTGTACACTCTTCCACTCTTAGTGTACATGTGTACACTCTTCCACTCTTAGTGTACATGTGTACACTCTTCCACTCTTAGTGTACATGTGTACACTCTTCCACTCTTAGTGTACATGTGTACACTCTTCCACTCTTAGTGTACATGTGTACACTCTTCCACTCTTAGTGTACATGTGTACACTCTTCCACTCTTAGTGTACATGTGTACACTCTTCCACTCTTAGTGTACATGTGTACACTCTTCCACTCTTAGTGTACATGTGTACACTCTTCCACTCTTAGTGTACATGTGTACACTCTTCCACTCTTAGTGTACATGTGTACACTCTTCCACTCTTAGTGTACATGTGTACACTCTTCCTCTCTTAGTGTACATGCATGTGTACACTCTTCCACTCTTAGTGTACATGTGTACACTCTTCCACTCTTAGTGTACATGTGTACACTCTTCCTCTCTTAGTGTACATGTGTACACTCTTCCACTCTTAGTGTACATGTGTACACTCTTCCACTCTTAGTGTACATGTGTACACTCTTCCTCTCTTAGTGTACATGTGTACACTCTTCCACTCTTAGTGTACATGTGTACACTCTTCCACTCTTAGTGTACATGTGTACACTCTTCCTCTCTTAGTGTACATGTGTACACTCTTCCACTCTTAGTGTACATGTGTACACTCTTCCACTCTTAGTGTACATGTGTACACTCTTCCTCTCTTAGTGTACATGTGTACACTCTTCCACTCTTAGTGTACATGTGTACACTCTTCCACTCTTAGTGTACATGTGTACACTCTTCCTCTCTTAGTGTACATGTGTACACTCTTCCACTCTTAGTGTACATGTGTACACTCTTCCTCTCTTAGTGTACATGTGTACACTCTTCCACTCTTAGTGTACATGTGTACACTCTTCCACTCTTAGTGTACATGTGTACACTCTTCTACTCTTAGTGTACATGTGTACACTCTTCCACTCTTAGTGTACATGTGTACACTCTTCCACTCTTAGTGTACATGTGTACACTCTTATACTCTTAGTGTACATGTGTACACTCTTCCACTCTTAGTGTACATGTGTACACTCTTCCACTCTTAGTGTACATGTGTACACTCTTCCACTCTTAGTGTACATGTGTACACTCTTCCACTCTTAGTGTACATGTGTACACTCTTCCACTCTTAGTGTACATGTGTACACTCTTCCACTCTTAGTGTACATGTGTACACTCTTCCACTCTTAGTGTACATGTGTACACTCTTCCACTCTTAGTGTACATGTGTACACTCTTCCACTCTTAGTGTACATGTGTACACTCTTCCTCTCTTAGTGTACATGTGTACACTCTTCCACTCTTAGTGTACATGTGTACACTCTTCCACTCTTAGTGTACATGTGTACACTCTTCCACTCTTAGTGTACATGTGTACACTCTTCCACTCTTAGTGTACATGTGTACACTCTTCCACTCTTAGTGTACATGTGTACACTCTTCCACTCTTAGTGTACATGTGTACACTCTTCCACTCTTAGTGTACATGTGTACACTCTTCCACTCTTAGTGTACATGTGTACACTCTTCCTCTCTTAGTGTACATGTGTACACTCTTCCACTCTTAGTGTACATGTGTACACTCTTCCCTCTTAGTGTACATGTGTACACTCTTCCACTCTTAGTGTACATGTGTACACTCTTCCACTCTTAGTGTACATGTGTACACTCTTCCACTCTTAGTGTACATGTGTACACTCTTCCACTCTTAGTGTACATGTGTACACTCTTCCACTCTTAGTGTACATGTGTACACTCTTCCACTCTTAGTGTACATGTGTACACTCTTCTTCCACTCTTAGTGTACATGTGTACACTCTTCTTCCTCTCTTAGTGTACATGTGTACACTCTTCTTCCACTCTTAGTGTACATGTGTACACTCTTCTTCCTCTCTTAGTGTACATGTGTACACTCTTCTTCCTCTCTTAGTGTACATGTGTACACTCTTCTTCCTCTCTTAGTGTACATGTGTACACTCTTCTTCCCCTTTGAGTGTACAGTTATACACTCATTCATAAGTAAATGATGTAGTGATACCAACAACACACGAAAAAAAACACTTATGTACAGTTCAGTACATTTATTAGAGGAAACGTTTCGCCCCTCGTGGCGAAACGTTTCCTGTAATATATGTACTGAACTGTACATAAGTCTTTTTTCCACACTCACCTTCATGTTCAACTCTACAAAGGTGTTCATGTACACCACTTAGAAATCTTCATTGCTAAAACCATCCGCCTGTACACAAGATTTCGTCAGTCACAATTTGAAAAATGGACTGTGAAGTGGGACTGACCACCTTAAGGTGCCTCTGACACTGTCTCCAGCACGAGACTGAGGAAGGCTACTGCGCTGGGCCGATGTTTTGGTAATTAAAAGGTAACCCATGTGTTGTACATTTGTCTTGTTTATTATCTTATTGGTGTTCTTAAACATAGATATATTTTTCTTCATGATGAACAGTGTTCTTCATTTTGAACAGTGTTCTTCATTTTGAACAGTGTTCTTCATGTTGAACACTGTTCTTCATTTGAACACTGTTCTTCATGTTGAACACTGTTCTTCATGATGAACACTGTTCTTCATGTTGAACACTGTTCATGTTGAACACTGTTCTTCGTGTTGAACACTGTTCTTCATGTTGAACACTGTTATTCATGTTGAACACTGTTCTTCATGTTGAACACTTCTTCATGATGAACACTGTTCTTCATGTTGAACACTGTTCATTTTGAACACTGTTCATGTTGAACACTGTTCATGTTGAACACTGTTCTTTATGTTGAACACTGTTCTTCATGTTGAACACTGTTCTTTATGTTGAACACTGTTCTTCATGTTGAACACTGTTCTTCATGTTGAACACTGTTCATGTTCAACATGTACACCGTTTTTCATGTTCAACATGTTGTACACCGTTCTTCATGTTCAACACTGTTCTTCATGTTGAACACTGTTCTTCATGTCGAACATGTTGTACACCGTTCATGTTGAACATGTTGTTCACCGTTCTTCATGTTCAACACTGTTCTTCATGTTAAACATGTTGTACACTGTTCTTCATGTTGAATATGTTGTACACTGTTCTTCATGTTGAATATACTGTACACTGTTCATGTTGAACACTGTTCTTTATGTGTAGCATGTTGTACACTGTTTTTCATGTTGAACATGATGTACATTCTTCTTCATGATGAACACTGTTGCTCATGTTAAACTGTACATTGTTCATGTTGAACTGTACACTATTCATGTTGAACTGTACACTGTTCATGTTAAACTGTATACTGTTCATGTTAAACTGTATACTGTTCATGTTAAACTGTACACTGTTCATGTTGAACTGTACACTGTTCATGTTAAACTGTATACTGTTCATGTTAAACTGTACACTGGTTATGTTAAACTGTACACTGTTCATGTTAAACTGTATACTGTTCATGTTAAACTGTACACTGTTCATGTTGAACTGTACACTGTTCATGTTAAACTGTATACTGTTCATGTTAAACTGTACACTGTTCATGTTAAACTGTACACTGTTCATGTTAAACTGTACACTGTTCATGTTAAACTGTATACTGTTCATGTTAAACTGTATACTGTTCATGTTAAACTGTATACTGTTCATGTTAAACTGTACACTGTTCATGTTGAACTGTACACTGTTCATGTTAAACTGTATACTGTTCATGTTAAACTGTACACTGTTCATGTTAAACTGTACACTGTTCATGTTAAACTGTATACTGTTCATGTTAAACTGTATACTGTTCATGTTAAACTGTATACTGTTCATGTTAAACTGTACACTGTTCATGTTGAACTGTACACTGTTCATGTTAAACTGTACACTGTTCATGTTAAACTGTACACTGTTCATGTTAAACTGTACACTGTTCATGTTAAACACTGTTCTTCGTAAGGGGCTCATAAATAAAATCAGTAACTGCATTGTTATAATATTTATTGTTAAGTTAGATATAGATGTTATTGATAACACTTGTTATTGATAACACTTGTTAGTGATAACACTTGTTATTGATGACACTTGTTATTGATGAGACTTGTTATTGATGAGACTTGTTATTGATCTACTTAACAGTGAACAATGTTTTAATAGTACACTTGTTTACAGTAATTCTGGTAGTGGTCACTTACGTACTTATATGCACATAATGTGTGTGTGTGTGTGTGTGTGTGTGTGTGTGTGTGTGTGTGTGGGCAAGGTCCTTTCCCGTCTTTGTCCTTTCCTCTACCGCTGCTACGCCCCGTCGTCCGTGCTCCGGGTGAAGGTCATCAGGAACGCAGCGGTAGTATGTAGTTGAGCCTCACACATGTGCCCAAGGTGCGTGTGTGTTCCGCATTGCTTTGGTTGGGCAAATATTCTCGCTAGAGGGTTTGGGTTTGAGAGGGACGTGCCTAGTATGGGCTAGTTGGCCTGTTGCAGTAGGCTCTGCTGCACTTGGGGGCATTGTAGACACAGATGCAGCTGCACACTGCACTTACCAGGGGTAAACACTTTCAGTTGGGCGTCGACTTTCTGAGGTGGAAGTCGACTCACTGAGCAGCGATGTATGTCGAGTCATAGTTGGACGCACACACTCTAAGTCGGACGTCGAATCTTCAGCTTAATGCACACGCACACTAAGCTGGACGTAGACTTCATGTAGACGCACATGCGTTAGGACGTCTACTCAGCTGGACGCACACACACGCAATAATCTGGACGCCGACTTTCTCAAATGAAAGTCGACACACTCAGTTAGACATCTTTCTTTTCTGGTTTTATGTCGATACTAAGCTGGATTTCGACAATCAGATATCAAGAGTCCTGAACATGGACACGCTCAGTTGAGCGTGTCTACGCTAAACTGAACCTTGACCCAATAATCTGAACCTCGATACCCTGGACAGAACTTCCGCTGAACGCTGGACTTCAGCTGAACGTTGCCATACTGTTTTAGCTTCGATCTGGGAGCTCTGAACTTGACGGTGTGCTCAGCTGAATGCAGACGCACTCAGATGGGCTGCATTTGTACGTTTCTCGTCTTCCGCTTGATACAGACAGCTGCACGTCAACGCCAGCACTGATATTTGCACGCCATCACAACTGGACGCAATCACAGCTGTCCGCCAAGACATCTGAACACGTAGACAACTCCACGATAGAACAGTTACACGTCAAGACAGCTGTATGTCCAGGCAGCATCACGTCCAGACAGCTGCACGTCAAGACAGCTGCACGTCCAGACAGCTGCACGTCAAGACAGTGACAGGCACATCAACATGCTCCGAGGCAAGTCATCCAGCTGGGGTCAGACGTGGGGCCTCACGTCTTGAGAAAACCATCAGGACTCGAGATAACGATGTAGGCCACCTGGCAGTGACCACGTGTTGCGTACCAGCTGGTGTTGTCGTCCACCTGCCTGAGAGCCAGGGTTTCCCTCTGGCTCTGCACCATCTATCCGGAAAGAGTTGGTGCGGAGAGGCAGGTTGTGAGGGCGACTTGGCTTGGAACATTTGGCACGGTCTGGCAGGTGGTGTGGGCTGACTGACTGGGAACAGATGGTGCGGTGGGGCAGGAGATGTAAACCAGCTGGATGTGAATTAGTGTGGCGGAGGAGCAGATGATGAGGGAAGTTGAGTGGGCTTGTGGCAGGTGGCACAACAGCATGACGAGGCTGCACAGCTGGTGATCCAGGAGGAAGAACAGCATGACGAGGCTTCACAGTTGGAGATCCAGGTGGAAGAACAGCATGACGAGGCTGCACAGCTGGTGATCCAAGAGGAAGAATAGCATGACGAAGCTGCACAGCTGGTGATCCAGGAGGAAGACCAGCATGACGAGACTGCACAGCTGGTGATCCAGGAGGAAGAACAGCATGACGAGGGTGCACAGCTGGTGATCCAGGAGGAGTGTCGTACAGGTAAGGCTGCATCATGTTGGTCTCGAAGCCGAAGAAGTTGAACGGTGATTTACATTTACCTTCAGATTTAACCGAGTAAAGTGGGCTGGCAGGCGGTGTGGGTCGGAAGATAGCGTAAACAGCGAGTTGCTGTCTGCTGATAGGAGGCGTAGGAGGATATTCGGTGTGAGCAGACAACTGGCGTCGATACACTGGTGGTGTGGGCAGAGGCACAAGCTTCTTGCGGCTCTGTAAATATTTGCGAATGCCGAGGAACACCAAAATAAGGAGCAGCAACACGCACAGTGCCAGGATGAAGCGGCCCAGACCTACCAGTGCTGTGGTCAGCAGTAGGAGATTCTGCTTTGCTACTTCGTTCATTGCGCTGAGTTCACACGAGGTATCACACGCAGGCTCCAGCGTATTTCCTAAACGCTTGTCACACACTGTTACAACGAATAGCGCTGTTGGATGTACCGCTCTGTTTACGGTCGTAGCAGGAGTGGTATAGGTGGTGGCAGCAGCGGTGGTAGCAGGGTAACAGCCACAGTGGAGGCAGATGTTACCTGCTGGGCTGCTCGCGTCTAAGTGAATTGGGTGTCCTGAGCGCGACGGCTTTTCTACCTTCGCTTCCCATATGTGACGAACACACTGATGAAAAAACAGTATTGGCATGCAAGAAAGTTGGGTTCTACGCGCTTAAGGTGCAGGTGACGTCAGCGCGTGAGGGTCAGGCGCAGCTCAGCATTTTAAGAGGAAAATATTGCGTCGGAGGAACTGCTCCCCACGAGAGTCACAACAAATAACTCGCTGTCAAGGTGTGCAGGTCTTCCCGCTGCCTTGGGACGTTAAGACGCTTTCATAGAAAAATTAAATACATCAGTATTATGCTACTTTGACGTATATTATGACCTCAGGTGATGAGAGTGGGAGAGGGATGGGGGGAGATTGAAGGACATAGGTGGCGCGCTATAACGAGTGAGTTCGCATTCAACGTCACCTATACACATAACATAACGTACTTCGTTGTTCCATAGCGAGACCTTGGAGAAGCATCGTTGTTACCTTGGCAGGAGCTGGGTGTTCTAGTGTAGATTTCTTAAGTGTACTTCCCCTCGTTCCCGTTGACGGTTACATCAGAATATTCCACGGTAAGTCTCTTATACTTTCTTTTATAAATGATTATTTACAGGTTAGCCTAAGCAATTAAAAAAACAGAGAAACACAAGAATAAAGAAGCACTTTATTTCCATTCGTACCTCCACTACCAAACATTGATTATTTGTACCCCTTATCCAGTCTGCTACAACTAAATCTCAACTGAAAGAGTCTTGTCTTGGTTACCCACTTTCAGTACTTTATTCCGGTTTTCCATTTACATACATCATGGAAGAAATAATAAAACGTGTGATTTCAAATATAAAAAAAACAATAATAGGAAATTAAACCTGACCTCTTACACATGTTTACACACATATGTTTGCTCAGGTTTTATTTCCTACTCTCACTGTGAGATTTTTTTCACGCACATAATTTATATCCCTCCTAATGTTATGTGTATCGGAAGAGGACATACACAGTGCTTATAATATATATTGGTAAGAATAGTTGTCACCTCTCTCTTTAGTTCCCCACCGCGTTCATGTTCATTCTGTAATATGGAAATCAGAAGTGAGCTGCATAATGTAAATAATACACACACACACCCATATATATATATATATATATATATATATATATATATATATATATATATATATATATATATATATATATATATATATATATATATATATATATATTTGTACATGCCAACCATCACCTTTATTGTAAATACTTATAACTGTTGTCTTGAAGTTAGATTTCCGCTAACCAGAGCCATGGATGCCTTGCCCACATTCGTTTCGAGATTTATTTGGTTTAGTTCACAAGAGTCGTGGATATTCTTGTGTTCCAGGATAAAAACCTGACAATTGCCCACGTGAACTGCAACCTCAGCAACATGTTATCCAGGACATCCAGAAATTATTCCCTATATGTTTTCTCAGCTCTATTATGATTGTAAACAACAAGACGCACTTTAATAATAATAATAATAATAATATTAGTGTTAACGGAGTGAGGTTCAAACCATGTGAAGCCAACATTAAACTTAGTGTGTATAGAAATACACCAGGTGTAATGAATCTCATTAGTACGGCATGGTACAGTGGATAACACTCTAGCCCGCTAATGTTAGCACTTGCTTGCTAATGTTAGCACTTGCCAGCTAGTGTTAGTACTAGCCCGCTAGTGTTAGTACTAGCCCGCTAGTGTTAGTACTAGTCCGCTAGTGTTACCACTTGCCTGCTAGTGTTAGTACTTGCTGACTAGTGTTAGTATTAGCTAGCTAGTGTTAGTACCTGCTTGCTAGTGTTAGTACTAGCTTGTTTACAGTCGTGTTGTTACCATGCGACCAGTCATAAAACTAATTAAAACTCATTCACTAATTATTATTATGAATCAAGAAATAATAAGAAGTGTACGTGTACAGAGAGTTCTCTTTATTTTGTATATACTGTGAGCAGTACATCTCTCAACTATATATGTATATATACACAAAAAAAGTGTTTATCATTGTATATACGCAGCGAGGTATGCTAATTCGCTGACCCACGTGTAGTCGCTAGGCCTTGACCTGGTTAACCAACCAACCTCTCTTGATACATACGCAATGAGAGTAGCGTCAGATACACATGTGTAGGGAGTGTATCTCTCAGTGTATATACAAGGAGAGATTACTTTATTTCCTTTATTAGGGATTAAAGTATGCCTGACGGGTGGTGTTCCTGCGATACACCTCCTCAATGGTCTTAATAATGAGCCTAATAAATCAACTAATTACTTCATTTTATTTTATTGTATAATTGTATATACACTTGGAGATTTGTTAGGTAAAAAGGACACAACTGCAACTAAGGTGACGTTTTACTGTGGCAACGTTTCGCTCTCCGGGAGCTTTGTCAAGCCGTTACAAACAATACATGCACACAGAGGGTATATATATATAGGCTTAGAGGTGTAATGCTAATATTACTACCACTACTATCATTAGTATTACACCTCACTCAAAGCCTATATATACCCTCTGTATCCATGTATTATTTGTAACGGCTTGATAAAGCTCCTGGAGAGCGAAACGTTGCCACAGTAAAACGTCACATTAGTTGCATTTGTGTCCTTTTACCCAACATATTGTCGGTAATTCTATCAACATTAATACACTTGGAGATTTGTATCTCACAGTGTATACAGTCTGAGAGTAAACTCTAAGTCCTGTTTAGGGGAATAAAATATCTGGTAGTGAACAGGTTACATACAGAGCCGACAGGCTTTCAGCCTAATTAATCAATCAGTCCATGTCATTAAGATTTGAGTTATGATGTTAGAATGTAATGTATACTCACTCACACGCACACACACTCACACACAGATTACCAGGAGAATAGTGGTACCTGGGTACCTGGAAAGGGCTGGGTACACAAACAAGAACCAGCACGACTTCAGAAATGGTAAATCCTGTCCTACAAAACTACTGGAGTTAGATCAACGACTGGGTAACATAAATGTGGACTGCATATATTTGGACTATAAGAAAGCTTATGATTTCGTCCCACACAAGTGGCTGGATTAAAAGCAAGAGGAGGAGGCAGGAATAACAGGGAAGGCACTAAAGTGTACAAGGAACACCTAACAGGAAGAAAGCAACGAGTGACTTCCCGAAACGAGGTGTCGGAATGAGCGCGAATGGCGAGTGAGATTCCACAAGGATCAGTACTAAGACCAGTACTGTTTCTTCAGTAAGTGAAAAACATGATGAAACAGATAGTAAGGGGGAGAATACAAACAGGTGAAGACCAGGGAAGACTACAAATGGACCTGGACAGGCTGCAAGTCCGGTCTGGCAAGTGGTTATTAGAATTTATCTCAATCAAATGCAAAATTATGAGGACTGGAAATGAACAAAGAAGACTCCAAACGGAATATAGGGACGGGGAGGGAGGGAAGCAAAGGCTACAACCATTTCTCAAGCAAAATGGACCTAGGAGTGAGCACTGTACTGAGCATAGCATCTGAGACACATTTAAAAGAAATAATTGATGCAGCAAATGCGCATCTGGCAATCCTATGATCAGCTTTCAGAAACCTTATCTAGGGGTCTTTCACGACACTATATATAGGATATTTCAGGCCCATATTTGAGTATACAGAGCTATAATTCAATGTCGTAACCTCCAGGCTACTACTATTACTACTGTGTCATTCAGTTTGTAAGTAACCCACACTTGGTCAGGCATGTCAAGAAATGGAGACAGTACAAAGGTTAGCAACGAGACTAGTCTCGGAGCTAAGGGGTATGAACTATGAAGAGAGATTATAGGAGACAAATATGAAGGCATTAGAGGATTGAAGGGCTAGGAATCCTATGATAGGATCTTGGAAAATAATGAAACACATTGTTAGGGTGGACAGGGTATATTGTTCGAGAGGCGGAAAAGAGAAACACAAGGGCACAGCTGAAAGTTGGAAATACAGGTGAGCCACTGAAATATTAGGAAGTATTTATTTAACCTTAAAGTAGTCATTAAATGGAACGACCTGGACTGAGGAGTGGCGGAGACTGAATCCATACATTACTGGAGCACCAGACGAGCCTGGCCCATGGCCGGGCTCAGAGAGTAGAGAAACTCTCGAAACTCTTCAAAGGTATATCAGAGGTACTTTAAGAAGAGGTACAAAAGGGTTCTTGGAGCCAGAAGAGAGTAAACCCACTAGTGGCCAGAGAAGAGGTGGGACCAAGAGCTGAGAATCAACCCCTGAAACCATATATACACGAGTATAACTCTCAAGAACACAGAGGATACGTGATACAGTGGATCAAAGAGGGAAGGAGACAAAGAGTAATTGTCAGAGAAGAAATATTAAGAGGAATATATTGTTAGCGGGAAGTGCAAGACTCGGTATCAGGATCAGTATTTGTTTCAGTATAGGTGAATGACGTACTGACACACACACCCAGACGCATCCCTGTTTGTAGATGATGTAAAATTAGTTAAATAAAATCGTCGAGGATTTGAAAACACTGCGGATGACTCTGAATAAAGAGCAAGATTGGTCAGGTAAAATGGCTACGTGAATTCATCAGTGGTAAATGCAAGGCTGTGAAGATTGGGGAAGAGACAAGAAGACCAGACACAGAGTACAGACTACGGGAGACAGGCTGAAGGCATCACTCACAGTGCCAGGCTTATCCCTGGAGACACACATCACCTGAATAACCTCTACAGGCAATGCTCGTCAGAATAACTTTCAGGAATCTCAACAAAGAGTCATTCTGGGTATTTTATCCAACATATACCATGTCTATCATTGATAATGAATGCAGCGCCAAAGCGAACACCTGATGAAGTGTGCTAAGAAAATGAAGAAAGGGCTTATGTAACAGTCGAAGCTAAATACCAGAGCTAAAGATCCTGAGCTACGAGGAGTAATTGGGTGGGTGGATTGAGAGGCAAGAAATAGGTACTTGAGGGCAGAGCTGAAATGAAATACTTAGATGAGCCAAAGAGATGTCAGGAAGTATTTCTTTAGTCTCATCGTTGTTTGCAAGCGGAATGACCTGGAGGAAGTTGTGGAAGAAGGCTTAATGCATAGTTTTATGAACAGGTACGAGAGGGCACACCACTATCGTACCTCTGCCAAGCGGTAAATGGAGAGACGGGGCCAGGAGCTAAGACACTACCTCTGCAACTACATATACGTGAGTAAATATAAGTGAGGACACACACACACACACACACACACACACACAAACAAATAAACAAACAAACACACATACACACACACACACACACACACACACACACACACACACACACACAGCCAGTGGGAAAGGGAAATGGAAGGACTGACAATAAATGAAATGATGGAATACGTAGGGGCAAAGTGCAAGGAGGCAGAGGAACGGTTTATACCCAGAGGCAAATGTTTAAATGGGAAGGCCAGAAAGAGCCCCTGGTTTACCCAAAGGTGCAGGGAGGCAAAGAATCAGAGTATCAGAGAATGGAAACGGTACAGAAGGCAAAGAACCCAAGTAAACAAAGAGATTAGTAGAAGAGCTAGAAACGAGTATGCACAAGTACGGAGGGAGGCCCAGAAACAGTACGAAAACGACATAGCATCGAAAGTTAAGTCCGACCCGAAACTGATGTTCAGTCACATCAGAAGGAAGACAACAGTCAAGGACCAGGTGATAAGGCTGAGGAGAGAAGATGGGGAACTCACAAGTAATGATCAAGAGGTATGTGAGGAGCTCAACTTGAGGTTTAAGGAAGTATTCACAATGGAGGAAGGAAGGCAGCTGGGTAGACAGGACATGGTTCGTCACCAACAAGGGATGTACCAAGTGCTAGAGGGCTTACACACAACTGAGGAGGAAGTGAAGCAGTTACTCAGTGACCTCGATACCTCAAAGGCGATGGGTCCGGACAATATCTTCCCGTGGGTTCTTCGGGAAGGAGCTGAGGTACTGAGTGTGCCACTTACCACAATATTCAACACATCCCTTGAAACTGGGCAGCTACCTGAGGTATGGAAGAAGGCCAACGTAGTCCCCATTTTTAAAAAAGGAGACAGAAAAGAGGCACTAAACTATAGACCGGTGTCACTTACATGTATAGTGTGCAAAGTCCTGGAGAAAATCATCAGGAAAAGAATGGTGGAACACCTTGAGCGGAACAGGATAATAAACGCCAGACAGCATGGATTCCGGGAAGGCAAATCCTGTGTAACAAACCTCCTAGAGTTCTATGATAAAGTAACAGAGGTAAGGCAGGAGAGAGAAGGGTGGGTTGATTGCATTTTCCTGGACTGCAGGAAGGCCTTCGACACAGTTCCTCACATGAGATTAGTAAAGAAGTTGGAAGAACAAGCAGGTATAACAGGAAGGGCACTGGAATGGATCAGGGAATACCTCAAAGGAGGCAACAACGGGTCATGGTGCGTGGTGAGGTATCACAGTGGGCGCATGTGACGAGTGGTGTACCGCAGGGGTCAGTCCTAGGACCAGTGTTATTCCTGGTTTATGTAAATGACATGACGGATGGGATAGACTCAGAAGTGTCTCTATT
Source organism: Cherax destructor (assembly GCA_009830355.1). Classification (NCBI taxonomy): domain Eukaryota; kingdom Metazoa; phylum Arthropoda; class Malacostraca; order Decapoda; family Parastacidae; genus Cherax; species Cherax destructor. Next base: position 82,901 of record WNWK01000766.1, read on the forward strand.
CGCGGATGATGTGAAAATAATGAGGAGAATCACATCAGAAGAGGACCAGGCAGGGCTGCAAACAGACCTGGACAAGCTCGACATCTGGTCTAGCAGTTGGCTTCTCGAATTCAATCCCTCCAAATGCAAAGTCATGAGGATCGGAGAAGGGCAAAGAAGACCGCTGACAGAGTACAAGCTAGGCGGACAAAGGCTACAAACCTCGGCAAAGGAGAAAGACCTTGGAGTGAGTATAACGCCTAGCACGTCTCCGGAGGCACACATCAACCAGATAACTGCGGCAGCATATGGGCGTCTGGCAAACCTTAGATTAGCGTTCCGTTACCTTAACAAGGAATCGTTCAAGACACTGTATACCGTGTACGTCAGGCCCATACTAGAATATGCAGCACCAGTCTGGAACCCACACCTGGTCAAGCACGTAAGGAAACTAGAGAAAGTGCAAAGGTTTGCGACAAGGTTAGTTCCACAACTCAGGGGTCTGTCTTATGAAGAAAGGTTGAGGGAAATAGGACTAACAACACTGGAGGAAAGAAGGGTCAGAGGAGACATGATAACGACATACAAAATACTGCGGGGAATTGACAAGGTAGATAGTGACAGGTTGTTTCAGAGAGGGAACACAGATACAAGGGGACACAACTGGAAGCTGAAGACTCAGATGAGTCAAAGGGATGTCAGGAAACACTTCTTCAGCCACAGAGTAGTCAGGAAGTGGAATGGACTAGAGAAAGATATAGTGGAGGCAGGAACCATACATAGTTTTAAGACAAGGTATGATAAAGCTCATGGAGCAGGGAGAGCAGAGACCCAGTAGCAGACAGCGAAGAGGCGGGGCCAGGAGCTGAGACTCGACCCCTGCAACCACAATTAGGTGAGTACAATTAGGTGGGTGAGTACACACACACAATGGGCGCCGGTGACGAGCGGTGTACCGCTGGGGTCAGTCCTAGGACCAGTGCTATTCTTGGTATATGTGAATGACATGACGGACGGGATAGACTCAGAAGTGTCTCTGTTCGCAGATGATGTGAAATTAATGAGGAGAATCACATCGGATGAAGACCAAGCAGGACTTCAAAGAGACCTGGACAAGCTTGACATCTGGTCTAGCAACTGGCTTCTCGAATTTAACCCCACCAAATGCAAAGTCATGAAGATCGGAGAAGAGCAAAGAAGACCGCTGACAGAGTACAGGCTAGGTGGACAAAGGCTACAAACCTCATCAAAGGAGAAAGACCTTGGGGTGAGTATAACGCCAAGCACGTCTCCGGAAACACACATCAACTAATTAACCGCGGCAGCATATGGGGGACTGGCAAACCTAAGATTAGCGTTCCGTTACCTTAACAAGGAATCGTTCAAGACACTGTACACCGTGTACGTCAGGCCCATACTAGAGTATGCAGCACCAGTCTGGAACCCACACCTGGTCAAGCACGTCAAGAAATTAGAGAAAGTGCAAAGGTTTGCGACAAGGTTAGTTCCACAACTCAGGGGACTGCCATATGAAGAAAGGTTGAGGGAAATAGGACTAAAAACACTGGAGGACAGAAGGGTTAAAGGAGACATGATAACGACATACAAAATACTGCAGGGAATCGACAAGGTAGATAGTGACAGGATGTTCCAGAGAGGGAACACAGAAACAAGGGGACACAACTGGAAGCTGAAGACTCAGATGAGTCAAAGGGAAGTTAGGAAGCATTTCTTCATCCATAGAGTAGTTAGGAAGTGGAATAGTCTAGCGAACGATATAGTGGAGGCGGGAACCATACATAGTTTTAAGACAAGGTATGATAAAGCTCATGGAGCAGGGAGAGTGACCCAGTAGCGGCCAGTGAAGAGGCGGGGCCAGGAGCTGAGTCTCGACCCCTGCAACCACAATTAGGTGAGTACAATTAGGTGAGTACACACACACACACAATAGGCTGCAGGTGTGGCGTGAGAGGATTACGACATATCCAGTGTGCTCTTGCTACTACCAGAGTGACAGGAAGGATCCAGTACTTGTGAGTTGGTACAGTGATTCTCCCTCACCCCAGCATCCTACACTCACACACACACACACACACACACACACACACACACACACACACACACACACACAGGAGCTGAGTCTCGACCCCCTGCAACCACAATTAGGTGAGTACACACACACACACACACACACACACACACACACACACACACACACACACACACACACACACACACATACACACACACACCAGGAGCCATGACAGGCGCTATGACTCGACCCCTGCAACCACAACTAGGTGAGTACACATACACACAAAATTGTAACTAACTAACATACACACACAAACATGGAGCAGGGAGAGAGTGGACTTAGTAGCGACCAGCGAAGAGGCGGGGCCAGGAGCTATGACTCGACCCCTTGTAACCACAATTAGAGGAATTAGGCAAGTACACACAGCATCGAAAGCCAAGTCTGACCCGAAGCTGTTGTACAGCCACATCAGGAAGAAAACAGTTAAGGACCAGGTAATCAGGCTGAGGAAGGAAGGTGGGGAGTTCACAAGAAACGACCAAGAAGTATGTGAGGAACTCAACATGAGATTTAAGGAAGTATTTACAGTGGAAACAGAAAGGATTCCAGAAAGCTGAAATGGTGGTGTACACCAACAAGTGCTGGACACAATACACACAACCGAGGATTAGGAGGGTGTGTGTGAGGCTGCTAAGTGAACTAGATACCTCAAAGGCTGTGGCACCGGATAACATCTCTCTGTGGGTCCTGAGAGGGGAAGCAGAGGCGCTGTGTGTGCCACTAACAACAATCTTAACACATTCACCAAAATTGAGCAACTACCTAAGGTGTGGAAGACAGCAAATGTAGTCCCAATTTTTAAGAAAGGAGACACACACATTCCATTAAACTACAGATCAGTGTCACTGACATGTATAGTATGTAAATTCATGGAGAAGATTATCAGGAGAAGAGTGATGGAGCACCTAGAAAGGAACAAGCTTTTACACGACAACCAGCACAGCACGGTTTCAGAGAAGTAAAATCCTATTTCACAAACCTACTGGAGTTTTATGACAATGTGACGGGAGTAAGATAGGAGAGAGAGAGGGGTGGGTAAATTGCATTTTCTTGGACTGCAAAATGGCTTTCGACATAGTTCCACACAAGAGATTAGTGCAAAAGCTTGAGGAATGCCACATCTGTATACATTCTAATTTGTAAGACTTAGCCTAGTAACAATACCTCCATAAGTTAGTTAGTCAGAGTTGTTGTTTTTAGGCTGTAGGCATTCTTTTTCCCTCCAAAAGCATCCACTGGAGACCTGAGCCGCGCCTACGGCCTCAGACACACTACAAGAGGTGAAAGAATAAGGCGACTTACCCTGGTGCTGTAAAGTACCTATCCGTTAACATACACGTGACCCAAAATAGGTACGTTTCACCGTGTTGAAGGATCTCTCGTGGTTAAACCAGATAGTTGTAGGTGAACAACAGGCATCTCTAGGTGCACAACAGATATCTCTAGGTGCACAACAGACATCTCTAGGTGCACACGAACATCACCCCTCCACGTAAATACTCTCGAGTCTTTGAATGCACATTCTTGTACTCTTATGACCATATGCAGGAGGGTGTACCCACTTCCACCAGAGACCTACCACTACAACTGTCTATCAACACACACTGCCCACTGTACATGGGGGTATGTACTTATTAATTCAGGTATCTAGGAATGGGGTGGGAAGTTCCTGGTTTGAATTCCACAATGATTGGACATGGATCACTAGCCTAATCAGTCAGCAGTATCGAGTCCTGCTGAATGCGATCTTTCTCTGTATATATATATATATATATATATATATATATATATATATATATATATATATATATATATATATATATATATATATATATATATATATATATATGTTTGTGTGTGTGTGTGTGTAAATATATGCAAAAATACTGCGTACTTTGATGCATGCATTTTACTTTCGAGAGGTGAATGGAGCAATTTAGATATTATATTTGGCACTCACTGTCATGGAATATGCAGTTCAGTGATTCCCTGGCAAGACGCTGCCTCTGAACGAGAGGTGCTTCCAGCTGCTTCACAGATTACCTCGGATATTACAGTCTATATACTCTGATATGTGTATTTCTCTCAGCATATATATGCTGACTTCGGACAAGTATTCTTGTCCGAAGGTGTAAAACTTACAGGCTTCTTTGTCTTCAGATTCGTGCAGTTACCTCAGAGGTTCTGTCCTCCTGATGATTGGTTTCTTGCAACTTTATTGACACTCGTGTCGTCGAGAGGTCTTCAACCTAATCAACAAACCACTGGATATTAATTCTATACTTGTAGCTAAATTACGTATGAAGGCTTACAAGCTGCAGATTGTAGCTTCCTCGGCAAGGAGAATCAACTTGGTACACGCAACATGTGAAATGAAATGTTATTCTGTAAATCTCGAGTTACAACTCTCCTACCAGTTGCCTCACCTGGCATCCCACTCAGCGCTACGCTCAGCGCTACGCTCAGCGCTACGCTCAGCGCTACGCTCAGCGCTACGCTCAGCGCTACGCTCAGCGCTACGCTCAGCGCTACGCTCAGCGCTACGCACAGCGCTACGCTCAGTGCTAGTGAGCCAGTTGTAGCTGCTGTCGCAACCCAACCATGGTGGTATTGTCTACCCTACCTCCACACGTGTTTCTAGACAACGCTGCTGTTGTGTCGCAGTCTCCCTGTGATGACCCCTGCACAGGGGTCATCCGTGTCATGCTGTTGTTTGATGAATAACCTAACTAACAACAGCATTATTATGCCTAACATCATATGTACCTTTGATAAGGTTGAGTTAGACTAGTACTCGTGTAGACAATCCTCAACTCACTTGAAATCATCTCTGGTTGAGACCTTGTGGTAAAATCATCTCTGGTTGAGATCTTGTGGTAAAATCATCTCTGGTTGAGACCTTGTGGTAAAATCATCTCTGGTTGAGACCTTGTGGTAAAATCATCTCTGGTTGAGACCTTGTGGCAAAATTAATCGTCTGTCAAAAACTCACACTACTGATCATATTATTTTATTTATTCGCAATTGGTTGCTTGGTTAATTGGTTTTAATTAAAGCCTGTGACCACATGAGGGTCATTAAGACTGCATATAACCTATTCACCACCAGTGAAAAAATCGTTAAGTGATCTCTCAGCATATACACTTAGAGATAAACACCTCATAGTGATTAATTATCCAATAACATAAATCTACGAAGGTGGATCCCAGTAGCCTTCACAAGACCTTCCCTTACTACCAGTACACACGTACCTCATCCAGCCTGTTAAACGCTTCTCCAATAATTTATCCAATTTATTTTAGTTTCTTGCAGTCTTGTTAAATAACCAAAATGTCTCATGCGAAGCAGAAATAGACAAGATAATCAACACAATTGGTTATATAAAGGCTGAATCGCTTTATTCTTACCCTTTGTAGTTGGCGGTGTGGTGGGTATGCCAAGCAGGCATGAATACCTGAGATCATGAATACCTGAGATCATGAATACCTGAGATCATGCATTATCCTCTACTATTTGATACTTTACAAGTGGTATTGAATCATTTACAAAACTGCGGCAGGCCAGGGTTCGACCCCACGACACATTGTCCCGCCTCAAGAGACAACACAACGTACGTGTCACCTTATCCATTCGATACAATTACATTGTTTGAATGCTGTGTTGTTGAGTGGTATAATTTTGAACTATGTGCCATACACAATTCTGAGGCTACATTTTGATATTCTGTTCTGCCTGAGCGTCCTGCTTGTATTACACAGAGCTGAGCGTTTCCTTAAATACCCATAAAATGTAATATTCTAGAATCTGTACTGTTAGCTTCATCAGTCCCCTCCACGTGGTGACTGCTGGGTGATTGTTGACGGTCAGTCCCCTCAACGTGGTGAGTGCTGGGTGATTGTTGATGACAAGTCACCATCACGTGGTGACTGCTGGGGGATTGTTTATGACCAGTCACCATCACGTGGTGACTGCTGGGGGATTGTTTATGACCAGTCACCATCACGTGGTGACTGCTGGGTGATTGTTCGATCACTAGAATACTGATCAACAGCCTAAGACTTCGGAAATACAACAAGTCATTCTTTGCTAATTTCGGGGTCACTGAATATGGAAATGGTGCTTAAAAAATACAAATTGGCTCTGTTTACAAAGATGTGGACTGAGACCAGTTGATGTTACTCTTAATTTGACAAGAGACGAAGGTAAATACTCACAACCCATAATTTAAAAAAAAAAATACTTTTAGTTTCCATATCTTACATCACAAGGGTTTTATTTATTGTTTTATTACTATTTTTTTCTTGACGGAGAATGGGAAAAGATATTTTCTAAATAGACTACCATATATGCAACTTTGATTTGGGCACTTGGAGATCTTTTTGCAACTATGACATAAAATGGATTAATCGCCCGAAGTTCAAGCATCACATCACACTGCTAACTGGATCACATCACACTGCTAACTGGATCACATCACACTGCTAACTGGATCACATCACACTGCTAACTGGATCACATCACACTGCTAACTGGATCACATCACACTGCTAACTGGATCACATCACACTGCTAACTGGATCACATCACACTGCTAACTGGATCACATCACACTGCTAACTGGATCACATCACACTGCTAACTGGATCACATCACACTGCTAACTGGATCACATCACACTGCTAACTGGATCACATCACATTGGATCACATCAGTTCGTTCCCAGACGTTGTACAGCGCTCTCGTGTCAAACCCTATTTTTTTTTAATGTTTCTTTTTGACTTTGTCTTTGTGGAGAAGTGACTTTTGCGTCACTGAAGCATGTTATAACTACCGTAGTCAGTATTGCCTATCACTTTTATTTTGGCTGTAAGACTGGAGATCAGACCAAGAGCTAGACCCCATCACTGCTAGATGATAACAAGAGTTGCTCTAAGTGGTCCACTTAAAACAGGTAAAGGAACGTCGAGTGGAAAGAAATTAAGTGAATGTTATTAATATATTGTTTACATATTTGTAAAATGTGTTAATAAGTTACCCCGGAACTTTAGCATAATTATTGTTATTATTGTTGCATTGCTCTTCACATCCCCGAGAAACTTCAAGTGAAAAGCCTGTTTTTTTTCCTCCAAAGCAAAATTTTTTTCAAAATTTGTAAACAATGATCAGACATCCAGCACGACTGCGAGTTGCTCACAGTGTATATATTGCTTGTGTCTGGACAAATATATGATCTATGTCTGGACAAATATATGGTCTATGTTTAGACAATATACGGACTATGTCTGGACAAATATTTTTGCTATGTCTGGACGAATATGTGGTCTTTGTCTGGACAATATACGCCTCTCTGGAATCAAAACTAATTAAATCTCATTCCTCAGGCAGTGTGGCCCAAGAACTTATGTGCTTTACCGTTAATATAGAGACTACTACAACTACTACTATTACTACTACCACTGCTACAACTACTACTACCACCACTACTACTATGACTACTACTACTACTACTACTACTACTACCACTACCACTATTACAGCTACTACTACTATTACTACCACTGCTATTGTTACAACTGCTAATACTTCTACCAGAACTACTACTATTAATACCAGAACTACTAATACTGCTGCTACTACCACCACTGCACTAACAACAACAACAGCAGCAACTACTATTACTACTACTACTACTACTACCACCACTACTGCTACCTCCATTACAAATATTACAGTTTCATTATTTTTTTCTTGAAGTGTCTCATACACAGTGTTAGAAGGAACTTAAAAACAGATACAAGTTACAAGTTAATTCATAAAATATTGCAGTGAAAATATAATTTGTCAAGTTTAATAGGGTGAGTGCTAGTAGTTACTTAAATTATAATCCATAGTATATTGCTATATGTTCCGTGAGAATTATTTCTGCAGTTATGTCTGAAAGAAGGGGTTGCAACATATCTTACAATATATTTTAGTTGGAAGAAAAAACTGGAACAAGAATACAGGGGACAGGATTGTTTCAAGATGATAGTAAGGTAAAGATGTGCTTTTTTAATAGTACCTTTGAAGTAGTTGGCAGACATGAAACCTTTGCGATCTTTAGGGCCAGAGTTTCAGATTTTAAGGCCTTTTATGCTAACTGAATTTATACACGTTTTGAGTCGGACACAGGAGATACCGAAGAGCCTTTTGTGTCTTGTATTGTTCCTGTGAGTTCTGTTGCAGCTATCATGCTGTACATGTACCGATGTCTGTGTAAGCCATCATCCTGTACATGTACCGAGGTCTGTGTAAACTATCATCCTGTACATGTACCGAGGTCTGTGTAAACTATCATCCTGTACATGTACCGAGGTCTGTGTAAACTATCATCCTGTACATGTACCGAGGTCTGTGTAAGCTATCATGCTGTACATGTACCGAGGTCTGTGTAAACTATCATGTTGTACATGTACCGAGGTCTGTGTAAGCTATCATGTTGTACATGTACCGAGGTCTGTGTAAACTATCATGCTGTACATGTACCGAGGTCTGTGTAAGCCATCATCCTGTACATGTACCGAGGTCTGTGTAAACTATCATCCTGTACATGTACCGAGGTCTGTGTAAGCTATCATGCTGTACATGTACCGAGGTCTGTGTAAACTATCATGTTGTACATGTACCGAGGTCTGTGTAAGCTATCATGTTTTACATGTACCGAGGTCTGTGTAAACTATCATGCTGTACATGTACCGAGGTCTGTGTAAACTATCATCCTGTACATGTACCGAGGTCTGTGTAAACTATCATCCTGTACATGTACCGAGGTCTGTGTAAGCTATCATGCTGTACATGTACCGAGGTCTGTGTAAACTATCATCCTGTACATGTACCGAGGTCTGTGTAAACTATCATCCTGTACATGTACCGAGGTCTGTGTAAGCTATCATGTTGTACATGTACCGAGGTCTGTGTAAGCTATCATGCTGTACATGTACCGAGGTCTGTGTAAACTATCATGTTGTACATGTACCGAGGTCTGTGTAAACTATCATCCTGTACATGTACCGAGGTCTGTGTAAACTATCATCCTGTACATGTACCGAGGTCTGTGTAAGCTATCATGCTGTACATGTACCGAGGTCTGTGTAATATCCATACATGTTGTACATGTACCGAGGTCTGTGTAAGCTATCATGTTGTACATGTACCGAGGTCTGTGTAACTATCATGCTGTACATGTACCGAGGTCTGTGTAAGCATCATCCTGTACATGTACCGAGGTCTGTGTAACTATCATGTTGTACATGTACCGAGGTCTGTGTAAGCTATCATGCTGTACATGTACCGAGGTCTGTGTAAACTATCATGTTGTACATGTACCGAGGTCTGTGTAAGCTATCATGTTTTACATGTACCGAGGTCTGTGTAAACTATCATGCTGTACATGTACCGAGGTCTGTGTAAACTATCATCCTGTACATGTACCGAGGTCTGTGTAAACTATCATGCTGTACATGTACCGAGGTCTGTGTAAGCTATCATGTTGTACATGTACCGAGGTCTGTGTAAGCTATCATGCTGTACATGTACCGAGGTCTGTTAACTATCATGTGTACATGTGAGGTCTGTAACTATCATGTTGTACATGTACCGAGGTCTGTGTAAACTATCATGCTGTACATGTACCGAGGTCTGTGTAAGCTATCATGCTGTACATGTACCGAGGTCTGTGTAAACTATCATGCTGTACATGTACCGAGGTCTGTGTAAACTATCATGCTGTACATGTACCGAGGTCTGTGTAAACTATCATGTGTACATGTACCGAGGTCTGTGTAACTATCATGCTGTACATGTACGAGGTCTGTGTAACTATCATGCTGTACATGTACCGAGGTCTGTGTAAACTATCATGCTGTACATTCGAGGATGTAACTACAGTGAGTCAGGTCCTCATGGCTTACACTACGGGAGGATGGGAACTTACACGGGGAGGATGGGAACTTACACGGGAGGATGGGAACTTACACGGGGAGGATGGGAACTTACACGCGGAGGATGGGAACTTACACGGGGAGGATGGGAACTTACACAAGGAGGATGGGAACTTACACAAGGAGGATGGGAACTTACACGAGGATGATGGGAACTTACACGGGGAGGATGGGAACTTACACAAGGAGGATGGGAACTTACACAAGGAGGATGGGAACTTACACGAGGATGATGGGAACTTACACGGTGAGGATGGGAACTTACACGGGGAGGATGGGAACTTACACGAGGAGGATGGGAACTTACACGGGGAGGATGGGAGCTTACACGGGGAGGATGGGAACTTACACGGGGAGGATGGGAACTTACACGGGGAGGATGGGAACTTACACGGGGAGGATGGGAACTTACACGGGGAGGATGGGAACTTACACGGGGAACATCGATAGCTTTTATTAACGAAAGGAGAAGGTCTAGAGTGAAAATTTGTTTTAACAGGTTCGTAAAATTAACTATGTTTGCTGATTGAATTCTACTGTCAACTGAGCAGCAACTAAGACACTTGTTGTGGTAAAGTGTGTATACACTCTTGTACGTCACTGTACGTTATTGTACGTCTCTGTACGTTATTACCTGTCCAAGATACAGTAGCAGTAAGACTGCCATGCTGGAATAAATCTCTAAAAAAAATATTCTAACATCTGCATAGTCGAAGATGAATTATAATAATAAAACAAAGAGGTGCTAAACCCACAAGGGTCATACAGCGCAGTCGAAGATGAAGCTTTTGTTTTCCTTGTTGCTGTTGTTGTTGTTATTATTATTATTGTTGCTGTGGTAATCGCAATTAATATATTCATGAAGAAGCGCTAAATCGGTAAGAGCAGGTTATATACACACAGAGACGTACATAACCCTGAACTTGATCATTATTCTAGACCTCGTCTCAGCGTGGAAAAATAGTTCATTAGCAAATGCAGCAAGATTGTGCAAGCAACCCTCACGAGTACCTGGTACCATGGTACCGACTCCAGTCAGATACCAACTCCCTGCCCGCCTGTCTGGAGCTCAGCACACGGAGTATCAAGCCTCCAACACATCTTGAGATGAATGACCCACATGGGTTTAGCTCTTAATTTACATTTTGTATTTTAATTAATATATATATATATATATATATATATATATATATATATATATATATATATATATATATATATATATATATATATATATATATATAATTAAATAAAATAAAATTTACATTTTTATTTTAATTAATATATATATATATATATATATATTATATATATATATATATATATATATATATATATATATATATATATATATATATATATATATATATATATATATATATATATATTAATTAAATAAAATACAAAAATGTAATTTAAGAGCTAAACCCATGTGGGTCATTCATCTCAAGATGTGTTGGAGGCTTGATACTCCGTGTGCTGAGCTCCAGACAGGCGGGCAGGGAGTTGGTATCTGACTGGAGTCGGTACGCTGGTACCAGGTACTCGTGAGGGTTGCTTGCACAATCTTGCTGCATTTGCTAGTTATCATCTTCGACTGATCTAACTTTGTGTTTTAATGTTTGAGGTAATCAGTCCCTCAGCCTGGAGTGCATATGTTCAGTCTTGTTTAAAGTGCAGCATATTCTTGGAAAGTTTCTCAAAACTTGCTTAAACTATAGGCCTAACCTACTTCCACTTGTGGGTTTGTCCACTGGTGACTCCGCCTACCACTGCTTCACATCTCCGCGAGTCTGCTGTACTATTATCAAGACTGAACACATCGACTCCAGCCAGATGGACTGATTACCTCAAACTCCTCTTCTTCTCCCGTTTCTCTGCATTAGACTGAAGAAACCACTAGTTGGCCAAACGTTTCCAGAATAAATATTCCAAAGTTTTCCACAATTGTCTTATTTACATATTTTTTTGTGTTAGTTATGGTGGTTAAACCCAGAAGTCGCATCATGGGTATTATATCTTTCCTTATGTTGACTTTATTATGTAAATGGTTTATAAAATCGACAAGTTGATTAATGAGACATTTGTGCAACACTTGAGTATCTATAATGTGGAGACGTTTTACCAGCGACTGGCTTCATCAGTCCAGTACAGAAAAGGACGGTGGAAGATGAGAATGAGTTTGAGGTAATCAGTCCCTCTGATTGGAGATGATGTGATGGACTGAAGGCAGTAAAGAATGATCAGATGTTGCACAAATGTCTCATTAATCATTCCTTGACCTTGACTGACAGTGTCTCTAACCTTATTAAATATCTTATAGAAGGTATTGTTCACAATCGTCTCTCTCTACACAAAGATCTGCCTCATACACAACTTCCGCAATTTGCCTCGCTCTCTGCACATAAATTATGATATCCCAGTTGTCTAAATATTCTAAGATATTCTTTATTCTTCTTTACACCTGATAGTTGTCACACCCTTGACCTTGAGTGCAGCGTGTTGGGCTTACAGATCTGGCTGCTCTGGCTGGTAAAAACAAGGTGAACTAAATGTCAATATCATTTGCTCTTCCTACTGCCTTAATATCCTCACCGCCAGGATAGGAAGACGAACTTTACATGTTATTCTCCTTTCTGGTTGTTAAATTAGACACATATGCAACACTTGGGTATCTTTATTGTGGAAACGTTTCGCCACACAGTGGCTTCATCAGTCCAATACAAAGTAGAAAGGTATAAGGAGAGGAGGAGTTTGAGGTTATCAGTCCCTCGGCCTGGAGTCGATGTGTTCAGTCCATCAATCTTGTTGGAAGTGTAGCAAACGGCCGTAGAGATGGCTTATATGCTGTAATCAGGTGAGATGCAGCAGTAGGAGGCAGGTCATAGTGGTATCAACCACTAGTCGAAGTAAGTCCTTGTCCAAAGGTTTGGACAAATGTTGAAGAATCCCTTTGTATCAAGAACCCAAGAAGTTGCTTGTCAGACAGGATGTAGATAAATGGTTCAGAGAACCGACAAGTTGTTAAATTAGACACATATGCAACACTTGGGTATCTTTATTGTGGAAACGTTTCGCCACACAGTGGCTTCATCAGTCCAATACAAAGTAGAAAGGTATAAGGAGTTCTTGGGTTCTTGATACAAAGGGATTCTTCAACATTTGTCCAAACCTTTGGACAGACTACTTCGACTAGTGGTTGATACCACTATGACCTGCCTCCTACTGCTGCATCTCACCTGATTACAGCATATAAGCCATCTCTACGGCCGTTTGCTACACTTCCAACAAGATTGATGGACTGAACACATCGACTCCAGGCCGAGGGACTGATAACCTCAAACTCCTCCTCTCCTTATACCTTCTACTGTATTGGACTGATGAAGCCACTGTGTGGCGAAACGTTTCCACAATAAAGATACCCAAGTGTTGCATATGTGTCTAATTTAACAACTTGTCGGTTCTCTGAACCATTTATCTACATCCTTTCTGGTTCGGCATTTCTGCACTTCTTCCTTTTTACAAATCCTTTTTTTGTAGTGTGACTTTGTTAATGGTTAAAGTCGGACCGAAACGTCGTAAGTTCCTCTTTCCTATGTGAGGGTTATTTGTGCATTCACGATTACGTATGAACGATTCTTGTAGGCTGAAACGAGGCGTATTTTGTTGTGGTTAATTATTTATTTTAAGTGGTGTTTGTAACCTAACCTAGCCTAGCCTAGCCTAACTTAACCCAGCCTAACCTAATCTAGACTGAAGAAGTTGAGGTAATCAGTCCCTCAGTCTTGAATATGTGAACAACATTTGTCTAGTAATTGTTGCCCTCTAACACTGGTCCTCCTTTCTTATGTATTGTTGCCTGTGTAGTAAATAGAAAATGCTTCTTCTTATCGGCCTCAAACCCTAAATGCTGGTGACTCTTGATTATGAAAACAGCGATTTTATGGCATTTTAAAGTTTAACAAGGATAAGCTTTCCCATTTTCACAACATTTTCAGCTAAATTTTGACCTTCCAAATGTATATTTGTTACTAGAAAACAACCTATTCGATCGGCTTCAAATTTTCAAACTTTGGTGAACTATATCAAGGGCAATGTGACACAGGTCACACCCAGGTTGTGCTATCGTGTGACAGGTCACACCAGGTTGTGTTACCGTGTGACAGGTCACACCCAGGTTGTGTTATCGCGTGACAGGTCACACCCAGGTTGTATTATAGTGTGACAGGTCACACCCAGGTTGTGTTATCGCGTGACAGGTCACACCCAGGTTGTGTTACAGTGTGACAGGTGGAGACAGTCTCCTCTGATCGCCTTCAACATTTTAACAGTTATTTTTCCTACATTTTTAATTTCGAAAGGGTATATTTTTACTTTACATTATTGCATTATTTTGCTTTGATATTGGTGAGGGACTCTTGGTCCAAGGAAATGGATTTATCCTCCCGTTTCCTTGGATAGAAGCAAATTTCTCCCCCTCTGAATAAAATAATTTTTGAATAACATCAATCTTTATTGACAACGTATAGTCCACCTGCCCAGTCCTTTACCAGGCCTCCCGGTGGATCAGGGCCTGATGAACCAGGCTGTTACTGCTGGCTCCACGTAATCCAACGTACGAACCACAGTCAGGTACTGACTGAATCTTCTTTTAAAATGGATGAAAGATTTCTTAGTTTTAGGATGTGTAAGTTCAAATTTTGTTGAACTCTGTGCCACAACTGGAGAACGCCTCTTCTGGTCGGCTTCAAACTTTTAGTGTGATGTGTTTTCCGCAACAGAAGCTTTGCCTTGATTTTAGGTTGTGTAAGTTTTAATATGCCAATTTTATTAATCATATTGGTTACTGTTAAATAACTGAACAATTATTATAAATAAATCGTATTTTCTTGACTTTCCTGGGTTATCTTAGGATAAATCTGCGTAATGAACACATAAGGATTAAAGAGTCTACTTCCATGCATAATTTACAATGTGTAATTGCAATATTGATTTGCAAAGTGCAAAGAAAACCGCTGTCATGGCGAGGCATTACTTAACATGTGTTTCCTCGCCACCGTTATGTGTCCACAGTTTTAATGAATCTTTATTTACAAGTGTCTCATGGAAGACATTTGTAAAAATGAAAAAAAAAATGAGAGTTCTATGTTGTAACGTCTGAGCGAAGCATCAAATAACTTCACCTTCAATGTTGATAACTTCATAATGCAACTTCTGAACGGCTTCAAACTTAATGTACTGGAGTCTTATTAGATATTGGTCTGAGATAACAAGAAAATGCCTCTTCAGTTTGGCATCACAACTTGTATTTCTTAATGGATAACTTGAATGATTTTAGTGCTGTTTATGTCCTAATATACAATTTTTATTGAAGAATTTGGGATATTATTGACCTCATGGCAACCTGTTAATACCCACTATGACTCGCTTCAGATCTTCAACACTAATATTTAACTGCATTGGAAGCTTACACCGCACTCTGTGTTAATGTTTTCGTGTGCATTGTACAGTATACATGGATACATTAGTCGGATCACGCCAGGACCAAAACACTCGTTCATTTACTCTTTACCTGCCATTACACAAGGTAGTGAGAATATTGAAGATATATTGACATTGATAATGATAATAATAATAATAATGATAATAATAATAATAATAATAATAATAATAATAATAATAATAATAATAATAATAATAATAATAATAATAATAATAACAATAATAATTAAACTAATAATAATATTACCAATAATATTTCTAATAATAATAATAATATTTCCAATAATAATAATAATAATAATAATAATAATAATCCAATAATAATCCCAATAATAATCAAAATAATAATAACACAGTGATGCAATAGAGGTGTTATGCAGTCTTAGTGACCCACACCAAGTCGATTACCTTCAAAACACAATAAACCCAACAATAATTATATTTAGAGTACTAATGATGATAATAATAATGCAAACAATATGAGTTGCAATCAAACTACTTTAGATATAATATATTAATCAAACTCGGAAAACACTTGTAGTTATTAAATATCCAACATTCTCTTTCCTAGAACGCAGAAATAAGTGATTTAATTACATTTCTGCCATAATTTGGGTATGGAAACTGGACGACATTCGAGTCCACCACGAACCAGTAGTCTGGAGTGGGGAGGGAGGAGGCGGTGAAAGCCAGTAGCAAGGTCAACTCAGTGGGAGATGAGGAGACGGTAAAGGTCATGGCAAGTCACCTCTCTTCCGACGTAAAGGACAGCTGATATTATTATTGCATTCATTGGAAAGAACTGCATTTGTATGAGTTAAGCAGCATCTGGGGACCGGGAGGTAATATCCACTGATCCAAGGAAGGAAGGTTAGCTTGCATTTTCTGGGTTAAGAATGTTCGGCAATGTACTGACTCTCTCTGAACGTTTGGGAGCGGCAAGCATCCATGAAGCTAAAATTTGGATTATGTTCCTGTGCTTTAGGGCAGACTGAACAATACCTCGTGTATGAATAGACCAAGAGGCAAAGATAATATGGTAAAAACACCAGGGGCAGATCTACTGTGAAACTAATGAAGCATAAGTTTGAGGGGCCCAAGAAGCGACTTTAGTCCACATTGCTTAAAATATTTGGGTCTACTGTATGAGAAGGGGTTCTTAAAATAATATTATTAATATAATGTTCAGTAGACCGTCGTTTAACACGATAGTTACGTTCCTGAAAATGCCGTTTTAGTTAAAATCGTGTTAGACGAGCTGAAGTACTTATGGGAAAAATAGGGTTACGTTCCTGGAAGCCCAAAAAAGCCAAACAACTTTTTTTAGATCTCCAGATCTTACAAAAATAAAAGTGAATATGTAATTGTAGTTCATTGTCGTGATGTATTATGTTGTTTTTACTACTTAAGACTACAAATGCAACAGAAATAATAGGAATTCTTACATTAAATTGTGGATGCTGGTGTTTGCGGATGATTGTGGAGAGTTATGCTGTGGCCCTACTGGGCTGAGATGAATGGTAGAGGTTCTGGTATTGAAGTCGATGGTTGTACTGGAGTGTGCATAAATTCTGTAATGAATTTCTGTTCTATTTTACCCTGCAGTTCATTATACAACTGACGGTAAGGCATCAGCTGCTCTAGACACCGTTTCAGGGTCTCTTCAGAGAAAAACTCAAACTTTAAGTCAGTCAGTAAATCAGTCAGTAAGTCAGTCAGTAAATCAGTCAAGTCAGTAAGTCAGTCAGTAAGTCAAGTCAGTCAAGTCAGTAAATCAGTCAGTCAGTCAGTTAGTCAAGCAAGTCAGTAAAGAAGTCAATAAGTCAGTAAATCAGTCAAGCCATTAAATCAGTCAGTCACTCAAGTCAGTCAAGTCAGTAAGTAAGTCATGTGTATCAATGTCTTTCATCCTGCCTTCCATTGTCCTGAGGTCTGAGATTTTTTTTCTAGGATCAGATCAATGGCACTGGGCTCAAGAGGAGCACCAAGGAGAGTGCTGTTGGCTGGATCAATGCCTTGTGCTCCTGGTAAAACAGCACTAATATTCTGAATCATATGTCGATTGGTTGAAACTATTCTTCCTGACAACTTCAGTGACTCAGCAGGAATACAGGATCCTAGCTACGCCAGTGCCATCACTGAATGGAAGACTCTTGCTCCTCCAGTACGAAAACCTAGTGCAACACTTGCCTACAAACAGTGAAGCTGGGATGGCCCCATCGCTGAAAAGGTGCTTGCCAACATGCTTAGGGCTGTAACATCAGACAGGGAGAATGCCCGTCTAAAAGCTGTGAGTGCACATCACTCTGGGGACTTCCTCCAAACAGTTCCCATTTCGGCAATGGGAACACACCTCGACCCTAAGACTCTCCGTATTGCAGTGGCTCTCTGCCTTGCTGCCCCAATTCACACAGAATTTGCTGCAATGCACAAGCCGATCAACGTGGTCTACATGGTCTTAACTGTTCCAAAACCAAGGGCTAACACGCAAGACACAATGAAGTCAACGATATCATAAAGAGAGCCCTTGCTACAGCTGGATGCCCAGCCGAGAGAGAGCCCCGATCACTAGCAGACAACAATACCCACAACCCAGGCAACCACTCCGATGGGATCACCATCTATCCTTGGAAGAATGGCAAGCTCTTAGAATGGGACTATACATGTGCGTCGATGCTGGCTGACACCTACATCCATCCCAGTGTCGGGCGACAGGGAGGAGCTGCTGATCACAGGGAGGAGTACAAGATCGGCAAGTACAGGGACATAAGTCAACAGTATCAATTTGTCCTAGTGGGATCAGAGACCTTGGGATCATGTTGGAAAAATGCCACACGTTTCCTTAAAGAACTGGGTTCCAGACTCACCGACACCACCAGAGACCCAAGGGCAGCCACTTTCGTGTTCCAGCGCCTCAGCGTGGCCATCCAGAAGGGACATGCATGCTGCATACTGGGCTCATGTCCGGCTTTGGAGGAGCTGGAGGAGATTCATAATCTTTGATATATTGTACCAATGTATTCATGCTTGTGTTTCCTGTCAATGTATTCTGTCTACTAATAAAGTTCACATAGAATATAGGGGGTTGTAGGAGAAAGAAATATTCAAACAGCTCCTGGAAGAACTTTGAGTTTTCCCTGAGGTACGTTTATTCTCTTCTCTGAGAATGAGGGTCCACAGTGATATATATATATATATATATATATATATATATATATATATATATATATATATATATATATATATATATATATATATATATATATATATATATATGCAAAAGATCAAAGTAAACAGGTGATATCAAAATATGCAAGATCACCACTATGAAAAATAGAGGAATTCAAGCGCTTCGTGACTACTCACATTATCAGGAACTATAACAGAAACATGACAGAAGTAGTCACGAAAGCGATTGGAATTCTCTATTTTTCATAGTGGTTGTCTTCTATATATATATATATATATATATATATATATATATATATATATATATATATATATATATATATATATATATATATATATATATATATATATTTAACAAGTCGGCCGTTTCCCACCGAGGCAGGATGACTCAAAAAGAAAGAAAATCTTTCATCATTATTCAACACTTTCACCGTCACTCATTCATAATCACTGTCTTTGCAAAAGCACCCAGATACGACAGTTTAGATGTCCCTCCAAACTGTCCATATCTCAAACCCCTCCTTTAAAGTGAATCCTTCCACAAAATATTACCCTGCTCACACTCCAACAGCTCGTCAGGTCCCAAAAACCATTCGTCTCCATTCACTCCTATCTAACACGCTCACACATGCTTGCTGGAAGTCCAAGCCCCTCTGCAACAAAACCTCCTTTACCCCTTCCCTCCAACCATTTTGAGGACGACCCCTTACCCCACCTTTCTTCCCCTACAGATTTATATGCTCTCTAAGTCATTCTACTTTGTTACATTTTCTCAAAATGACCAAACCACCTCAACAACCCCTCTTCAGCCCTCTAACTAATACTTTTAGTACTCCACACATCCTCCTAAATTCCATACTACGAATTCTCTGCATAATATTTACACCACACGTTGCCCTTAGATAGGACATGTCCACTGCCTCCAGCTGCCTCCTCGCTGCAGCATTTACAACCCATGCTTCACACACTTATAAGAGTGTTGGTACCACTATACTTTCGTACATTCCCTTCTTTGCTTCAATGGATAACGTTTTTTGTCTCCACAGATACCTCAACGCACCACTCATCTTCTTTCCCTCATCAATTCTATGGTTAACTTCGTTCTTCATAAACCAATCCACTGACAAGTCAACTCCCACTGCTTCCATACTACCTCCCTCCAATGTGATATCCAGTTTTTCTTCATCTAAATCGTTTGATACTCTTATCTATGTTCACTTTCAACTTTCTACTTTTACACTCCCTCCCAAACTCGTCCTCGTCCACTAACCTTTGCAACTTTTCTTTGGAATCTCCAAAAAGCAGAGTATCAACAGCAAAAAAGTAACTTGGTCAACTCCCATTTTGTATTTGATTCCCCATAATTCAATCCCACCCCTCTCCCCAACACCCTAGCATTTACTTCTTTTACAACCTCATCTATGAATATAATGAATATATTAAACAATCATGGTGACATTACACATCCCTGTCTAAAACCTACTTTTACCTGTAAGTAATCTCCCTTTCTCCACACACCGTAACCTGAGCCTCACTTTCCTCATAAAAGCTCTTTACAGCATTTATTAACTTATTACCTATTATATACACTTGCAACATCTGTAACATTGCTCCCCTATCCACTCTGTCATGTGCCTTTTCTAAATCCATAAATGCAATGAACACTTCCCTACCTTTATCTAAACTGTTCACATATATGCATCAATGTAAACACTTGATTAACACATCCCCCTACCCATTCTAAAGCCTCCTTGTTCATCTGCAATCCTGCTCTCTGTCTTACTTCTAATTCTTTCAATAATAACCCTACCATACACTTTACCTGGTATACTCATTAAACTTATTCCCCTATAATTTTTACAATCTCTTTTATCCCCCTTCCCTTTATATAAAGCAACTATACACGCTCTCTGCCAATCCCTAGGTACCTTCCCCTCTTTCATACATTTATTAAACAAAAATACCAACCACTCCAACAATATATCTTCCCCCCTGCTTTTAACATGTCTGTCATGATTCCGTCAGTTCCAGCTGCTTCACCCCCTTTTATTTTACGAAATGCCTCACGCACCTCCCCCACACTCACATCCTGCTCTTCTTCACTCCTAAACAATGTTGTACCTCCCTGGCCAGTGCATGAAATTACCGCCTCCCTTTCTTCATCGACATTTAAAAGTTCCTCAAAATATTCCTGCCATCTACCCAATACCTCCAGCTCCCCATCTACTAACTCCCCTACTCTGTTTTTAACTGACAAATTCATTCGTTCCCTAGTGTTTCTTAACCTGTTTATCTCACTCCAAAATTTTCTCTTATTCTCAGCAAAATTTCTTGACAGTGCCTCTCCCACTCTATCATTTGCTCTCCATTTGCACTCTCTCATCACTCTCTTCACCTTTCTTTTACTCTCCATATACTCTGCCCTTCTGATATATATATATATATATTTTTATTTTTATTAACACATCGGCCGATTCCCACCAAGGCAGGGTGGCCCGAAAAAGAAAAACTTTCATCATCATTCACTCCATCACTGTCTTGCCAGAAGGTGCTTTACACTACAGTTATAAAACTGCAACATTTACCCCCTCCTTCAGAGTGCCGGCACTGTACTTCCCATCTCCAGAACTCAAGTCCGGCCTGCCGGTTTCCCTGAATCCCTTCATAAATGTTACTTTGCTCACACTCCAACAGCACGTCAAGTATTAAAAACCATATGCCTCCATTCACTCCTATCAAATACGCTCACACATGCTTGCTGGAAATCCAAGCCCCTCGCACACAAAACTTCCTTTACCCCTCCCTCCAACCTTTCCTAGGCCGACCCCTACCCGCCTTCCCTCCACTACAGATTTATACACTCTCGAAGTCACTCTGTCTCGTTCCATTCTCTCTACATGTCCAAACCACCTCAACAACCCCTCCTCAGCTCTCTGGACAATCGTTTTGGTAATCCCGCACCTCCTCCTAATTTCCAAACTCCGAATTCTCTGCATTATATTCACACCACACATTGATCTCAGACATGACATCTCCACTGCCTCCAGCCTTCTCCTCGTTGCAACATTCATCACCCATGCTTCACACCCATATAAGAGCGTTGGTATAACTATACTCTCATACATTCCCTCTTTACTTCCATGGACAAGGTTCTTTGTCTCCACAGACTCCGAAGTGCTCCACTCACCCTTTTCCCTCATCAATTCTATGATTCACCTCATCCTTCATAGACCCATCCGCCGACATGTCCACTCCCAAATATCTGAATACATTCACCTCCTCCATACTCTCTCCCTCCAATCTGATATCCAATCTTTCGTCACCTATTCTTTTTGTTATCCTCATCACCTTACTCTTTCCTATATTCACTTTCAATTTTCTTCTTTTACACACCCTACCAAATTCATCCACCAACCTCTGCAGCTTCTCTTCAGAATCTCCCAAAAGCACAGTGTCATCAGCAAAAAGCAACTGTGACAACTCCACTTTGTATTTGCTTCTTTATCTTTTAGCCCAACACCTCTTGCCAAGACCCTCGCATATATATATATATATATATATATATATATATATATATATATATATATTACATATATGAAATATGGTGGGGTACCACCTCTGGAACTGTGATGGGGACCTTCATCCAAAGAGAAAAGAATAAACTTACTTCAGGAAAAACTCAAGGTTCTCCCCGGAGCTGTTTGAATATTTCTTCTCCTAACACCCCCTATATTCTATATTCTAAGTAGACTTTATTTAAACACAAAATACATTGACAAAAATACAATAGGGAGTAGAACAACATTGATAACATCTCAGAGCTACATCTCGAATACTTCGTCCAGCTCCCCGGCAGTGAGCGGTGTGCCCAGAATGCTGCAGGCATTTTCCCTCTGAATCGCAACACTGAGTCCCTGAAAGAGGAAGCTGGCCGCTCTTTGATCCTTGGTTTCTGTGATGAGTTTTTCACCCAGCTCTTTGAGGAACTTTAGAGCACACTTGCCCCATGCTCCAAGGGTCTCTGACCCTACTGGGATGAAGTTACAGCAAGGGGAAGTCCTTCATATTTGCGGGTCTTCTGGGTCTCCCTGTAACTGGCAGCTCCTCTCCCTTATAATAAGAATGACCCGTAAGTTTAGTCTGAGTTGGTGTAAATTTGATGTAATGAAATAGAAAATTTGGAATCGTTGAAATCAAGTCAATTACTGAAGACTGCCTTTTTTGATCGGCTTCAAACCTTCAACATTGGTGGGTTTTATTAGAACAAAGGTGTATATTGGCCGTAATAAAGAGTGTCTCCACAATAATGTTTTACCACTAAAGACGAACTTCAGTAATTACTAAACACTCAAAATAAATTCAGGAAAGTGAAAACATAAAACGTAAATACTACATAAAAACGGTTTATTACACTCGGAGGATTTACAGTAAAAACATAAACACATTAAGAATTAAACAGTGTTTATTAATAAGCAAAACTTAGTGTTCTCCCTCACTTCTGAGATATTTAGCATTGTGTATTTACTCTTTACAATAAACGAGTCAATATTTTGTACACTGTGTGGAACGTATGTTTTATATATGCAATATACATATCAGATCACAAGATCCAGAAAAAATCATATGATTAAACCAGATCTTAACACGTGCAAAAAAATTACAAAATAATGCAAATCAGGAATCAAAGCTACGTTTCAAAGTAACTTTACTGACTCTTCAGTGTAAGACAGTGATTAATTATGTCTCATAGCACAGAGACACTCCACCACTCTGGCCACCTCCATAGTATAAAGTAACTCCACCACTCTGGCCACCTCCATCGTACAGAGAATCTCCGCTACTCTGGCCACCTCCATCGTAGAGAGAATCTCCGCTACTCTGGCCACCTCCATAGTTTAGGATTGCAAAGACACAGACAACAGACCTTATACACCTCACTGACATCAATAAGACGAACATAAATAATGATTTCATTCTCCGGGAATTATACTTCTCTCCCTTCTTAACTTTCACTTCTGCCTAACACTAAGTATCCTTGACCGAGACTTTACTTACGTCAAGTATCTAACACTTACGTAAATACAACGTAGGGGAAAATATAAGCATAGGATACTTCTCCTCTCTGAGCCCCTGACACCGGGAACACAATGCAAGGTCGCAATGCAAAATTCCCCGCTATTACCAGACGATGAAAGTAGCTTTCACCTCCTCTTAAGAGTTTTGTTCTCCCTGATAACTACTTGGCTATCAACAAGAATTCTGCACCGTACTGCCCTATCATGTGTTATGTGTCCGTACACCTATTTGCTCCCGGTGTCTGTCAGTGTGAACCTCAACACTGCAAACCTCCACGTTTATTTTGGTTAGCAACTCGATAATCTACTACTACTACTACTACTACTACTACTAATACTACTACTACTACTACTACTACTAATAATAATAATAATAATAATAATAATAATAATAGAAGAAGAAGTAATAATACTTCAACTAATAATATTATTATTATTAATATTATTTTTATTCTCCAAAAATCATCCTTGAAGAAACCATTTAACTCATTAATAAATATCATATAATCTTGTGTGATCAGTGGATTTATGTAAATAACTGTATTATTAATTTTAATATCCGGATCTATAGGCGCATTTAATTAAGGGAGAACATCAAGCAATATATTAACAAGTAATCGTCACACACACACGAATTAGTGATGAGATGACGTAGCGTTGGTTACATAAACTCACATTTAGAATATGAGAGAGCCGTAACGTCACTGTAACATCCACTCTGCCAAGAGCAGAGGTGGATGTTACAGTGGTAGAGCAGTGGGACGACCCTCTTATCAAGAGCAGAGGTGGATGTTACAGTGGTAGAGCAGTGGAACGACCCTCTTATCAAGAGCAGTGGTGGATGTTACAGTGGTAGAGCAGTGGGACGACCCTTTTATCAAGAGTAAAGGTGGATGTTACAGTGGTAGAGCAGTGGGACGACCCTCTTATCAAGAGCAGAGGTGGATGTTACAGTGGTAGAGCAGTGGAACGACCCTCTTATCAAGAGCAGAGGTGGATGTTACAGTGGTAGAGCAGTGGGACGACCCTCTTATCAAGAGTAAAGGTGGATGTTACAGTGGTAGAGCAGTGGGACGACCCTCTTATCAAGCTAGACACACACGACTGTCGGTCATCGTAGAATGTATTTTCTTGTTCTTAATGTTACTGTGGCAATGTCTCAGTACACCTAATGTCAATTGTCTTCATTTGTTTTTCTGGGTATATGTTGTATAACACCTGAGGAATTATTGAATGTTTTAGTGTCTCGTATTGAGATATTGAATTCATATACTGAAATTCATGTAAATAAGGCAGGAACTTCATCAGTTCTCGTAGAATTTGCAAAGTATTTTGTGGATAAAACAAACGACTTTCCAGTAAAAAATGCTATAAATTCCATATTGTCTTATTTACTCACCTGTCGAGGAATGCAAAACACATAACAAAAAGCTTTCTCTTAAACTTTCTCTTAAGAATAATCAAACAAAAACACTTATTATTGGGCCCCTGAGAAATGACATTTCGCTGATGACAAAGTAAACATGACCGAGATACTGGAGGTCACAGATACTGGAGGTCACTGAATAACTTAATAAAGCAGAATGATTCAATAAACAGACTAAACTTTGATAAACCACATAAACTTTTACTTGAATATGACACTAAATTCCCATAAACATTTCAAGCATAACCCAGACATTCGACTCAGAAGAAATCATTGCTAGCACATTCATATTCCATACTCGAAACAATGACGTCATAAAAAAATTGTCAACACAAAAGTTTATATATCAGAAACGGTACATTGCTGCTGCTGCTAAGTAAGTAAGTAAGTTTATTCAGGTATACACAAATACAGTTACACAGATTATCATACATAGCAGCATATGTGTAGAGAACCTAGGATAACCCAAAAAAGTCAGACAGAGTGACTTATTTCCATTGGGGTCCCTAGACCAGGGTTCCTCAGAGTGGTCAATATCGACTCCTAAGGGTCGTTGGGATTATCAAAGGGGTCGTTGGGATTATCAAAGGGGTCGATAAATGGCTGGGGTCCAAGGGGATCAGAAATATCTGGAGGTCAAAAGGGGATCAGTAAATGTCTGGGGACGTGTTTTGCGTTGTGTATATGTGACCTTCCCCCTCCCTCCCCCTTGTCTCTCTCATCTCTTTTGTCCCGAGAAGGATATACGCAGTAGTATTCCAGCTCACTTCCCATACTATGCGTACTCCCTCACCTGTTGCTTCATACCCCAGCTTTGTGCAGTGGTTGAGCCATTTTCACTTGCTTTCCCAAGTTCGTACATGGTTGAAGTTGGTTTTAGCCATGAAAATACAGTTTTAACTAAACAGAGGAACAGACTGAACTTGGAAGAACGTGATGTCCTTGATGACATTCTTCAAATGCATCCTTCCCATTAATGATATCAATAGCTTCAATAAATCTTATATTTTTCATAATTTAAATATTACTTACTTATTATGAAGTCATTATTATTATTTATTATAATTATTCATAGTGCAATATGTTAGTTAAAGTTCTATTTATTAAATTGTTTTCATATGATAAGTGTTTGGGGGAATTAGTGGAAAATTTGGCAGTGGTTCCTAACCCTTTTTTGATACGTTAGTATTTACAGGTTTAGTTTCTTTCTCCTATGTCCGGGTTATTAGTGTATTGTTCCAGTCACGGTATTTATTTTTTATTCTCCATTCCTTCATCGCGCATTTTGTGTAATATTACACCATGATCGCACTTGTCGAAGGTTTTTGAAAAGTCATAATCACTATCCTCTACAACAAGTAACACCGCCCACCAAAGTCATAACCACTAACACCGCCCACCACAACAACTAACACCACCATCCACCAACACAACCACCAATACAGTTACTAACACCACTCGCCACAATCGCTACCACCACCTAAACAATCATTAGCATCACCAACTGCAAAATCTATCACCATCTACCACAAATACTACTCATCACAGTCACTAAGACGTTCAACCACAACCACCACCCACCTCAATTGTTAAAACGGACCGTGAAAAACACAAACATCAGCCACTAACATCACCCACCACAACTACTAACATCACCACAACGACTAACATCACCGCATAGAAAAACTGTCACCACCTACCACAACCACTAACACCACCTACAACAACTACTAACACCACCTACAACAACCACTAACATCACCTACAACAACCATTAACACCACCTACAACAACCACTAACACCACCTTCCATAACCATTAACATTACCTGGCACAATCACTAACATCACCTGTCTCATCCACTAACTCACCTATCACAACTACTAACGCCACCTACCACAACCACTAACATAATAACGTTGCCTTCCATCTCATACTTTATACACGACTAACGAATACTGAATCATACTCGTTCGTTTTCACTGAAGCGTGTTTGTTTGTGTATATGTATATTAAATATACTTATTAATTCGTAAATATAAACACGTTCAAGTATATGTACAGTACAGACTTGTCTAAAATCTTCTTCGTTAATGAAATCGTTAAGCACGAATATCAAGAGAGGCCAAATATTAAACAACATTGTGTAGAGGAATGACGAGAGCGAAGCTCTTGTAGCATCACATTATCAGAGAATTGACGAGAGTGAAGCCCTTGTAGCATCACATTGTCAGAGGAATGACGAGAGTGAAGCCCTTGTAGCATCATATTATCAGAGGAATGATGAGAGTGAAGTCCTTGTAGCATCATATTATCAGAGGAATGACGAGAGTGAAGCCCTTGTAGCATCACATTATCAGAGGAATGACGAGAGTGAAGCCCCTGTAGCATCACATTATCTTAGGAATGACGAGAGTGAAGCCCCTGTATCATCACATTATCAGAGGAATGACGAGAGTGAAGCCCTTGTAGCAATACATTATCAAAATAATGATGAAAGTGAAGCCCTTGTAGCATTACATTATCCGAATAATGACGAAAGTGAAGCCCCTTGTTGCATCACCTTATCGGATGTGAGGAAGTAGGTTTTAATTGAAATATTTTCCTATTGTAACTCCTCCTGTCGGTGACCCTTGCGATTTGACGTCGGTGTTCAAAGCAGCTCCCGGAAGGCAGCACTACCAGTTTTGTTAATTTTTTATTGTACGTTGTGGCTGTTAAACCCTGACCTTCGGCCGGGTACAAAAGGCAGCTCCCAGTGGGTGCTGAGGTTATTCCGCGCGGGCAGCGGTAGCGATAACATCAGTGTTGGAATAACAGTAGAGTCGTAGTTGAGGCGAGAAAGAATGACGGATGTTGTGGAAAAACAGTCAGTGGTGTCCTGGCCCACAGCTATGCTACTACTGGGTCACTGTCTACTGGCTCTAGGCGTGTTATTGCTATTTATCCTAGCATTCACCTGCCTTCGCAGATACTTGAGAGGATCCAAGAGTCAAGCTCCACTACCCACCCCACCTGTGTGTCGACGCCAGCTCTCCGTCCACCCCGTGTATCCTCCCACGCCACCTATCACTAGAGAGCAGCTCTCTGTCTACACCATCTGTCGACCAACACCACCTGACAGCCCACTGATCTCCGTCAAACCCACAGGAAAATCTGCCTCACCGATCAGCCTCTTCACTGTGGATACGAGCGCGATACAGCCTCGCCTCAGCCATACCTCCCCTCCTCTAACTCCACCCCTCTACCCACATCATTCGAACATCCGCACCACCTTCCCACAGCTGGGTGCCTCACCACACTTGCCCCTACGCACCAGTTGGTCAGTGCCAGGCCGTTTGTACCGCTTACTTGAATCCTGATGAAGGAAATAGAAAGTCTAACTAGCCTTTTAATGCGAGGTCACATCTTGTTTGGCCGGGCTTGATGACTTGCCTTTGAGGATGTTGATGTGAAGGGGAAACTGGGATGTTTACTTGTGCTGACCAGCGAGTAACTGTTGCTTACTGACCAACAATCAGCTGTACCTACGTCAGCTGTGTCCACGTAAGCTGTATTCACGTCAGCTGTGTCCACGTCAGCTGTGTCCACGTCAGCTGTATCCACGTCAGCTGTGTCCACGTCAGCTGTGTGAACCTCCACTGTGGTAAAGAGACCTAAATGTTCACCTTCCGATGTCGCTGTATACTTGAAGATGCCATAAATCACCTCACTGTACATTACAGGTGAAGATGACCTTCACCTGTCAAGTCTCCCACCTGACGTAGTTTCCCAATTGAAGTTAGCCTCCCCTAAAGGAGGACTTCCACCTGATATAGACTTCCACGTCATGAAGTTACACCCCTGATGAAATCTCCCACCTGATGAAGACTGCCACTTGATGAAGACTCCCACGTCATCTAGGTTACCCCCTGGAGACATCAGTAACCTGGGTGTGTCACCTATGGTCAGAGTGTAGTGTTATCCTCCTGACTTGTTAGAGGAAAACATTAAGATATTGATGTGTGTCTGTCACGAAAATCACCTCTCGTGAAAGATGCCATTAATGTGTACAAGTCAATTGATAAGAAATTAAATAGTCACAATACCGTGACTGGAACAATACACAAATAGCCCTGACATAAGAGTATTATAACTCATGACGACACTTCGGTCCCACTTGGACCCTTCCCTTCGCACTTCTGCGTGACTAGTTAATTAATGGTTCAAGTCGGACCGAAACGTCGTCATATGTTTCTCTGGTGTGCGGGTTATTTGTGTACAAGTGTACACAAGTCCACTAATACCTTATCTAGTGGACGCTACGACGGGTGACACTGACTTGGACGACACCCAGAAAACCAACACTAAACTTGTCTAATGTGCCGCCGACAAGCCAGATGTGTAGACACTTGGCTGTACAGCGTAGACATGTGGCGTTATAGTGTGTTATATAGACACGTGGTTGTACTGAATATTATGTCTAAATGTGACTGTTTAGCCTAATGTGTCGACGTGTACGTGTCAACCTGTGCACCTTGAAGATATGTACACCTGCATCAGCATGTAGCTATGTAAACGTGCAGCTGTGTTACCGTACAGCTGTATCAACGTGCAGCTGTGTCACAGTACAGCTGTGTCATAGTACAACTGTGTCATCGTACAGCTGTGTCAACATAGAGCTGTGTCACAGTGCACCTGTGTCAACGTACGGCTGTGTCAACGTACAGCTGTGTCACCTTGCACCTGTGTCACCGTACAGCTGTGTCACAGTATAGCTGTGTCATCATACAGCTGTGTCACAGTACAGCTGTGTCAACGTGTAGCTGTGTCACCGTGAGTTGTGTAGCCATACAACTGTGTCACCGTACAACTGTGTCACCGTACAACTGTGTCACCGTACAACTGTGTCACCGTACAACTGTGTCACCGTACAACTGTGTCACCGTACAGCTGTGTTAACGTGCAGCTGTGTCACCGTACAGCTGTGTCACCGTACAGCTGTGTCACCGTACAGCTGTGTCACCGTACAGCTGTGTCACCGTACAGCTGTGTCACCGTACAGCTGTGTCACCGTACAGCTGTGTCACCGTATAGCGCCCAGTGTAAACTATGGTGTATATTAATGTAGACTAACTTTAGTGTACACTAGTGTTAGTGTACACAAGCGTCAGTGTACACCAGTCTTAGTGTACACCAGTCTTAGTGTACACCAGTCTTAGTGTACACCAGTCTTAGTGTACACCAGTCTTAGTGTACACCAGTCTTAGTGTACACCAGTCTTAGTGTACACCAGTCTTAGTGTATATCGGTCTTGGTGCACACAAGCGTCAGTGTACACCAGTCTTAGTGTACACAGTGTCAGTGTACATCTTTTAAAAATAAGCTTTGAGTGAAGAAAGTAATGGAACAGGAAAAATTAATTTTCAAGCTTTCCTCAGGTTAGAGCTGCACAAGATCAAGCTTGACTGACTTACTGCAAGAAGCTCTTTTTGGTCTGTTACTGCCGTAATAATGGACCACAGTGGACCACAGTGATGGACCACAGTGGTGAACCACAGTGATGGACCACAGTGGTGGACCACAGTGATGAACCACAGTGATGGACAACAGTGGTCTACAGTGGTGGACCACAGTGATTGACCACAGTGGTGGACCACAGTGATGAACCACAGTGATGGACAACAGTGGTCTACAGTGGTGGACCACAGTGATTGACCACAGTGGTGGACCACACTGATGGACCACAGTGATGGACCACACAGTGATGGACCCCACAGTGATGGACCACACAGTGATGGATCACACAGTGATGGACCCCACAGTGATGGACCACACAGTGATGGACCACAGCAAGAGTTGTGCACCTCTCCATGTATAAACATTTAGAGTAGTGTATCTCAATGTATCTGCACTGAGAAGTGTATACCATTTAGTATATATATACATAGTTGTTTATCTTGATGTATATACAAAGAACAGTGTATATCACCTAGTGATACATCCCAAGTGCTATGTATATCTCAGTATATTTACATTAAGAATTTGATTTCAGCTCTTTATGAAGGATCAAAGGATTCTTAATTAATCTTGTACAGGATACAAGGAGCCTTGATAATCAACGTCCACCTACAAGAACTTGACTCTGTCAAGTTAACCGTCAAGTTAGGTGACTCTTGGTAGACAGTCTATTGTAATATAGTAGCGAATAATGTTTCCTGAACTTGAGAAATTATCTTAAAATCGTTATAGCTTTTACAGTATAGAGTGAATTACGGTGAGTTCTTGATCAAAATATGCTTGATAATGCATCTAATTTTGTGAGTGCATCTTCCTATTGCATTATTTACTTATTTAGGTTTGAAATGAGATGAAACTACTGAAAAAATCAAGTATTTGTACCCAATAAGGTCTGAGGAAAAATTGGTGTAATCTGAGTAATCTAGCCTTGTGCAGTTACCACACACAGGATGTCCCCAGGTGAGCCCAGTAAATAGGAGAAATATTCGATGTTATTCTTCTTTATGTGTAACTTGTCTTTTTTGCTGCGCCTCCAGTTACACTCCCGACATTGTCATTACAAAAACTTGAAGTTATTTTTTTATTAAGTATAGCATTGAGTTTAATGATAGATGAGGGAGGGCGAGAGAGGCAAAAAATACTCAACAACTTCCTGTGAGGCGGCAGTAACTAGTAAAGGTTAAGTAGTCTCACTGACGAGGTGGGTTGGAGGTTGTTGGGGAAGGTGCTATAATTCACCAACACTCAACACTGACTGATCCCCAGCACTTTTCATCCCATTTTGAGGAAATAAACTGTATTACGAGTATTTATGGAACCTCCAGACTCTCAACATTGTTATCAGTCTTCTATTTATCCTTATTTATTTTGAGATAATAAAATCATGAGAAATAATACACGTGTTTTCTTTCCTCGTGAGTAACATAAATCAGGACTGATCAAGGTTAGATATCAGATCCTATTGCAATTATACACACACAACCCGCACATATAAAAGGGAGGAGCTTACGACGACGTTTCGGTCCGACTTGGACCATTTACAAAGTCACACTAACATACAGACACGGAGGAAGGGGTATTTATAGGCAGGCAGACAGGGGAGGGTACAAGAGAGTCACGGTATTGTGCCTTTTTTGTTATCTATTGCAATTATGTTATGCGTAGATAGCCACCCTAACCGGTTTTGGTATCCCTACATCATGTAGACAAACTAGTCCAGGCTGTAGACGAATACAGACATCCCAGGTTGACAGACATGTATCTAGACTCCCTGGGTGGAAGATATTAGGTTAGGTAAGGTTCGTCAGGAAACAGGACAAGTGTTTCCTGACGCGGGTCTTAGTCAGATGATGACCCACCGTTGGAGCTTTTGGTCACCTGACCGAGGCCTTCCGCTGGCTTACTGGTCCTCCTCCCTTAAAAAATTATGGTTATAGTTATAACCATATAGTTATAATAGTGGGAAGACATGTCCAGCCCTCCTGGGTAAGAGACGTATTCAGGCTATCTATTTGGCCTTTCTGTGTGACAGATAAAGATAAGATAAGATAAGATTTCTTCGGATTTTTAACCCCGGAGGGTTAGCCACCCAGGATAACCCAAGAAAGGCAGTGCGTCATCGAGGAGTGTCTGTCTTATTTCCATTGGGGTCCTTAATCTTGTCCCCCAGGATGCGACCCACACCAGTCGACTAACAACCCAGGTACCTTTTTGCTGCTAGGTGAACATGACAATAGGTGTAAGGAAACACGTCGAAATGTTTCCACCCGCCGGGAATCGAACCCGGGCCCTCCGTGTGTGAAGCGAGAGCTCAAGCCACTAGACCAGTCTTTCTGCCTGGCAGACGTATCTAGCCTTCCTTGGTGGGGCAGACTGCAGGGCTACTTCATGAGTGGCCTACAGTACTAGTGACAACACTAGTGTAGGTACTGGGGATGTACTGGGTAGAACTCATAAGTTGAAGACTCATAATTGCCAGTACCAGTAGGTCTTTCAGGTACCGTAGTCAGGGGACCTTTCTGTCATTGTATATTTAATAAAAAGGTCTGGACCACTTATGCGTCCATTCATTTGTAAATAAGAAGCATTCTAGGACATTCTAGTCTGTCTAATCTTGCGATATTTTAAGAGTGAGATCTAGTATTTAATGTATCGTTATCAAAGAGTAAGGCTTCAAGGACTTAAGGATCATCATAGATGGTAAGAAATTATCATAGATAATAATAATAATAATAATAATAATAATAATAATAATAATATTTTTATTTCAATGCATGTTACAAGTGTACATTGTTATTGGTAGTTACAATTATAAAACTGTAATGCAAGGAGAGCCACTGGCATGCCATGGCATTAGGGGCAGCTAAGAAATTATCATAGATGGTAAGAAATTAGACCAGAATCACCAGAATCCACCAGTTAGTTACTTGGCACAACATACCTTGAGTCATTACCAGGTCTCTCACTTGTACAAGAGACTGGCCTCGGACACTGGTAATTTCTTTCACCAGAAACTTAACTGAAGGTAAATAAATCCTATCTTCCAGTTTGGCTTAACTTTAGTATATGCTAAAGATTAGACCAAAACATCCATCGCTGGCATAACTAGTGACTGATGTTTTAAAAGCTGTCTGGTGACTGAACCTATGCCCAAATTACTGGCATCAGTTGTTAAAGTCAATGGTTTACTGAAATTTAGAAAACCTGCTAAAACTGATATAAAAGAGTTTACTACATCTGCAGATGAAATTTTAAGGAAATTTTGATTGGTTGCTAATTTTGACTCTTAGTGATGAATTGGTTGCTAATTGTGACTCTTCATGTGGTGAATTGGTTGCTAATTATGACTCTTCAGTGGTGAATTGGTTGCTAATTGTGACTCTTCAGTGGTGAATTGGTTGCTAATTGTGACTCTTCATGTGGTGAATTGGTTGCTAATTGTGGCTCTTCATGTGGTGAATTGGTTGCTAATTGTCACTCTTCATGTGGTGAATTGGTTGCTAATTGTCACTCTTCAGTGGTGAATTGGTTGCTAATTGTGACTATTCATGTGGTGAATTCCATTTGAATCTGACCCAAAAGCTTTATTTGCTTCTTTAAATTTTGACATTTAAAGAGTTTAATCTTCACTTTATCATTATATAAGTTATTCAATGGCCACTGAAGTTTTGCAAAAGAGTTTGTCACATTCTGAGACAAATCATCTAGGTATTCAATGAGTGTGTTTCGTATTAGCGTTCGATAAATGAGTGTCAGTAGACTAGATATGGTCACTGGGTATGAAGGTCAGTCTGTGGAGGTGGTAATGACATGCCGGGCCAGAAATGGCCGTCAACTTTTAACTCTCCTTATGAAGATAAATCTGTGTAGATCCAAAGCTGAAAAATATTTTGTTATTGAAGCCAGACCAAAGAAATCATTATTGAGTTACAAGAATAAATACTTTAATTTTTCTATGGCTCCATCTATCACCATAGTGTTTATGACTTCTTCCACTAAGACGTGGTGAAAGTGAGGTAGACCGGACTTCATGTAAGGCAAGGATTTCGCCTGGGTGATCTTACGGAGCAGTGCCAGCATCCAGCATCGCTTTCTTTACTACTTAGCTCGAAGAAACATCGTCATCTGTTCTCGCCTCTATAAACAAGGTCTATGAGCAAGGTGTTCTTCCACGAAAAAATCTCTACTGTGACAGATAACTACGAATATCATATCCTTTCACGAAGAACAATTTGTGGATGGTTCGACGAATGAATCCTGGACTCTACATGACCAACTCTCCGGTAGATCACATAATTTGTGTTGGGAACATTAGACAAGATCAAGGTAATTACATTAATCGAGCTGCCTTTCAAAATAACACTAGTCTTTGTTAGGGCAGTTACAGTGCTCTCTGAAGACATGATATACGTCAAATAATCACTTTTCAGCAGTTTTTTCTGTGAATCTTGAAGAGAGCTAGAGCTTGATTTAAGCTTTGTCTAAGCTTCCTCTGACTGCCTTCTTACTCAACATGTCGACATGAAATATGAAAACGTTCTGATGTGCTAGATCCACTGTAACTAGTTTCTGACTGCTTAGAAACACTGCTTTCTAAACCCAAAATTTCCAAAATCTCTAGACTTTTGGCATACTT
Source organism: Cherax destructor (assembly GCA_009830355.1). NCBI lineage: Eukaryota > Metazoa > Arthropoda > Malacostraca > Decapoda > Parastacidae > Cherax > Cherax destructor. Next base: position 118,281 of record WNWK01000766.1, read on the forward strand.
GGAGAAAGTAGCAAAAGGCTTCCCTGAGTCGCATATCCTAAAAGACTTCACTGAGTCGCATATCTTAAAAGGCTTCCCTAAGTTGCATACCATAAAAGAGGTCATTTATAATATCCCAGCAACTTGTATTGTTAATAATAACATTTCTCTTTATCTCTGTCTTAAAATCAATGAGATAATTAACAAGAAACTTTGCAGACAATTTTCAGCCTTCCGACAGGAAACTCAAGGGTCATTCTTCTACGAGTGGTCAAAGTTTTTCCCAAAGCTTTCCTGTGGGAATTAATTTTTGAAAGCTCAGTGAACCTTTGTTTAAACTTATCACTGAGAAGTGACTTTTCCTGCATTGTTTTTAGCACATCGTTATCGAAAAAGAGCTCTTCACACAGTGTGGCTTCTCTAAGGGAACATTCAGACCATTTGTTTGGCCATTGAGACATTTGATGTCTTTTTTCAATTTGAGTCATAATTTCTGGTAAACCAGAAGCAAGTCCGGTAATCTGGAGTTGACGAGATTATGTCCTTGATGGTTACATAGTGGTGTCTGTTGTTGATATACGACGAGGTTATGTCCTTGATGGTTACATAGTGGTGTCTGTTGTTGATATACGACGAGGTTATGTCCTTGATGGTTACATAGTGGTGTCTGTTGTTGATATACGACGAGGTTATGTCCTTGATGGTTACATAGTGGTGTCTGTTGTTGATATACGACGAGGTTATGTCCTTGATGGTTACATAGTGGTGTCTGTTGTTGATATACGACGAGGTTATGTCCTTGATGGTTACATAGTGGTGTCTGTTGTTGATATAGGTCTTGAAGTATGTATGAATATGACACCTGGCCCCCCAGGTACACCCCATAATGAAGATTAAAACAGTTTTGTAACAACACTTGTCCAACCTTAGGACGAAGACCTACTTACACTAGTGGATGGTTCCACTGATCCCGCCTCCTGCTGCTTCCACTCACCTGACTACAGTATATAAGCCACTTCTGTCATATGCTGTACTTTCTACAAGATTGATGGACTGAACACATCGATTCCAGGCCGAGGGACTGATTACCTCAAACTCCTCCTCCTCTCTTTACACCTTCCTGCTTTGCATTGGACTGATGAAGCCACTGTGTGGCGAAACGTAAGTGTCTCAGTCTTCAATTTATCACACCCCATAACGTTCTAGTTTAAGATGCAAGGTGTTGCAATCTGCCGCATCAGAAGCTTTCTTTAGGTCAATATAAAGGCCCATTGGGTATTAATTATTCTCGTGAACTGTCTAAATTAAGTCAAGTATTTTTATAATTGCATCATTTCTATGAACTGAGGAAATATGAGAAGCTTTAAATCTCACTAACCAACCATCCAGATGTATACACCGAGATGTGTCTCTCCAGCATACATCCTTAGCGTATACTCTAATCCTTTAAGGATTAAAATATTGTGTGCTGATGTTGTAGAGGTCACAGGCAGCCTTTGTGACCCTCGTGGCTTAATTGGTAGCGGCCTCCGCTTACATACTGAGGGACTTGGACTTGATCCCCAGTCGAGTGGAAACACTGGGTGTGTTCTTTACACCTGCTGCTCCTGTTCACCTAGCAGTAAGTAGGTACCTGGGTGTAGCAGACTATCGTAGAACGCATCCTGGGGAGGGGATTAACGGAAATAAGCCTGACAGTCATAATGACATAGCTTGTTGTGTTATCCTGGGTTACTTACCCTATACGTCAATCAATCATCCCAGCAAAATCGTATTCGTTTAGTTAATTAGATTTAAACCTTATAAACCAACTGGGGTTATAACAAAATTCTTGACCATTCACACTACTATATTATACCTGTACTCTGCTAGACATGTACTTGTATTACCCTGACTTAGAGTACAAAACCAAACACAAACAAATATTTAGTTATACCCTGACGGCCACCATTTTTTCTTACTGTTTGTGTCGGGGTAACTTAGACAAACCTACTTTACACAGTTTGTTGAAGCTGACACACGGCATATTACACAGCAGGTGTGTTCAGCCTTCCAGGGTGGCAGAACTGTCCACCCTTCCTAGGTAGCAGACGTGTCTAGCCTTCCAGGGTGACAGGTGTGTCCAGCCTTCCAGGGTGGCAGAACTGTCCACCCTTCCTAGGTAGCAGACGTGTCTAGCCTTCCAGGGTGACAGGTGTGTCCAGCCTTCCAGGGTGGCAGAACTGTCCACCCTTCCTAGGTAGCAGACGTGTCTAGCCTTCCAGGGTGGCAGGTGTGTCCAGCCTTCCAGGGTGGCAGAACTGTCCACCCTTCCTAGGTAGCAGACGTGTCTAGCCTTCCAGGGTGACAGGTGTGTCCAGCCTTCCAGGGTGGCAGAACTGTCCACCCTTCCTAGGTAGCAGGTGTGTCCAGCCTTCCAGAGTGGAAGGCAGAGTACATTTAGAGATAATCAACAGTTAATCATCACGAACGAGGGATTGCAAAATAAGATGTAAAGGAATTAATGCGAGAATATTTAACATCAAATTTTGCTTAGAATAAAACTCAGTTTAGTAGGGAAATCATTCAGCTGTGATGATGCTAGGAGGAAACAGACTTTAGAGTTATATACTGAGAGAGGCGAGATGTTACATGGGGATGGATGGAGGGGCCGTTCCAGTGCTGGAAGGATATAGGTGCAGGTGCTGGTAACTGTTGATAATGCAAGGTAACCGGTGATTTATACAAACTATCCTCACTTAGGAGAGAGAAATTATGTCGTCGTTTCAGTTCGTCGTAGTCTATTGTCAAGTCGCAGCCCTAAGGCGGATTATGTGTATATTGTTACAGCCACGGTATTGTGGACTGTTATTATTCGTTGACGGCTGTCTGCTGCGTGGGTCAGGGCCGAGGTGTTTGTGTAATGACCAGCGGAAATATAGATGGTAAATTGGATGGAACTGGAGAGCCAGTTTGAAGGATGGAAGGGGATGAAGCAGAGTAGATTGATGGAATAAATGGGAGGAGCTAAAATGAGATGAGAATTTAATATTGCAATGGTTGGTGTATTTGTTTAGTATATATATATATCAAAGAAGGCATGTAACCTAAGAGTTGACAGACAACACTAATACTTCCTTTGTACAAAAGGAAAGGTGACAAAACAGAGTGCAGTAATTAGATTATGTTTAGCATTCTAGAAGAAAGTGAAAACTATAATTATTATGAAGAATGTTATGATTCAAAGCAGAATTATAGAGTAACAAGTGTAAGGGATGCGTCGCCCGAGTATGTAGGTCAGATTATGTCACATTAGATGTAGGATAGACGCTGTCTGTTACGTTTAAGAATTTAGAAAATTCTTACGAATTGTTTTTACAAGACAACAATGAGGCCAACAAGGACCCAAATGAAAATAAGTCACTTTATCTGACTGTTTTCTTTGGGTTATCCTGGGTTTTCTACAACCCCGCGGCCCGGTCTGTGACCAGGCGTCATAGTGGATCAGAGCCTGATCAACCAGGCTGTTACTGTTGGCTACGCGCAACCCGACGTACGAACCACAGCCTGGCTGGTCAGGTACTTACTTTAGATGCCTGTCCAGCGCCTTCTTGAAGATAGCCAGGAGTCTATTGGTAATCCCCCTTATGTATGCTGTGAAGCAGTTGAACAGTCTTGGGCCCCTGACGCTTATTGTGTTGTCTCTTATCGTGCTAGTGGCACTCCTGCTTTTCATTGGGGGGGATGTTGCATCGTCTGCTGAGTCTTTTGCTTTCATAGACAGTGATTTTCGTGTGCAGATTTGGTACTAATCCCTCTAGGATTTTCCAAGTGTATATAATAATGTATCTCTCCCGCCTGCGTTCTAGGGAGTACAGGTTTAGGAACTTCAAGCGTTCCCAGTAATTGAGGTGTTTTATCGCAGTTATGCGTGCCGTGAAGGTTCTCTGCACATTTTCTAGGTCAGCAATTTCACCTGCCTTGAAAGGTGTAGTTAGTGTGCAGCAATATCCCAGCCTTGATAGAACAAGCGACCTGAAGAGTGTCATCATGGGCTTGGCATCCCTAGTTTTGAAGGTTCTCATTATCCATCCTGTCATTTTTCTAGCAAATGCGATTGATACAATGTTGTGGTCTTTGAAGGTGAGATCCTCTGACATTATCACTCCCAGGTCTTTTACATTAGTTTCTTGCTCTATTGCGTAGTTTGAATTTGTTTTATACTCGGATACAATTTTAATTTCCTCACATTTTCCATATCGGAGTAATTGAAATTTCTCATCATGAACTTCATGCAAGTGCAAATTCGGGTGTCATCTGCAAAGGAAGACACGGTGCTGTGGCTTACATCTCTGTCTATGTCAGATATGAGGATGAGGAACAGGATGGGAGCGAGTACTGTGCCTTGTGGAACAGAGCTTTTCACTGTAGCCGCCTCAGACTTTACTCTGTTGACTACTACTCTTTGTATTCTATTTGTTAGGAAATTATAGATCCATCTAACAACTTTTCCTGTTATTCTTTTGTCACGCATTTTGTGTGCTATCACATCATGGTCACACTTATCAAAGGCTTTTGCAAAGTCTGTGTATATAACATCTGCATTTTGTTTGTCTTCTAGAGCATCCAGAACCTTGTCGTAGTGGTCCAGTAGCTGGGACAGACAGGAGCGACCTGCTCTAAACCCATGCTGCCCTGGGTTGTGTAACTGATGGGTATCTAGATGAGTGGCGATCTTGCTTCTTAGAACCCTTTCAAAGATTTTTATGGTATGGGACGTTAGTGGTAGTTCTTTTCTATTACTTTACTGCCACCTTTGTGGAGTGGGGCTATGTCTGTTGTTTTTAGCAGCTGTGGGACGACCCCTGGAGTTGTTTAGGCTAGTAAAACTGTAAAACGTTTTAGCTAGGAGAGTGAGGCTCAGGTCCTGGTATATAGAAGATAATGAAAGAGTTTTCCAATAAAAGTCTTAGAAATGGACGTGGTGTGTCAGGAAGGTTGAATGTACTGAGTGTATCGAAGGGTTTGCAGCTGAAGTGAATACATCAGTGCTGGAGAGAGAATCTGGTACTGGGTGCTTACAGTTGCGCATTTGATTGCCAGTTGTTATGACTCGCATCAGAGGGAAGAAGTACTAAGGAACCCAACAGAAATACGCCACAGTGATTTGCTCTCTTAGTTACATATCCTCAAGGTTAGCAATCTGAATAAAATCTTGTTGGAAGCGCTTCACAATGGAGAGATACTAGGTAATCTTTGGTTCAATAAAGGGTCTAATCGAGTAGTGAGGCGGCTAACACGTGGCAAAAGCTCTCGCTTCACACGCTGAGGGTCCGGGTTCGATTCTCGGCAAACGTTGGAAACATTGGGCGTGTTTCCTACACTGGTTATCCATGTTCACCCATCAGTAATAATAGGTACCTGGGTGTTAGTGGATTGGTGTGGGTCGCATCCTGGGACAAAACTGACCTAATTTGCGGGAAATGCTCAGCATGACAAGCGGCTTTCTATATAGTAGTATGTCATTGATGTCAGCTATGGTCTGTATACCTTGTACATGTACTTGTATAAATAAAGAGTATTATTATTAAATAGTTAATGGTCCAAGTCGGACCGAAACGTCGTCATTAGTTTAATTCGCCTATGTATGTTTTGTGTATTGTTTCAGTCGTGGCACTGTGCCCTTTCATTCCTTGAGGTTGACACCCCAGCTCCGTCAAGCCACAAGACACTTAGTTAACGTCTCATTATCCTACAAAGACCAGTGGCAGTAGATTGTTGTAGTCTTAAATATTGTAGGGGATTTTTAGTGCGGTTAGTTCATGTTTGAAGATATTATTTTTGCCCTGAATATCATGGAACAATGTGAAGCACATAATGGTTTCAGAGACTTGCAGACTTTCAGAGACTTTCAGACAACAACACCAAGACTTTCGTCTTGGTGTTGTTGTCGTATATGTAGCTGTGAGTTGGTAGCCTAGTGTGTTGTAGCTGTGAGGTGGTAGCCTAGTGTGTTGTAGCTGTGAGCTGCTAGCTTGGCGTGTCCTAGCTGTGAGCTGCTAGCTTGGCGTGTCCTAGCTGTGAGCTGCTAGCTTGGCGTGTCCTACCTGTGCTTATTTCAATTTTATGTCTAAGTTTCCACAATCGCCAATCTCCATCATGGCCTCGTAGTGTGTTGACGAACATAACAGTTTCCAAATTTCAATGAATTTTGGAGTGATGGTTGTTTTAAATATACCTTTGCGTGCTATATGGAATACAGAGCTGAGTTAGTTGATGTATTATACACTGAATTGGTTAGTTCATGAAGTGTTTCAATATACTGCATAGTGTGTGGGTAGCCACACACAACGAATAAGTGTCTCCTCTCACCAACTTTAACAACAAAACAGTAATTAACGTTAAGTAACGTATCATAATACGTTTAACTTAAGTATTAAACACTTCCATACATTGTAGTATATTAACACATTAAAAAAGCTTCATACATGAACATACCAATATGAAAAGTTTATACATTGTTTCCCTAAACACATACACTTCTGCACTACACATTATTTACACCTGCCAGAGATTAACTATATCCTTAATAACTTTACCACTATAAGTACAGGTCCCATAACAATATTTCCTGAAGGTCAGGTTATGAACACTTCAAATTTTATATTAAAAACTGTATACACAAAATACATGGTTCGCCACACCTTAACCTTGAAAATATATTCGACAATCACATACACCCAGAAGATCAATTATATTCCTCCTACTGACGTACACAATGTATATGGAAGTAAAAGAATGAGAACCAAGATAGAGGTCATGCCCTTACTGTATCACCGTTACATATATATATATTTCTTCACATGTACATATTCCATATACTCGTCCCTATAGTAACCCATGAATACACTCATCAACACACACACACACACACACACACACACACACACACACACGTGTACAAATGCACACTACCACCCAGTTTAACACAACCAAACTAACGTTCAACACTACAATACATCCCACACACATTCCACATATAAGCTGAACCCCCCTTCTGAAACTCCAATGCCAAGGAACCCCAACCAAACCCCGTTACCCCATTCTCCCCACCCAGCAGGAGCCCAGTACCCTCCTGGCACGGGCTCCACCACGGTCATAATGCTAACAAACCCCCGACACTAATACTCAAATAATCCCTGGTGAAACTCTTCCCCAGCGCTCTGCCATACAACAATTTATTCATACACATAGTTCTATAAAACTTTGCCGCCAGAATACGACGAAAAGCCCACACGATATAAATATAATCAACAACAACATACGCCGCAGCTCTCGCTGCGTCACTAATATTAACACACGAGCGAGCCATCGTCGCAATTCCTCATAAAACCCACAGAAGTACACTGCATGAGATGCAGTCTCATCTACCCCACAAACTCTACAGGCTCCATCCTCCACCACCTTCCTATACGATAAAAACACTCTCGTTCCCGCGGAGGGATGCGTAATTTTGCAAACACACTCCAAATGCTCCCCCCAGTCATACATAAGATATAAGGAACCTGCAGGATCCCTTATATCTCCCATCAACACGTTACACAAAACCCTAATCTTAATTTGTCCCGGCTCCCTCACCGACATCATCACTCAACACGCATGTGCTTTACACTGACTTTACCAAGGCATTTGACACTTGTGTCCGCTGAGTGAAAGCCAATAAAATGAGGACAAAAACAGGAAAAGTACTGAAATGGATATTCAAGTTTCTAACAAACAGAAAGAATTGTTGTAAACGAAACAAAGACCTGAATGCAGGCTATTTCCCATCCATATAACAGACATAAATAAAAACACTAGTCACAGTTTCGCATCATCTTTGCGGACGATAACAAAATATGTATGAAATCTGCCTCGGTAGGAGAGATAGACAAATTTCTAACATCTACAAAGTGTTGTAAGAGGAATACGGAAACAATATGATGTTTAATCATAACAAACTTCGATTGCTGCGTTGTAGGAAGAATAAAGGATTCAAAATGAACACAGAATACAAAATGGAAGCAGACCGCCTCGTATATGATAAATGGTTTACAACCGAAGATTGAGTCACTTATGCAACATATGGGAATCTTTATTGAAGAAACGTTTCGCCACACAGTGACTTCATCAGTCCAATACAATGTAGAAATGGGTAAGGAGAGGAGGAGTTTGAGGTAATCAGTCCCTCAGCCTGGAATCTATGTGTTCAGTCCACTGTGATCCCGCCTCCTCCTGTCTCCACTCACCTGACTACAGTATATAAGCCACTTCTCTGCCCATATGCTGTACTTCCTACAAGACTGATTCATTGAATATATTGACTCCAGGCTGAGGGACTGATTACCTCGAACTCCTCCTCTCCTTACCCATTTCTTCTTTGTATTGGACTGATGAAGCCACTGTGTGGCGAAACGTTTCTTCAATAAATATTCCCGTATGTTGCATAAGTGTCTCAATCTTCACCTCATATAGCATAAAAAATAGGTAAAATGCTTTGAAATAATAATGTTAAAAGTTATCAAATTTAGAGAGGACAGGATGGATAATGAGAACTTTCAAAACGAGAGGAACAACGCCACTGATGGTAATATTCAAGTTACTTATGCTCTCAAATCTGTGACGGCAGGAGAGATATTAAAGCTTGTAAATGTGCCCTGTCACATAGGAATTAAGACTGCCTAGCATTGTAATTAGGGTTTTGCTATGATTTTAGGATCTTTGTGCGTTCGCCTTAGGGTGTTTGTTGGTAACCTTTGCTGCCTCATGTTTGCTCTCGTTGTTGAATACTCTTTTACAATATTGTGTCCATCTATGATGGGATTTTTTCGAGAGTCGTGGTTATTTATATCCTACGATTTCGTATATTGCATGTACTATAACATTTATGTAATAACATTATTTGTTCAGTCATTGTAAACTGTAAATTGCAAATACAGTGGACCCTCGGTTTTCGTTGAAAATTCTTTCCAGAATGCTGTTTGAGTGCCGTTACCAAACGAATTTGTTCCCATAAGGACAAATGTAAATTAGATTAGTTGTTTCAGACCCCCAAAAATACACTTACAAAAGCACTTACGAAAATACACTTACATAATTGTTCGAGTTTGGAGGTGAACGAAAACCGAGGGTCCAATATATTTTTGTTCTCAATATATTTGAGAAGCGAGGGAGAACACTTAGTTTTGTTCACTAATAAGTTCTCTATATAATTCTGTATTTATTAGTAGATACATGTTGTGAATCCCCTAGTATAATAAAGCATTTTTAACTAAACTATTTTAAGTTTAATGTTATAATATTAATGAAGTTATTTAAAGGGTTTTATAAATAGTCAGGTTCACCTTTGTGGTTAGACATTATTGTGGAGAATATTAGTAGCTGCGTACACCTCTGTTATTGTAGTTCCCATTGTGGGATCCATTGCAATGGCACAGGAATATATACAGAATTGTGATCCATCTGTGTGCAAGTCGTCATCATCACCACCACCACCACTACCAGCATCACCACCACCACCACTACCATCATCACCACCACCAGCACCACCACCACCACCACAACCACCACCACTACCACCACCACTCGGTATTAGGAATATGGGAGTTTTATGCTTTTTGTGGAGGATCTGCCGAAGGTCCACAGTTAGGGTCGTTTTGGTCTCATTGACTCCATGCCTGATGCTTTACTGTTAATTTCTGCTTCCATCATTACTGCTGTCTGGTGAATGGGTCGTCTTATTGCCAAGCTGTCTGATTGCCTCGATGGTCCACAAGTTAGTTTATTTATTGATTTGTTGTCAGTTACATTCACAGTCTAAGTCGAGTCAACCTGAACACGTACCTAGCACTTACAATCACTTACAATTACACACATAATATTACTCTTGTACTTATGAGTACACCTCATCATAGCAACGTAGCAGGTGGTACATATTCATAAGAGTAATACAGTGTGCTGTATATTATATATATATATATGTTAGGTACAAAATAAATATGATAAATAAGTATAATATGATATACTCCAAGATTTGTGCAGGAAATTATCTCCTTAATTATTGAAATTAGGTTAACTGTAATTATTACCACCTAGACACCTTTGTTATTACCACCTAGACACCTTTGTTATTACCACCTAGACACCTTTGTTATTACCACCTAGACACCTTTGTTATTACCAACTAGACACCTTAATTATTACCAACTAGACACCTTTGTTATTATAGATCGCAACTTTTGTTTGGTTGGTATACCTGGAGAGAGTTCCAGGGGTCAACGCCCCCGCGGCCCGGTCTGTGACCAGGCCTCACCAGGCCTGTATTAATTCAGTCGCAGTCCAAAAGCGCTATCGAGAAGCCACATAATTTTTCAGGTTAACTGGACTGGATTGCAGTCTAACTTACTGTTACAAACTCAGAAACATGCTAGATGCTAGAGGGGGAGCAACGTCGATCTTCTAGTATTCTTTTGGAGATATTTTCACTTAATAGATGTTGCATTTTGTAACACTTCATATGTACAACCCATCACGTGTGTTGCAACACCAAAGGAAAAACAGCTTTTTATGGTTTATGTAAAATATGGAGTATTGTAACTGCACACTCCGGGTGTATTCAAGTTGGCTCAATAATAATAAAATAAACCTCCTCCCCGTTCCCTCAACCTTCACAATTTCCAGTCTTCTGTTTTGACTTATATACATATATCCACTACTAGTTGTTACATTGCTTCCTCAACACAGCCAGACTTGAAGCAGCTCAGGTTACCTCCGAGGACAAGCTTGCATGTCCTAGTCCTTGTTCAGGCTTCCGGAGTTACCCGTCACTCTGTCTATATATTGCTGATATATGAGACTTGGCGAAAATTATATGATTGAGCGACTTCCTCGTGGGATCGGAAGGAGGTTTAGCAGGTTTAACGGTGTCTGGCTAGAGGGCACCGACTTTTTAGCGGTAGACTCTGCTAGGAAGCTAACTGTTTCTTCTCACCCCATCATCATGGTAATGACACCGGAAACATGGAGAGATATTATATGAACTTACTTCAGCTGTTAATATGTGTTGTGATGTGTCTTGTGTGTGTTGGGATGTGTCTTATGTGTGTTGTGATGTGTCTTATGTGTGTTGTGATGTGTCTTGTGTGTGTTGTGATGTGTCTTGTGTGTTGTGATGTGTCTTATGTGTGTTGTGATGTCTTATGTGTGTTGTGATGTGTCTTATGTGTGTTGTGATGTGTCTTGTGTGTGTTGTGATGTGTCTTGTGTGTGTTGTGATGTGTCTTATGTGTGTTGTGATGTATTATGTGTGTTGTGATGTGTCTTGTGTGTGTTGTGATGTGTCTTGTGTGTGTTGTGATGTGTCTTGTGTGTGCTCTGATGTGTCTTATGTGTGCTGTGATGTGTCATGTGGGCTGTAATGTGTCTTATGTGTGCTGTGATGTGTCATGTGGGCTGTGATGTGTCTTATGTGTGCTGTGATGTGTCTTATGTGTGCTGTGATGTGTCTTATGTGTGCTGTGATGTGTCTTATGTGTTGTGATGTGTCATGTGCTGTGATGTGTCATGTGTTGTGATGTGTCTTATGTGTGTTGTGATGTGTCTTATGTGTGCTGTGATGTGTATAAAGTGAGAGAGAATATCACAACTGTGAGGTAATAATCTTAACACTGAGGTTCGGGCCATGGCAGGTGTGGCTCTACTGTATTAATCTGTAGACTAAAACACTGACGGAGGGAAACACGTCCAGGAAAATAATTATAAAAGACAATGAAGCGATATTTTAATTGTTACCAAAAAGCTTAATATAAAGAAATTGTTGTCAACCAATGTTGTTAAATAACACCACGTAAATCTAGTTTCAGCTAATACACGATGTCAAAAATTAATGTATATTATATGACTTTGATGGTCAGCAGACTACGTCTGGTAGCTACGTTAGACCTGGAGATAAATTATAATTAAGTTAAACATATTTATTCACAAGAAAATATCGGCTAAAGCATAAAAATTAAATTATCTATCAAAATTTGTTTTGATTTGTTCTGCTTGTTTAGCGACTATGTATACAAGACACACACACGCACACAAACACACTCCTGGAGGGGCCAGGAGGTGAGTCTCGACCCCAGCAACCACAAATAGGGGAGTACACACACACACAGAGTTCGTAAAAACATATAAACATTTCTCTGCGTACATCTCTCAGTCCATAGCAGGATTCGAACCTGCACACTCTGCATCAAAATACACAGCACTTTAGCCACACAGCCAGACCCCAGATAAGTATGGGCGCCAAGCCGAATTATTATAATCAAAGAAAGCGCTAAACCGACAAGGACGCCAAGCCGAAGTTAAATGTAGAGTGTGCAGGTTCGAATCCTGCTGTGGACTGCGAGATGTGCACAGAGAACTGTTTATATGTTCCTACGAACTATAATGTCCTCACCACTCCTTCAGAGTGAAGTCACTGTATTTCTTACTACCACCAGGACTCGAGTCCTTCTAACCATTTTCCCTGAATTCCTTCATGGATGTTCCCTTGAACTCAGTCCAACAGCACGCCGAGCAAACCACATATAATGTAACGTGCTCACACAATCCTTTTCGAAACCTTTTTCCCATCTACTTAAAAAAATCTTCCTGAGAAAACCTCTATACCTTTTTTCCACTCCTGATTTATACATTCTCATGATCATTCTTTTGCGATCCGTCCTTTCTAAATGCCCGAGATTCCTCAACATTTCCTCCTGCGATATTCAACTTATAGTTTTTGTAACTCCACTCCCTCTTCTAGTTTCTACGCTCTAAATTTACGCCACACATTGCTCTCACACATGACATCTCCACTGCCTCCAGTCTCTTCCTTCCTGGTCCAAGTTGGACCGAAACGTCGTCGTAAGTTACGCTCTCCTGTGCGCGGGTTACTTGTGTATTTCCCTCACTACAAAGTTTATATTCTGTTCCTCACACTCATATAAACTGTTTGTGTCACCAGATTCTGGTACATTTCTTCCTCAATTGATAATCTAAAGTTCACTTGTTTCTTATAGTCTTATCTGCCGACACGTTCACTTCCGTCCCTCTAAATGCATTCATTCCCTAAATATTTTATTTTCACATCTGGCTTTTATTGTAGTCTATAATTTTTTTCTTTTATGCGATATCATTTTAAAATCTTTCAATAAAAACTGTGACATTGACTAATAATATATATGTGACGAATCCCACCTGGTATTTGACTCGAGTTTTTAATCTTACATTTATCCTAACACCCTAGCGTTCATTTATTTTATATCCCTGCTTATAAATATACTAAACAAGCGTGGTGACAACACTTGTCTAAATACGTAAACAAGCCAACACTTCTTTACCTTTACATAAGTTTTGTTCAGGTAAGTCAATGTCAACAATCTCCCTTGATATTCTGCAATACTACTTTCTGTCTTATCCGAAACTTTTTCATTAATAATTCTCTTGTTCACTTTATCAGGTACACTCAACAGGTTTAATCATCTCTCTTTATCAGGTACACTCAACAGGTTTAATAATCTCACTTTATCAGGTACACTCAACAGGTTTAATCATCTCACTTTATCAGGTACACTCAACAGGCTTGCATCTCTCGTCCCCTTTTATTCTACATAAAAGGAACTACACATGGTCTTTACTAAGCCTTTGGAGACGTTAATTCTATTATATATATATACTGGGCAAATAGATAAGCCAGTCCAAAAATTACAGCCACACTCGCGTTTGATATCATAGTTTGAATTCCATCTGCCTTAGCTGTTTTGACTTCTAACATTCTACCCAATGCCTCACTCACTTTCCCCACATTCACCAGTGGCTCTTCCCTACTCCTATAAGATGTCATTACTCCTTGCTCATCTCAAGATGTCACGGACTCTCTTCATCAATATTTAAAATTTCCTCAAAATTTACCCTTATTTCCAGTACCTCGACCCACTCATCAAACGTTTCCTCTCGTTCGTTTTTAAGTGGTAAGTTCTCCTGTTCTCAGGCTCTCGCAACTTATCTCGAAATCTGTGTCGTATTCTTGTCAAAATTTAGTGATGAAAACTCACCCATTCTTTGTCTCTCCTTTTGCATTCTATTGTCACTCAACCTTTTTCTCTCCTCATCCTCTGTCTCCCTTACATTATTTTTACGTTTCAAAAATCTAACTATAATCATAAATTTCTGCTGCGAAGTGTACCATTGCATTCTTGAATCTACCCAATACCTTTTCAATCGGTCAGCCAGTGGAAGGCCTCGGTCAGATGACAAAAAGCTCCAGTTTTGGGCAATCATATGACTAAGACCCGCGTCAGGAATCACTTGTCCCGTCTCCTGACGAATCTTACCTGACCTAATGTCTAATACACTGACCCCATTCTCGTACTTCACCTGATTGGTACTCAAATTGTATCTGCTACAGAGCTTAGAAGACAGTCATGTTTGATCCAAGGAAGGGGAGCATAAGCCCAGTTCCCTGTACCAAATAATAACTCATCAGTCGCTCCTCAGATAACATGTTTATTCAGATATTACTTGTCAGGTGAGGCTTCCTGTGATGAATATTTCTATGACTGGAAACGAAAAATAACAAAAATATAATCAAAACTAAGAAGCAAGGAAATGAAAATTCGAAATATTCAATATTTTTGATAGAATAAAGTGTCAAAAGGCAGAGACGTATATGTGCTGAAGATGAGCTGAACTTCATCAAGAATGTGGCCTACCAGTGCCACTTTGTTCCCATAGGATCAAAAACCTTAGCTCCTTTGGAAAACATGCCATGGGTTTCTTCAATGAGCCGGGCTACAGGCTCACTGAAACCTGAAACAGTTTCAGTGACTCACGACACTCAAGGATCCTGAGGTTGTCTCAGATATCAATTTAAGAGATGCCAGCAAACTCCGCTTGAAAATTAACCTTATATGAGCGATATCATCCAATATCTCTCAGAATTTTTGAAATCTTCATTCCTTTAACCGCACCTTCATTGAAAGAAGCAGTAACATGAGCTTATTTTCCTGGTCGCACGGGTTTAGCCCCTACCCAGTGGAAACATTTAGTTATGAAAGCAACATTAACATTTCTCTAAGGTTTCTTCCCCACTAGTTTGCTTCAGTGTTGTTCCAGTGGGCAGCTGTTAGGAGCAGAAGCAAGGACGTCAGTGCCTTTAGTCATATCTGAAGTAGACTGTACACTGTCTTCCTTAATTGGTCTGGAGTATACCTGGAGGGGGTTTCGGGGAGTCAACGCCCCCGCGGTCTGGTCTGTGACCAGGCCTCATTTTGGATCAGAGATTACAGACATTTCTAATATCAAACAACTTGTTGTGGTAGCTAGACATTATGATAATAAAGTTAAAAAAAAACACAGTGGAAATTTTCTAACACTTCTAGAAATAAAGGAAGAATATGTCCTTAGAAATTATAATTGTATAGAGGCGTTTTTTAACAATAATGAAATCCCTTTTGAAAACCTTGTGGTGTATCTTCATACAACCTTGTGTTATATCCTCATACAACCTTGTGTTATATCCTCATACAACCTTGTGTTATATCCTCATACAACATTGTGTTATATCCTCATACAACCTTGTGTTATATCCTCATACAACCTTGTGTTATATCCTCATACAACATTGTGTTATATCCTCATACAACCTTGTGTTATATCTTCATACAACCTTGTATTGTATCTTCATACAACCTTGTGTTACATCCTCATACAACATTGTGTTATATCCTCATACAACCTTGTGTTATATCCTCATACAACATTGTGTTATATCCTCATACAACCTTGTGTTATATCCTCATACAACCTTGTGTTATATCCTCATACAACATTGTGTTATATCCTCATACAACCTTGTGTTATATCCTCATACAACCTTGTATTGTATCTTCATACAACCTTGTGTTACATCCTCATACAACCTTGTGTTGTATCCTCATACAACCTTGTGTTGTATCCTCATACAACCTTGTGTTATATCCTCATACAACCGTGTGTTGTATCTTCATACAACCTTGTGTTGTATCTTCATACAACCTTGTGTTACATCCTCATACAACCTTGTGTTGTATCCTCATACAACCTTGTGTTGTATCCTCATACAACCTTGTGTTGTATCTTCATACAACCTTGTGTTGTATCTTCATACAACCTTGTGTTGTATCTTCATACAACCTTGTGTTGTATCTTCATACAACCTTGTGTTGTATCTTCATACAACCTTGTGTTGTATCTTCATACAACCTTGTGTTGTATCTTCATACAACCTTGTGTTGTATCTTCATACAACCTTGTGTTGTATCTTCATACAACCTTGTGTTGTATCTTCATACAACCTTGTGTTGTATCTTCATACAACCTTGTGTTGTATCTTCATACAACCTTGTGTTGTATATTCATACAACCTTGTGTTGTATCTTCATACAACCTTGTGTTGTATCTTCATACAACCTTGTGTTGTATCCTCATACAACCTTGTGTTGTATCTTCATACAACCTTGTGTTGTATCTTCATACAACCTTGTGTTGTATCCTCATACAACCTTGTGTTGTATCTTCATACAACCTTGTGTTGTATCTTCATACAACCTTGTGTTGTATCTTCATACAACCTTGTGTTGTATCTTCATACAACCTTGTGTTGTATATTCATACAACCTTGTGTTGTATCTTCATACAACCTTGTGTTGTATCTTCATACAACCTTGTGTTGTATCTTCATACAACCTTGTGTTGTATCTTCATACAACCTTGTGTTGTATCTTCATACAACCTTGTGTTGTATCTTCATACAACCTTGTGTTGTATATTCATACAACCTTGTGTTGTATCTTCATACAACCTTGTGTTGTATCTTCATACAACCTTGTGTTGTATCCTCATACAACCTTGTGTTGTATCTTCATACAACCTTGTGTTGTGTCTTCATACAACCTTGTGTTGTATCTTCATACAACCTTGTGTTGTATCTTCATACAACCTTGTGTTGTTTCTTCATACAACCTTGTGTTGTATCTTCATACAACCTTGTGTTATATCCTCATACAACCTTGTGTTGTATCTTAATACAACCTTGTGTTGTATCTTCATACAACCTTGTGTTGTTTCTTAATACAACCTTGTGTTGTATCTTCATACAACCTTGTGTTGTATCTTCATACAACCTTGTGTTGTATCTTCATACAACCTTGTGTTGTATCTTCATACAACCTTGTGTTATATCCTCATACAACCTTGTGTTGTATCTTAATACAACCTTGTGTTGTATCTTCATACAACCTTGTGTTGTTTCTTAATACAACCTTGTGTTGTATCTTCATACAACCTTGTGTTGTATCTTCATACAACCTTGTGTTGTATCTTCATACAACCTTGTGTTGTATCTTCATACAACCTTGTGTTGTTTCTTAATACAACCTTGTGTTGTATCTTCATACAGCCTCGTGTTGTATCTTCATACAACCTTGTGTTGTATCTTCATACAACCTTGTGTTGTATCTTCATACAACCTTGTGTTGTTTCTTAATACAACTTTGTGTTGTATCTTCATACAACCTTGTGTTATATCCTCATACAACCTTGTGTTGTATCTTCATACAACCTTGTGTTGTATCTTCATACAACCTCGTGTTGTATCTTCATACAACCTTGTGTCAACAGGAAGGGTGGTGGAGTGGCGATGTATGTCAGAGATAATTTAAATTGTTGTGTTAGACAAGATATAAGATTAGAAACAGCTGACACAGAATCTGTTTGGCTACAGTTTCTCGAGGGTCGTGAAAAATTAATTTTGGGTGTGATTTACAGACCCCCAAGCCTGGATAGGGAGCGCAGTAAGCTGCTATGGGACGAAATTCATAAGGCGTCTAGATATGAAAATGTTGTGTTAATGGGAGATTTTAACTTTAGACACATTGATTGGAACAATGTGACAGGTAATCTTGAGTCTAGTGACTTTCTTGATACGGTTCAGGATTGTTTTTTAAAACAGTTTGTGACAGAACCAACTAGAGGTAGCAACTTGCTTGATTTGGTTCTTGCTAACAAAGAATCACTAATTAATAATCTTGAGGTTAATGAAGAGCTTGGGGAAAGCGATCACAAATCACTTAGTTTTAATATATCATGGAATTACCCAGGTAACTGCAATCAAGTCTCAGTTCCAGACTTTCGTGTAGCCGACTTCATGGGGCTGAGAAATTACCTAGGTGGGCTAATTGGGATGACCTGACTATGGGTCAGGTAGATGGTTTTGGTTGCCAATATGACGTTTTTCAGAGCATAGTTCTAGCTGCCCAGACAACTTTTGTTCCAAGTAGGAAATTAGATCTAACAAGAATGATCCTAAATGGATGAACAATAGATTAAAACATCTCATTGGTCAAAAGAGAGGCATATATAGGCGTATCAAAAGAGGGGATGGACAGATAAGAAATCAATATTTTCAATTAAAGAGAGAAATAAAAAAGGAATAAGAAAAGCAAAAAGGGATTATGAGGCTAAGGTCGCAAGGGATTCGAAGACTAACCCAAAAAGGGTTCTTTCAGGTATACAGAAGTAAGATTAGGGACAAGATAGGCCCACTTAAGAGTAACTCAGGACAGATCACGGACAGTGATAAGGATATGTGTGAAATTTTCAATACTTACTTCCTCTCAGTTTTTACTCAGGAAGATACTAGCAGAATTCCAGAAATAATAAATTATGTAGAGCTGGAAGATAACAGACTATGCTCGATTGGGGTAACTAGTGACATGGTCCTCAGACAAATAGAGAAATTAAAACCTAACAAATCCCCAGGCCCTGATGAACTGTTTGCAAGAGTTTTAAAGGAATGTAAAGAGGAACTTAGCAAACCTATGGCAAATCTTTTCAATATATCACTACAAACTGGCATAGTGCCAGACAAGTGGAAAAGGGCAAATGTAATACCTATTTACAAGGCAGGTGACAGGTCCTTAGCTTCGAACTATAGACCAATAAGCCTTACCTCCATAGTTGGTAAATTTATGGAATCAATAATTGCCGAGGCAATTCGTAGCCATCTTGAAAAGCATAAATTGATTAATGAATCTCAACACGGTTTTACAAAGGGGCGTTCATGTCTTACGAATTTACTAACTTTTTTCACTAAGGTGTTTGAGGAAGTAGATCATGGTAATGAATATGATATTGTGTATATGGACTTCAGTAAGGCTTTCGATAAAGTTCCACATCAGAGGCTACTGAGGAAACTTAAGGCACACGGAATAGGAGGAGACATTTTTTCCTGGGTAGAGGCATGGTTGACTAATAGGCGGCAGAGAGTTTGCATAAATGGAGAGAAATCAGAATGGGGGCGTGTCTCAAGCGGTGTTCCACAGGGGTCAGTTTTGGGCCCCCTGTTGTTTACAATTTACATAAACGACATAGATGAGGGAATAAATAGTAGCATAAGTAAATTTGCTGATGACACCAAAATAGGCCGTCCAATTCATTCAAACGAGGACATTAGAGCACTCCAGGATGATTTGAATAGACTGATGCAGTGGTCGGAGAAGTGGCAGATGCAGTTTAATGTAAACAAATGCAAAGTTCTAAATGTTGGGCAGGACAATAACCATGCCACATATAAGCTGAATAATATAGATCTTATTACTTGTAATTGCGAGAAGGATTTAGGAGTTCTGGTTAGTAGTAATCTGAAGCCTAGACAACAGTGCATAAGTGTTCGCAATAAAGCTAACAGAATCCTTGGCTTCATATCAAGAAGTATAAATAACAGAAGTCCTCAGGTTGTTCTTCAACTCTATATATCTTTGGTTAGGCCTCATTTAGATTATGCTGCACAGTTCTGGTCACCGTATTACAGAATGGATATAAATGCACTGGAAAACGTACAGAGGAGGATGACAAAGTTGATCCCATGTATCAGAAATCTTCCCTATGAGGATAGACTGAGGGCCCTGAATCTGCACTCTCTAGAAAGGCGTAGAATTAGGGGGATATGATTGAGGTGTACAAATGGAAAACAGGAATAAACAAAGGGGATGTAAATAGCGTGCTGAAAATATCCAACCAAGACAGGACTCGCAGCAATGGTTTCAAGTTGGAAAAGTTCAGATTCAGGAAGGATATAGGAAAGCACTGGTTTGGTAATAGAGTTGTGGATGAGTGGAACAAACTCCCGAGTACCGTCATAGATGCTAAGACGTTGTGTAGTTTTAAAAATAGGTTAGATAAATACATGAGTGGGTGTGGATGGGTGTGAGCTTGTACTAGGTCAGATGCAGTGCTCCTTCCTTAAGTGAATGTAACCTGACCTGTACTAATTCCTTAAGTGGAAGTGACCTGACCAGGTGGTCGGCTGGACAATTATATGAGTGGGTGCGGTTGGGTGTGAATTGGTCCTGACTAGGTTGTGCTACTAGGTCAGATGCAGTGCTCCTTCCTTAAGTGAATGTAACCTGACCTGGCTGGGTCGGGGCATTGGCTTAAGCCGTTGGAGATTTGGACCTGCCTCGCATGGGCCAGTAGGCCTGCTGCAGTGTTCCTTCTTTCTTATGTTCTTATGTTCTTATGTTCTTCTCTTCCCCAGGGAGAATAATTAAAAAAAAATCTATAAAAACTAGAACTTTTTACAGTTTAGAAGAAAGCTCTAATCTATTTATATAATATACATTTTCTTCATCATGCCGGCAGTCTCCCACCCAGGAAGGGTGACTCTAAAAGGAATTACTTTTACCATCATTCACACATAATCACTGTCTTGGCACAGGCTACGCGCGTAGATATGACAGTTCAGATGTCACTCCAAACAGCAATATCCCAACTCCCCCTCCTTTAAAGTGCAGGCATTGTACTTCCCATTCTCAGGGCTCAAGTCCGGTTAACCGGTTTCCCTGAATCCCTTCACAAAATATTATCCTGCTCACACTCCAACAGCTCGTCAAGCCCCAAAAACCATTTGTCACCATTCACTCCTAACAAGGTCACATATGCTTGCTGCATGTCCAAGCCCCTTGCACACAAAACCTCCTATATATATAATGTCGTACCAAATAAGTAAAACTTGTGATTTTGGCTTAAATAGCAACGCTCTTCTTGCCGAATAGGGTAAGTGAAAATTTGTGTATGCAATAATTTCGCAATAATCATTCTGAACCCAACGAAAAAAAATATTTCATTGTATTTGTTTATTATTAAATTATTGTAAACTTATCTTAAGTATATTTAGTTGGATTAGGTTATATTAAATTACGCTTGTTATAATAAGGTTAGGTAAGTTTTCTAATGTTTTTTTGGTAGAAAATTATTATTAATTTTTACATTAACATAAATTATTTTTTTTTATCTTTAAACGTATAAGAGAAAATTTTAGAAAGGATTTAATTTTAAATGAGTTCTTATTAATTGACCAGTTTTACCTATTCGGCACGACATATATATATATATATATATATATATATATATATATGAGAGAGAGAGAGAGAGAGAGAGAGAGAGAGAGAGAGAGAGAGAGAGAGAATATCTGCTCCTGTTAAAGGAATTTCGGGTGTGTATACAAGCTATGACGTCATTCACTCTTTCACACAGTCCACTGCAAGAAGTTACCTGATCTTGTATTTATAAGTAATTTGTCTTAAATCAATGTTAACACGTATATTAGCAGTAGTCATGTAAAAGTTTGTAAGTACTACGTAGTATTGCGTTATGGTGGAGAGTGGAAGTAATGAGTCAGGGTTCACCTTGAAGGAGGCTTGCTTCTGCTATACCTGCTCTCACCTCCTCCCACTAACCAACCCATTTCCTAATTTCTACGTGGAACCAGACGTTGCAGTTTCCGTACCTGGATAATGTACTAATGGAGACCAGCACCTGGATGTGTACTTCAGCAAGCCTGTGAGAGTGTTCAGTGTTCCATGTGAACAATGCTGTTCATCAGGTGGAAGTGACTCTGTGGACTCGACTGAGGTCGACCAGCTGAGTTTCTCCCTCGTAACCTCAACCTTGTCAACATTATTATTTATCACTGACTCATATATAAGGATGTTCTTCCTCTTTTTTTTTTGTCCTCACTAAATTGAATGCTCAATCAGTATTAATCTTGACCTGTGACACCAAAACTCCGATTACTTACTGACAAAAACACATTAATGTTGCATAAGTTGGTAACCTGCCCATCAGGTGATGCTATCAACAAACTTGTATCATTATTTACTTGTTGTGGGAGAACAAATGTTGTTGTTTTATCTTAGAATTAACTTTTATACCTCTTGATAATTTTATTATAATTAACGAGTAAGTTCAAGAATTATGAGATCTGATATAGATGAATAAGGGATGAGTCAGTGAAGAGTTGTCTCCCCGTGATGACTGCAGCAAGGATGTGATGTATGTATCATGAATGTGATGATTGTATCATGAATGTGATGATTGTATCATGAATGTGATGATTGTATCATGAATGTGATAACTTTGCAAACATACAGGGTCTAAAGCCGTCAACAAACAACAAAATTCCTTACATCAAGGGACTGCTCACGGAGTCAAATGCAATGTTTGCAGCATTCACAGAGATCCACATAAAGGATCATTTTGACAACGGAATATGGACCCCAGGTTATAACCTATTCAGATGTGACAGACTAAATAGGCAACAAGGGGGAGTGTTGGCCTGTTCGTCACAGAGTCGCTCATTTGCTCAGAACTACTAAAAACCTCAAATGATGTAGTTGACGTTTTGGCGGTAAAGATTGAAAACCAAAACCTTGTCATTGTGGTTGTATACAAGCCTCCAAACGCAACTTTCCAGCATTTCTGGGAGCAGCTTGTGAAAATTGAACACTGTCTGGAAAATCTCCCAAGTCCTACCCCAAACATCTTGCTACTGGAAGATTTCAACTTGAGACACCTAAAATGGAGGAGTGTAGCAAATAATATTTTAGCAGAGATCACCCCAGGAGGCAAGCTCAGATGAAATTCACACACACACGAGCTGTTAAATCTCTGCACCAAATTCACCTTAAACCAGTAAATATTATAGCCTTCAAGGCTAGAAAATACGCTGGACCTCATCTTCACTAACAACGACGATCTGATACTTAATATAAACGTATCAAAGACAATACACTCAGATCACAACATAACAGAGGTTCAGACATGTATGTACAGGGGTCCTGACCAGCAATATATGATCAGTCATGAGGGTGTCTTCACAAAATTTAATTTCTATAAACAAAACATACAATGGGAACAAGTCATGAAACAAGTTGAGAAGATATCCTAAACAACACAGATCCGAACCTTTGCCTAGAAAAAATAAACTCTGTAGTTCTTGAGATCTGCTCAAGGCTCATTCCATTACGAAAAAGAAAGAGAAGATGTAAACTAGAAAGAGAAAGACGTTCCCTATACAGACGAAGGCGAAGAGTCACAGAGCTGCTAAGAGAGGCCAATATATCTGAAATACGAATGGAGGCACTGGTTAATTAAATTGCAAATATCGAACTTAAGCTGAAAAAATCTTACAGGAGACAAGAATCGGAGGAAGAACTAAAAGCCATGAAGGAAATTGAAACAAAAAACAAAATACTTTCTTGTGAAAAATCTAAGGGAAAAACAACATCCAGTATTGGGCCCCTGCTTAGGCGAGATGGGACATACACAGATGACAGCCAAGAAATGAGTGAGATACTAAAGTCCCAATACGACTCAGTGTTCAGCGAGCCATTACCCAGACTAAGGGTCGACAATCCAAATGAAGTCTTTATGAACGAGACCTAAAATTTGGGTATTTAAAAAATCTCGGATATTATCCTAACACCACAAAACTTTGAAAAGGCAATAAATGACGTGCCCATGCACTCTGCCCCAGGCCCAGACTCATGGAACTCCGTGTTCATCAAGAACTGCAAGAAGCCCCTGTCACGTGCCTTCACCATTCTATGGAGAGGGAGCATGGACACAGGGGTCATCCCACACTTACTAAAAATAACAGACACAGCCCCACTCTACGAAGGTGGCAGTAAAGTAATTGCAAAGAACTACAGACCGATAGCACTAACATCCCATCCTAAGAAGCAAGATCACCAACCACCTAGATACCCATCAGTTACACAGCCCAGGGCAACACGGGTTTAGAGCAGGTCGCTCCTGCCTGTCCCAGCTACTGGACCACTATGACAAGGTCCTGGATGCTGTAGAGGATAAACAAAATACAGATGTAGTATACACAGACTTCGCAAAAGCTTTCAACAAGTGTGACCATGGTGTAATAGCACACAAAATGCGTGATAAAGGAATAACAGGAAAAGTTGGTAGATGGATCTGTAACTTCCTGACAAATAGAACACAAAGAATAATAGTAAACAGAGTAAAGTCTGAGGCAGCTACGGTGAAAAGCTCTGTTCCACAAGGCACAGTACTCGCTCCCATTCTACTCCTGAGTGTATGAGTGTGTGGGTGGGTGTATGAGTGTGTGGATTTGTGTATGAGTGTGGGGTGGATGTATGAGTGTGTGGGTGGGTGTATGAGAGTGGGGTGGGTATATGAGAGTGAAGGTGGGTGTATGAGTGTGGGGTGGGTGTATGAGTGTGAGGGTGGGTGTATGAGTGTGAGGGTGGGTGTATGAGTGTGGGGTGGGTGTATGCGTCAGTAGTATGAGTCATGTATATATATGTTTACAGTTGACTTGAGATGGACCAGAGTGTACTCGATATTCGCCCTTATAGACACTGTTAGAGTGAGTCACTGACCGTTGTTCCACTAGAGAGCCCTGTAACAAAGTCGTAATAAGCGCACCTCAATTCATGTCAGTACAATTCTTGGAGTCTGAAAGTTTGTTCCTGTACAATAAAGGCAAAAGACGAATGGTATGTTCACTCTGTTCTGGGTGAACACATCTCTGTGGCCAGGTATGGCAAGATAGATGGGTGTAGAGTGGGTGTGCTGGTGGGTATATGGAGGTTCGTGGGTGTAGTTTAGATGGGTGTGGAGGGTGTGAATGCGGGAGACGATGGGTGTAGAAGTAAATATGTATGGGTGGGTGTTGGTGTGAGGTTGGGTGTAAAGGTAAATGGGTGTGGGTGTGGGGTTTTACCCCAACCAACGGGAGGGTAGATGGCGTGCCCTTCCCCCCTAAAACCACGTGAACCTTTCCATTCGCAATTAACGAAGCTTCACTGTTTATTTTCTGAGGAGGAAGAGGAAGGAAGTGCATCACTAAATAACGTTACACAAATAACCCGCACATAGGGGGGAGGGGGAGAAGCTTGTGACGAGGTTCCGTTCCGACTTTACAAGTCACACTAACACACGAAGGTGAGGGAGCCAGTATATACAGGAGAGGGAGAGAGGGTTGGGACGGATTTAGGAGGAAAGAAGGAAGTGGAGAAGTAGTGGTAGAGGTAATGCTGGTAGTGGGAGTAGTAGTAGAGGTAATAGTAAGTAGGGAAAGTAGTGGTAGACAGAAAGGGAAGTGAACCGAGGCAATAGTAGTAGTAGCAGTAGAAGAAGAAGCGGGTAGGTAGGTAACTGTCAGTACTCGTGCCATAACTTGAGCTGCCATGCACCATCAATGGAAAGAGACTTGCTTCAATATAACAAATTATGCAAAGGTGTGTCCTTGCTTCCTCCTTAATGTACGAAGTGTACGCTGATACCTTACAGGAATTACTTCATATTAGTAAAGAACGGCTTCCACGAGTGTGTTAAAAATCAGTGTACATGTACATCAATGATGGTGTACACTTCTGAGGTGTTCTAGGTAAAGGGAGTGTAACAACGTAAAACCAAAAAGATTAAGTTATAATTGTAGTGATTCACTACAATTATAACTTGAATAACTTCTCAATCCAGCCATTCTGTTCCCTGGAGTAAGAACCAGACATCAAGTACACCAGTAAGAACTTGAGGTCGAGTCCCAGTATCTGGTCTCGGCTGAGGAACTGGGTTCTGAGAAGGATCTGCTCTGACAGGAGCAAGCAAGGCACTGTTGACTACCAGACTGTATGTCTCTATTGTAACTATGAGTATTTAAATCGGTGAACTTTCTCATCGTGTGAGAAAAGTGAAGGATAATAGATCGAATTAATTTGGACTGAACCGCAGTATGATGTTGAAAGACATGGTTTCCTGTTCAGCTGGATCTTACAAGAATTCTGCTAAGATCTCTGCACTACTCACGGTAACGCCAATAATTCTTCCACTCTAAGGAAATAGAATCTCCCAGATTATTCCTCTTATAGTCTGTGTATAGCACCTACATGTGTGAGGTATTTCAGTGTGTCTTGCAACTCTCCAACACCCTTGTAAACTAATTTACTCGTTATTAAATTTAAGATATTGCGTTCTACAGGTTTGGTCACGGAAAATTAATCTCTTACCTGAGAAAGTGATCACAGAGACAGCGGGTTTGAATAACAAAGTACTACATTAAATTTCCGCAGCTTAACTTCATGTGGTGAGATTTAAAGTTACTTCTGGGCGATTAATCACTATTTCTGTTCTCTAGAATCCTGAAATGTTGAGCTCTAGTTCTTCAGATTCCGGGACAGACCCCTAATTATTACGAAATTTATTCCAATGTTATTCCAAAGAATACCTCTGTTCACTTGATAATAACAGACCCGTATACAGGTCGTAATAACAGACCTGTATATAGGTCGTAATAACAGACCTGTATATAGGTCGTAATAACAGACCTGTATACAGGTCGTAATAAGACTGCTGATATCTGATTCTCACAGTAAAGGCATATATAAAAGATGTCCAGGAAGGAGAAATATCAAGTATCACAAGTTACTGTACTTAAAAAAAAATTTTTGGTCTGTGGTAATACGAACCGTATTACAGTAATAATTTAATATTGCTTTCAGGATTATAAACACAATGCTCTACTTAACACGCATTATGTCAGTTCAATGTATTTACAACGTTTTTACAAGTTAATGACTGTTTTAAATTTCAGCAATTTGCTGGACCTCAACTTCTCTCCACTTTTAAACAGAGGTAAAGAAAATATGTGAATGAACGCATAGATTAACTTCGATGGCTCAGAAAGTCGTTCATTTCCAAATGTCTTATTCTGGGACACTCCCAGATTTTTCAGCTCTTCTGATAACCTTGACTACTTCCTCAAACTTGATGATCTTTAAGTTCTGGTACAATAGTTGTTATGTGTCGGCTGTGAATGTAATATAAAAATCTTGTAGAACCTCAACAATAATACTCTTAGTTACTAGAGAGAACGTGTTGAATGTTTGGCATCTGTTCACGGTGACAATGTTCTGTGTTCAGTCTGTGTTCTGTACTTCATACACAGTAAACATCCTGTTTAGTCTGTGTTTTGTACCACATACACAGTAAACATTATGTTTAGTCTGTGTTTTGTACCACATACACAGTAAACATCCTTCACACTTCAAGACCAACTACCATCCACTGCCTCAGTGCTGCTTCGTTCCCGGTAATTCCTATGACACCTTCACCTCCTCCCGATCACTGTATATTTTACCGTTCTTTTCCTTTAATAATAATAATAATAATAATAATAATAATAATAATAACAACAACAACAACTTACCTAATTTTAATCAATTAGAAATATTACCTCGAACAAGTAAATTTCGTTTATAAGGCCATTCCATCAAAATTATAATAAAAACTAGCAAAAATCAAAGAATAATATATGAGGATTTAAAATTATAGTATCCAGGTTAAACTTAACATTTAATTTAACTATAAAGAATGAACACCCCACATTTTGAACAGGACGCAGCGTTCAGATTAAATACCACCTTTTTTTTTTTTTTTTTTTTTTTTTTGGGGGGGGGGGATTCGGCAAGCCATAATTTTCAAAATCTGAACATTTCGGCCAATTATACCAATATTTTTAATGGGAATATTTATCAACCTGTCAGTATTGTATGCCGTTACTGTACTGATTATATTCTTATATTGACATCTTCCTTTATACTGCGCTACCACCACGTATAACCTAACTTGATGAAAGTTTCTGCCACTTAATTAAGGATTCCAGTTGCTGCTGGAACTGTCTCTTATCAACTACATCTCGGCCCTTAACTAACACGTTTCTGCCCATATAAAATAGCGGAAATTTTGACCGAAATATAACAAATAAAAGACCAGTATAAACAAAGTGGATTCTAATAATGTGTTTCTAGAAAATGTCTAACCAAGACAGGACTCGCCACAAGGAATTCATGTTGGACAAAAGTTCAGTTGATTAGGAGAAGATTTACGAATGTTCTGGTGTGGAAGTAGAATTGGTTAGTACTTTGGGTAGCTTAAAAAAATAGCTTGGATAGGTAGGTTAATATATGTGGGTGGTTTTGAATAAGACCTGACTAGCATGGGCTAGTAAGCCAAGTTCAGTGCTTCTCTATTCTTGTATTTAGTTAATGGTGGTACTGTCAACAGTAGTTAAGTAAACGCACACATGAACTTTGAGACATTTATTAACCCATCGTTTCGCTCACCATCAACATTGATGGGCTGAACACATCGACTACAGGATGAGGGACTGATTACCTCGAACTCCTCATCTTCCACCATTCATCTCTGTACCGGACTGATGAAGCCACTGGCTGGCGAAAACGTTTCTGAAATAAATATTCCCAAGTGTCTCATTTCTCTGACCCAATTATCTACAACTTATTATTATGTTCTTTGCTGATTCATAGCCGTCTTAGCAGGTCAGAAGGTAGGATGGTCAGGTCAGAAGGTAGGATGGTCAGGTCAGAAGGTAGGATGGTCAGGTCAGAAGGTAGGATGGTCTTTGAGTCACTTTAACACTCAAGGCTACAAGGCCAACCCTCAATATGGATAATATCAAACCTTGAAGTTAATTTTTGTCTTGTTATGACTAGGAGTTGTGGTTGTTAGCTCATTATCACAACCATGTGTGTGTTAAGTTGGTGCACACTCGTGTGAGTTATCCTCTCAGTAACTACGAGCTAAGCAAAATTGGTTGCGTATTATCTCCAGTGCTTGTAGTAACGTAGTTACAGTAGTAGAACAATACTAGAGGTGTAGACAGGCACTTACGTACAGTTCTGGAAATTTAATTAAGGAAGATTAACGCAAGGGAGGATTCTTCAGTCTTAATACAGAGTAAGCCGAGTCTTATAGACTGTGACCGCTGTCCTGTAGCTCAGAGGCAGGTTGTAGCAGGTGACGGCCCGTGACGGTAGGTGAGTCTCACGTGACGGTAGGTTGTGGTAGGTGAGACTCACGTGACGGACGATCCTAATATGACAGTAATATAGGTCTAAAAACACTGAAGCTTGCATATTTTTATTGTATTGTCGGAGTGTTGGTAATTAAGGCAGCTTCCATGCACCTCCGCCTTCATTAGTCATTTTAAGTTAGATCTGATTAGTCATGGATGACTACCAGCCCCAATTACACTTCACCAGGTGTCCATAATCGTTCCTGTGTAGCACGCAAGTGCTCTTATGGTCTTCCCATCCCGGCTGTTGGCACATTTGTATTCAAGGTTTATGGTACAAGGTATTCTCTTGCTCTGGTAGCAGACTTGTTTTTATATTTCTCCTCCAAGTTCTTGATAGATGACAAAGAGTTGGTTCATATTCGGTCGAGTTTAAATGTCTCCCATTTCACAGGTGCTATATGACCCCTATGAGATTAGCGATATTTTCTGATAAAAACAGTCATTCTGAACGACGTCAGTCTTCAGTGGCTGATGCATTGTATGAAATGGGTGGGTCGTTTCATGGGTGAAGTAACCGGACATGAATCTTCTAGTAGGCTTGAAACTCTTAGTGTTAATGTGTTTTCCTCACATTCAACAATCTCTTGATGTTAGGTTACGTAAGGTATCAGGAGCCAATTTTATTAGTCAAAATGGTTTCTTTGAAGTAATTGGAAAATGTCTCTTCTGATCAGAATTAAGTCACAGTGTTTGACTTTATTTAAATAAACCTACGTTGAATCAACTTAATGTTGTTTTATGAGCCAATAACATTGATGGGCCCTCAAGACCATCCTTAAAATAAATTATCTCCACTAATTAAACTTGTTTATTTACTTAGCAAACTCTCCTAAAAAGTGTAGGTCCCACGTTTCTTATTTGGAAACTGGAATAATTAAAACACTACTTTCCATGGGTTAATTTCTGAATGTTCGTTCTGATTACCTTCAACCCTTCATGTTCATGACGTCATAATGCAGCTTCTGAGCAGCTTCAAACTTGATGTGCTTGTGTATCTTAGGATACTGGTTTCTTTGGTCTTTCTGAAAGGTTTGCATTAGATTCAGGCTCTGTAATATCCTAATTAACCATTTTTTATTAAAAAAAATTGATTATTAGTTTCCATATGATAAATTGTAAATGCCTCTTCCAGTTCCCTTTGTGTCATGCTAAAAGCACTTTAAGTTTATTCGACGTATGTTACACGCCATATAGGCGTGCCCTTCTGACCAGTAAAGCAAAAGTTTAAGAGTATAGCAGGAGGGGCCCCAATGTTATGCAAAAGCGATTGGTTCAACCCAACCAACTGTAAGGAAGCCCACCTAAGTTGTGAACTGATGTCTGGGACTCGTGAATCAACATTGACAGACTTGCCTCAAGTCTAGTCGCCCACAGTTTTCTGTGTCTCTTACTTGCAAACTTACTTTGTACACAGTGTATATATTTTGTACATATACTTGTTCGTTCCTCATTCCTACCTTAGTCACTCGTGCTATGAGCAAGTGTACAAGCCACAAGACTACACTTGTGGTCGTAATACCAATAATATCTTCTACGGCATAATTATCAAATTATGCCGAACTCTGTCAAATTCCGATTACGTGCTCCAAGGAAATGGAGACTTGGGTTATGGTATACAGCAATAACTTTCTCAGATCATGCATAGACTGAATTTTCATTAAGAAAGGGAGGCAGTAAATTCATGCATTGGCCAGGGAGGTATAACATCTTTTAGGAGTGAGGAAGAGCCAACAGTGAGAGCGAGGTAAGTGCGTGAGACAGTGGGGTAAAATAAATGGGGTAAAGTACCTGGTATTGATGGGATGAAGTCAGAAATGTTAAAAGCAGGTGGGGATATAGTTTTGGAGCTATTGGTACATCTGTTAAATAAATGTATGGAAAGGTACCTAGAGATTGGCAAAGAGTGTTCATAGTTACTTTACATTAAAGAAAAGAGGATAAAAGAGTGTAAAAATTATAGGGAAAATAAGCCAGGTAAAGTGTATTAGTGGAGTTGTCTAAAGAATCAAGGGTAAGACGGAAGGAGGATCGCAGATGAACAAGAAGGTTTTAGAAACGGTAGGAGATGTTTAGACCAAGTGTTTTCAGTGAAGCATATAAGTGAATAACATTTAGATAAAGGTAAGGAAGTTTTCGTCGCATTTATGGAATTAGAAATGATAGGGCGGATAGGGGAGCAATGTGGGAGATGTTGCAAGTGTATGGAATAGTTAGTAAGTTACTTAAAGCAGTTAGGAGTTTTTATGATGATAGGCTCAGGTTAAGGTGTGTAGGAGAGAGAGGGAAATTATTTTCCAGAATAAGTGGGCCTTAGATAAGGATGTGTGAGAGTACCATTGCTGTTTAACAAAGTTATAGATGGGGATGTAAGGGAAGTGAATGTTTGGGTGTTGGGGAGACTTGTGGGATTGGAAGATAATGAATATAACATAAAGTGGGAGTTGTCACAGTTGCTCCTTACTGATGAGAGCTGGTACAGCCACACAAGGTTAAATGACTGCAATCAGTGATTGCAACATAGTAATTGCAACTAACTCTAGGGGATTACACCCCAACAGGGTTAGGAGGTGGTAAGGAATAATCGGTCATAAAGAATAATCAGGAAACTAGGGAAGATTCATGAATAAACAAGGAACAGTCATAATAATTGATACTGAGGATACTTTAAAGTAGTACTGTGGAATGTATGAAGAAATTCTTCCAAGCACCACCCTAGAACCTTCTAGAACCTTTCTGGACAAATGAGCGCATTTGACTTTTTTATTAATTAGAAGGTTTACACGTATCATTGTTTTGTTGTTATATCCACTAGTGCGACAGTAATCTCCTAAGTCACGTGACTTGTTGACGGCGATTAGATGTAGCTTAGGGATGGCTGTTAAATTTCTTATTATTCTATTTCCAGATTTCTGTAAACTACAGAGGTCCTCTCTACCCTAACTCAAATGGAGGGGTAAGGGGGTTGAGGGGGCGGAATGGGTGGGTGAGGAAGAGTACCTGTGTCCTCACCATCTCAGAGAGGAACTGGTTGGCGTCACCACGCTGCCTTACTCTCAGAAAACTTCTGTCATTACACCTGTTGTTGCTGCTCTTGCAACATTGCATAGCTCCTGATGACGCACGTAGACGTGTTAAAGATCTTGAGCTGAAGAGTTACATATATATATATATATATATATATATATATATATATATATATATATATATATATATATATATATATATATATATATATATATATATATATATATATATAAAATTATATAGTAGTAGGTTGGTAGACAGCAACCACCCAGGGAGGTACTACCATCCTGCCAGGTGACTGTGAAACAGAAACCTGAAACTGTTTTACATGATGGTAGGATTGCTGGTGTCTTTTTTCTGTCTCATAAACATGCAAGATTTCAGGTACGTCTTGCTACTTCTACTTACACTTAGGTCACACTACGCAAACATGTACACGTTTATGTATACACACTCATCTGAGTTTTCTTTGATTTTATCTTAATAGTTCTTGTTCTTATTGCTTTTCCTTTCATATCCATGGAGAAGTGGAATAAGAATCTTTCCTCCGTAAGCCATGCGTGTTGTAAAAGTCAACTAAAATGCCGGGAACAATGGGCTAGTAACCCCTTTTCCTGTATAGCTTACTAAAAAGAAGAAGAAAACCGTCAAAGTGGGATGTTTGAATGTGCGTGGATGTTGTGCGAATGATAAGAAAGAGATGATTGTAGATGTTATGAATGAAAAGAAGCTGGATGTCCTGGCTTTAAGTGAGACAAAGCTGAAGGGGGTAGGAGAGTTTCAGTGGGGAGAAATAAATGGGATTAGATCAGGGGTTTCAAATAGAGTTAGAGCTAAAGAAGGAGTGGCAATAATGTTGAATAATCAGTTATGGCAAGTAAAGAAGGAATATAAATGTATAAATTCAAGGATTATGTGGAGTAAAATAAAGGTTGGATGTGAAAAGTGGGTTATAGTAAGTGTTTATGCACCTGGAGAAGAGAGAAGTGTAGAGGAGAGAGAGATTTTGGGAAATGTTGAGTGAGTGTGTGGGGAGTTTTGAACCAAGTGAGAGAGTAATTGTGGTTGGGGATCTTAATGCTAAAGTGGGTAAAAATGTTGTGGATGGAGTAGTAGGTAAATTTGGGGTGCCAGGGTAAATGTAAATGGGGAACCATTAATTGAGCTATGTGTAGAAAGAGGTTTGGTAATAAGTAATACATATTTTATGAAAAAGAGGATAAATAAATATACAAGGTATGATATAGCACGTAAGGAAAGTAGTTTGTTGGATTATGTATTGGTGGATAAAAGGTTGATGAGTAGGCTTCAGGATGTACATGTTTATAGAGGGGCAACGGATATATCAGATCATTATTTGGTTGTAGCTACAGTTAGAGTAAAAGGTAGATGGGACAAAAGAAAATGGCAACAGTAAGTAAGAGAGAGGTAAAAGTGTATAAACTAAGGGAGGAGGAAGTTAGGGTGAGATATAAGCAACTATTGGCAGAAAGGTGGGCTAGTGCAAGTAGGAGTAGTGGGGGGGTTGAAGAGAGTTGGGATAGTTTTAAAAATGCAGTATTAGAATGTGGGGCAGAAGTTTGTGGCTATAGGAGGGTGGGTGCAGGAGGAAAGAGGAGTGAGTGGTGGAATGAAGAAGTAAAGGGTGTGATAAAAGAGAAAAAGGTAGCTTATGAGAGGTTTTTACAAAACAGAAGTGTTAATAGAAGAGCAGAGTATATGGAGAGTAAAAGAAAGGTGAAGAGAGTGGTGAGAGAGTGCAAAAGAAGAGCGGATGAAAGAATGGGAGAGGCTCTGTCAAGAAATCTTGCTGAAAACAAGAAAAATTTTGGAGTGAGATAAACAAGGTAAGAAAGCCTAGGGAACGAATGGATTTGTCAGTTAAAAACAGAGTAGGGAGTTAGTAGATGGGGAGCTGGAGGTATTGGGTAGATGGCGGAATATTTTGAGGAACTTTTAAATGTCGATGAAAAAGGGAGGCGGTAATTTCATGTACTGGATAGGAGGTACAACATCGTTTAGGAGTGAAGAAGAGCAGGATGTGAGTGTGAGGGAGGTGCGTGAGGCATTACGTAGAATGAAAGGGGTAAAGCAGCTGGAATTGACGGAATCATGACAGAAATGTTAAAAGCAGGGGGATATAGTGCTGGAGTGGTTGGTATTTTTGTTTAATAAATGTATGAAAGAGGGAAGGTACCTAGGGATTGGCAGAGAGCATGTATAGTTCCTTTATATAAAGGGAAGGGGATAAAAGAGAGTGTAAAAATTATAGGGGAATAAGTTTACTGAGTATACCAGGTAAAGTGTATGGCAGGGTTATTATTGAAAGAATTAGAGGTAAGACAGAGAGTAGGATTGCAGATGAGCAATGAGGCTTTAGAGTGGGTAGGGATGTGTAGATCAAGTGTTTACAGTGAAGCATATATGTGAACAGTATTTAGATAAAGGTAGAGAAGTTTTTATTGCATTTATGGATTTAGAAAAGGCATATGATAGAGTGGATAGGGAGCAATGTGGCAAATGTTGCAAGTGTATGGAATAGGTAGTAAGTTACTGAAGGCTGTAAAGAGTTTTTATGAGGATAGTGAGGCTCAGGTTAGGGTGTGTAGGAGAGAGGAGATTACTTCCCGGTAAAAGTAGGTCTTAGACAGGGATGTGTAATGTCACCATGGTTGTTTAATATATTTATAGATGGGGTTGTAAAAGAAGTAAATGCTAGGGTGTTGGGGAGAGGGGTGGGATTAAATTATGGGGAATTAAATGCAAAATGGGAGTTGACACAGTTACTTTTGCTGATGATACTGTGCTTATGGGAGATTCTAAAGAAAAGTTGCAAAGGTTAGTGGACGAGTTTGGGAGAGTGTGTAAAGGTAGAAAGTTAAAAGTGAACATAGATAAGAGTAAGGTGATGAGGGTATCAAACGATTTAAATAAAGAAAAATTGGATATCACATTGAGAGAGGGATTATGGAAGAAGTAAATGTTTTCAGATATTTGGGAGTTGACGTGTCAGCGGATGGGTTTATGAAGGATGAGGTTAACCATAGAATTGATGAAGGAAAAAAGGTGAGTGGTGCATTGAGGTATCTGTGGAGACAAAGAACGTTATCCATGGAGGCAAAGAAGGGAATGTACGAAAGTATAGTGGTACCAACACTCTTATATGGGTGTGAAGCATGGGTTGCAAATGCTGCAGCGAGGAGGAGGCTGGAGGCAGTGGAGATGTCCTGTCTAAGGGCAATGTGTGGTGTAAATATTATGCAGAAAATTCGGAATGTGGAAATTAGGAGAAGGTGTGGAGTTACTAAAAGTATTTGTCAGAGGGCTGAAGAGGGTTGTTGAGGTGGTTTGGTCATTTAGAGAGAATGGATCAAAGTAGAATGACTTGGAGAGCGTATAAATCTGTAGGGAAGGAAGGCGGGGTAGGGGTCGTCCTAGAAAAGGTTGGAGGAAGGGGTAAAGGAGGTTTTGGGGGCGAGGGGCTTGGACTTCCAGCAAGCATGTGTGAGCGTGTTAGATAGGAGTGAATGGAGACGAATGGTTTTGGGACATGACGATCTGTTGGAGTGTGAGCAGGGTAACATTGTGTGAAGGGATTCGGGGAAACCAGTTAATTGATTTAATTGGACTTGAGTCCTGGAAATGGGAAGTACAATGCCTGCACTTTAAAGGAGGGTCTGAGATAGTGACAGCTGTGAGGGACTTTTCTCAGCTGTCGTATCTGAGCTCCTCTGCAAAGACAGTGATTATGTATGAGTGTGGTGAAAGTGTTGAATGATGATGAAAGTATTTTCTTTTGGGGATTTTCTTTCTTTTGGGTCACCCTGCCTCGGTGGGAGACGGCCGACTTGTTGAAAAAAAAAAAAAAAAAAAAAATATATATATATATATATATATATATATATATATATATATATAAAGAAATCACGAAACAAGTGATTTTGAATCATTAACAGAACTGCAACTGACTAGGATTTGATCCTGCGTTGCCATGCACTGTGAGAACTGAACAAAGTGCGCATCACTCTCTCTACTGGACCACCAATCCTTTAAGGAGAGAGAGAGAGAGAGAGAGAGAGAGAGAGAGAGAGAGAGAGAGATTGAGAGAGAGAGGAAGATAGCAGGTGCCTACATGTACCTGTTCAGGTATGAGCAAACAAATATTAGGAAGTTCATCATTAAAAAAACTTAAAAGCTTTTCCCGTATTTTATTGACATGTTAAAAACACTCTGATAGTTTCCTGACATTCCTGGCGGCATCTCAGCACTTCCAGCAGGATACCAAGTCTCCTCTACTGACGATGCAAAGACAGCAGACTGTAGTCGCAAAGATAATGAGTCCCCATTACTGTAGATGCAAGGATAGTGAGTCGGTGCTAACGTAGACGCAAATATAGTGACTCTCCGCTAACGTAGACGCAAATGGACTTGAAATCCTCTGCCTCTGGTCCTGGCTGCATCATCCAGCCTGTGATGAAAGACATACCAGTGAGGATACTATGACGACTCATTACCAGAAGACTAGACGTCGACGCTTGCTGCTCCTCCACACTGTAGACGAGTCCCTCACAAGGTAAGATAAGAGTCAGTAGATATCCTCACGGGTAAATAAAACTGACGTGTCGGTAAATGTGATCCTCCATAGGTGAATGAGTTCCTTCCATAGGTGAATGAGATCCTTTCTTGGGTTAATGGGATCCTTCCTTGGGTTAACGTAACTGGCGCTAGAAAGCACCAAGTCTCGATCATCAGGAGGTGCCATTAACTCGTTCGCACACAAACGATTACGATGTCTCACGTGATTAGACGATGTCTCACGTGAGTAGACGATGTCTCACGTGAGTAGACGATGTATCACGTGAATAGACGATTTCTCAAGTGAGTACGCGATATCTCACGTCAGTAGACGATGTCTCACGTAAGTAGACGATGTCTCACGTGAGTAGACGATGTCTCACGTGAGTAGACGATGTCTCACGTGAGTAGACGATGTATCACGTGAATAGACGATTTCTCAAGTGAGTACGCGATATCTCACGTCAGTAGACGATGTCTCACGTAAGTAGACGATGTCTCACGTGAGTAGACGATGTCTCACGTGAGTAGACGATGTCTCACGTGAGTAGACGATGTATCACGTGAATAGACGATTTCTCAAGTGAGTACGCGATATCTCACGTCAGTAGACGATGTCTAACGTGAGTAGACAGTGTCTGACGTGGGTAGACGATGTCAAACGTGAGTAGACGGTGTCTGACGTGGGTACATGAGGTTCAACCATGAACATATTCCGTCATCACACGATAAAATAAGTTCTGCGCATCCATGACTCAGCGGCGTTTATGTGGGCCACTGAGTGTCTTCCCCAGCTGGTGGGTTGACGGTCGCTGGGACGGTGGCGGCCTCAGGGACGCTCAGGGTCGCTGGGACGGTGGCACTCTCAGAAACGCTCAGGGTCGCTGGCATGGTGGCACTCTCAGGGACGCTCAGGGTCGCTGGGACGGTGACACTCTCAGGGGCACTGAGTGTGTCAGATGCACTGAGTATCTCAGGGACACTGCTAGCCCTTCTTTCACTAGTAGAGTGACCTAATGACGTTGTTTCACTGGCAGAGTGACCTAATGACGTTGTTTCACTGGCAGAGTGACCTAATGACATTGTTTCACTGGCAGAGTGACCTAATGACGTTGTTTCACTTGGAGAGTGACCTACTGACGTTGTTTCACTGGCAGAGTGACTCTGGGACGTTGTTTCACCGGCAGAGTGACTCTGGGACGTTGTTTCACCGGCAGAGTGACTCTGGGACGTTGTTTCACCGGCAGAGTGACTGGCAGACTCGTCATCAGGAGGAAGAATGAAGGAATGACGACAGGAAGGGGCTGGTGTGACTGCTTCAACATAAGAGGGAGGGCTGGGGTCACACTCCCTCAGAGTCCAGGTGGAAGCTTCCATCACACTCTTGTTTTGGCAGCAGGTGTCGCTGGAGAGGCAGTGAGTGCGTGAGTCAGCTAGCGTGGAGTGATCCAAGGTCGTCGTGTTGGCGTACAACACGGAGTAAGGTGGAGGCTTGGCCATTACCACCTCATACGGTGGTGGGCAGTCGTGTTCCCTCTGCAAAGGTGAAGAAAATAAACATTAGAACACTTAAAATGTACTTAACCACTTAGCTTTAAGATAACCCTTATGAAATATACTCTAATATAACTTATAGAAACTGACTTAGACAAAGCAACGTTAAGAGGCCAGACTGATGAGCTATGCAGTTTTATAAAATACATCTAGGTAGAATGATTCAACATTTGTTATATCACGTGTGTTGCAAGGTTTTCCCTCTATCAATAAAGACAGGTTTGAATTCTGTAAAAAAAAACTAAGTTATTTCTCAAGCTCTTAGTTGTCACCATTAAATAATCTAGTGCAGCAAAGTTTACTCTCCCATCCAGGTGAAAGTTTACTCTCCCATCCAGGTGAAAGTACGTGAAGGATTATAACTCATATTATTTCTGCTTCGACAAATTTTAATAAATTCTTAAGAAGGATATACAGCGACGTATGTCTATCTCACTGTGTGTATTTCTCACACATTGAGACGTGTGTGTGTCTCACTGTGTATATTTCTCACACATTGAGACGTGTGTGTGTGTCTCACTGTGTATATTTCTCACACATTGAGACGTGTGTGTGTGTCTCACTGTGTATATTTCTCACACATTGAGACGTGTGTGTGTGTCTCACTGTGTATATTTCTCACACATTGAGACGTGTGTGTGTGTCTCACTGTGTATATTTCTCACACATTGAGACGTGTGTGTGTGTCTCACTGTGTATATTTCTCACACATTGAGACGTGTGTGTGTCTCACTGTGTATACAACTAGAAGTTAAACATATCCTCAGGTCTGCCTACACTTAGAGTTTGTTTTAGTCCCAATGTCAGATATTAAAGTCCCGTAGCTCCCGGACCTCACACGCTGAGGTCCTGGGGTCGATCCCCGGTAGGCTTGGAAACAGTAGGACCTGTTTCCTTAAGATACCTGCTGTACCTGGGTGTTAGTGGATTGGTGTGGGTCGTATCCTGGGTGTTAGTGGACTGGTGTGGGTAGCATCCTGGGTGTTAGTGGATTGGTGTGGGTCGCATCCCGGGACAAAACTGACCTAATTTGCGGGAAATGCTCAGCATAACAAGGGGCTTTCTATATAGTAGTATGTCATTGATGTCAACTATGGTCTGTATACCTTGTACATGTACTTGTAGAAATAAACATATTCTTCTTCTTCTTCTTCTTCTTCTTCTTCTTCTTCTTCTTCTTTTATTATTATTATTATTATTATTATTATTATTATTATTATTATTATTATTATTATCATCATGATGTTTGGTGGTGTAAAAGTGGACTGACGAGTCAGGGAACGGGTAGGGTACGTACCCATGGTGAGTGAATCGTTAAACTCACAGGCCATTGTTGCGTTAACCACCCGGCGTTAACCACTCGGCGTTAACCACTCGGCGTTAACCACTCGGCGTTAACCACCCGGCGTTAACCACCCGGCGTTAACCACCCGGCGTGCTAACCACCCGGCGTTAACCACTCGGCGTTAACCACCCGGCGTTAACCACCCGGCGTTAACCACCCGGCGTTAACCACTCGGCGTTAACCACTCGGCGTTAACCACTCGGCGTTAACCACCCGGCGTTAACCACCCGGCGTTAACCACTCGGCGTTAACCACTCGGCGTTAACCACCCGGCGTTAACCGCTCGGCGTTAACCACCCGGCGTTAACCACCCGGCGTTAACCCTCGTGCAGTCAATTGCCTTTATAAATCCAACAAATAATCCAAACAAAAAAAAATAGTTAGGTAAATAGGTTTAATTTATATTTGGTAAATAATAGCAAGGCTAGGCTGCTGTGTCAAGTTGGTGCAGAATTAAATAATGGCTAACAAAATAATGATTAAAGTATATTTTACTGCTACGGTGGGAAACGGCCGACGTGTTAAAAAAATAATTGTTTTCTTGAATATGATCCAAGTTTAAGGTGGTGGTGTGAGAATAATGTGTTTACGCTTTACTGTCTACAACATCATGTGAGGTTAGTTGAGATGTTGACGTCTCCACTGATCACAGGCGGAGCTGTGTTTGAGGAAGGAGGATCAAGTCTGCACCAGTCTTGGTTCGTTAATAAGGTTTTAAACCTATCGGCTACACTAGGGTCATTAAAGCCATTTGTAACGAAACGTTACTTTTTTAAAAAAAACTGTCCTAATCTGTACACAATTGTCCTTTTGAACTGTGACCACCACTCTTGCGCTAAACCCTTACCGGTTTATTGTTTTTAATTCAATCAACCAATCGTGTAAAGTTACGGAATGCAGAGAATTTTATATTAATGGATTTATTTGGTATTGTTCCAGCAGACTCGAACGTAATGTACACCACACCCGAGTTGAAGTTCAAAGTAAACAACAGTCCACACTGCCCTTAAACAACAGTCCACACTGCCCTTAAACAACAGTCCACACTGCCCTTAAACAACAGTCCACACTGCCCTTAAACAACAGTCCACACTGCCCTTAAACAACAGTCCACACTGCCCTTAAACAACAGTCCACACTGCCCTTAAACAACAGTCCACACTGCCCTTAAACAACAGTCCACACTGCCCTTAAACAACAGTCCACACTGCCCTTAAACAACAGTCCACACTGCCCTTAAACAACAGTCCACACTGCCCTTAAACAAGTCCACACTGCCCTTAAACAACAGTCCACACTGCCCTTAAACAACAGTCCACACTGCCCTTAAACAACAGTCCACACTGCCCTTAAACAACAGTCCATAACACAGCCCACACTGCCCTTAAACACAGTCACACTGCCCTTAAACAACAGCCCACACTGCCCTTAAACAACAGCCCACACTGCCCTTAAACAACAGCCCACACTGCCCTTAAACAACAGTCCACACTGCCCTTAAACAACAGTCCCACCTAACGCCACTTAAACAACAGTCCACCCTAAACACAGTCCTGCCCTTAAACAACAGTCCACACTGCCCTTAAACAACAGTCACACTGCCTTAACAACAGTCCCACTGTAAACAACAGTCCACACTGCCCTTAAACAACAGCCCACACTGCAAACAAAGTCACCTGCCCTTAAACAACAGTCCACACTGCCCTTAAACAACAGTTCACACTGCCCTTAAACAACAGCCCCTGCTTAAACACCCACACTAAACAACAGTTCACGCCCTTAAACAACACACTGCTAAACAACACAGAAACACAGTCACGCCCTTAAACAACTATGGTTTTTAACTGATATAAAAGAGATATCATCTCTGATGGAGAGACGTTTCAGAAAAAAAAGATACCGAAGGTTTGCCCGTATCTTTTTTAATTTATTCTGTATATATCCTAAGACGCATATCTTTCTTGGTGTGTATACATATGCTGAGAGGAACAATGTATATACATTTGGATGAGGGATGTATTTTTCAGTAGGTATAGTCATAAACATAAATTTAATCCCTATTTTCGGGTTTAAAATATCCTTGACTTGTGTTCTGGTAACATACAGTCTTTATAACTATCGTGTAACTGCCTGCCTTTAAAACACACAAACCAACTAACCATTTTCGGTCTAACAGATTTGTTAGTGTAAAGTTGATTACGAACCATGGGTGTACATTGTCCTGCATTACATTGTGCCAAGTATATCTCTTATGCTCGATATATTTGTAATAGTGTTTAGGCAAAGAGGGGAGAGAGAGAGAGAGAGCAATTGTGTGTGCGTATATGTACACATGGTAGGCGTGTCTCTCACCTGGTGTTGTTCAGGGTCTTGGTTAGTGTTGTGTGAGGTTACACACTTGTGGAGTGTCAGCCCCAGCACCACCAGTGTGAGGTAGGCACCACCGAAGATGAGGGAACAGGCCACAGCCAGGGGTCCATAGTGATTGACTAGCATGATCACAATGGCCGTGGGTCCCATCCCCATCAGCGCCACCAAACACATCTCCAGGTACTTGTTCATCCTCGCCTGGCCTGCAGCGTTCACTTAAGCGTGTCTTGGGTGAGTATGAAGTATCACAGTAAGCGTGTGTTAATCCCGTGCTCACTACGTAGTTTAGTCGATGACTGAGGGACTTGTTCTCCGGCCCCTGAGTTTTGTTGCAAGCGATGGTGACGTCACACACACACTCCTCACACACTCAGGTGGTATTACCGCCCGTCCGTTCATGTGTTCTGAGAACCTACTCCCTCTCATATACCCTGAGGAACCCCGCACAGCCTTTTTATTACTCATCGCATTTAATTGATTCTAATCACCATGAATACATTCAGTACACAAGTGATATACGTTTAAAGTGAATATATGTAAATAACATCAAGATAATGCATTGTTTTACTAATAATATTGACGTAAACAGCGTCTCAAAGAAACACTTGCATGCATGGGAAGTTTTTATCAACAAAACTTTCGTAATGTCCAGCAATTCCTTTGCTTTAAATATTATTATAATGGCTCAGGGAGGGACTTCAGTTGTGTTTTGTATCTGAAGTTATAAATAATAACACCGACAAGTATACAGGAAACCCATATATGCGATATTAGGAGATTTACTAAGGTGACGTTTCTCCCGTCAAGGTCTTTACAAGAATAATAAAGCCTCATGTGAGCGAAACTACAGTTTATCATACCTCGGGTGGGGTTCGAACCCGCGGTCAGAGAGTCTCAAAACTCCAGACCGTCGCGTTAGCCACTGGGTCAGCTAGTTTCACTATGATTCATCCAACTAGGTATATTTCTACACCATAGGAAAGTTAGCATAGGCACCACCTGGCCTCCAAGAACAGCAGACAGAATAATTGTTAATTACTAGTTGGTAACTTACAGCTTTTCAATTGTGTAAATGTCCAGACAGTTTAACGAATTAAATCAGATTTTTCTTATGCAAATAATAATAATTAATCATTTAACACAAGTTTCCCTTCGAATTATCAACATTACACACGCACACCCAGGAATTTCACCATCTGTACTAATTTTTTTTCCAGTAATTCCCAACACTGAGACGTAAATAGACAATCAACATTTCAGAGAAAGTATTTCCTGGCAAGGCAGCCAGCAAACACAGCCAAGCGCCCGCCACCTGCCTGCAC
The DNA here is from genome assembly GCA_009830355.1 of Cherax destructor. Classification (NCBI taxonomy): domain Eukaryota; kingdom Metazoa; phylum Arthropoda; class Malacostraca; order Decapoda; family Parastacidae; genus Cherax; species Cherax destructor. The sequence continues at coordinate 161,731 of WNWK01000766.1, forward strand.
GCACACACTTGTTTTATTTACGCTCCTACAAACGTTCGCTTCATGCACTCAGCCTGCACGCACACATTGTTTACTCTCCTACAAACGTTCGCTTCATGCACTCTGCCTGCACGCACACGTTGTTTACTTCTCAAACGTTCGTTCCACTCTGCCTGCACGCACACATTGTTTACTCTCCTACAAACGTTCGCTTCATGCACTCTGCCTGCACGCACACATTGTTTACGCTCCTACAAACGTTTGCTTCATTCACTCAATTTGCCTGCACGCACACACTGTATATACTCCAGGCATATAGTTTGTATTAGATAATTAAATGTTTGCCCTTATAGACGACTTTGTTTGGCAGCATTAATTCGTATTTACTGTGAAAATATCTTCATAACAACTAAGAATCATTCCAGATAATTGACTCACCAACAGCGTGAACTAAATTCTCTTTGGCTACAAACATGTACATCTAATTGCAGGAAATCTCGGGTATCTTCGGAAAGTGCTACGAACTTTAATAATGTGCAAAAACTAGTGGTGTAATTGTGTATTCCTGTAATCTGCTACATTCTAATATGTCCCCACCTTACATTGTTATTCTTGGAGCTGCTACATCAAGGCTGGCAGTATGCTAAAGTACATTATTTTTTTTTTCCGGGTGCCGTGCCAGTCAGAAATATCGTTGAATGAATGGTTCAGAGAACGACGAGTTGTAAATTGCACATACAACTGGTATCTTTATTGAGGAAACGTTCGCCACACGTGCTATCAGTCCATACAGGGACGTGAAGAACAGGAGGAGTGTGAGTTGTCAGGCCTCACTTGAGACATGTTTCAGTCCATCAATCTTGAATAGAATAACAGCTATGGGAGAGGACCTTATACTGTAGACAAGGTGCAGCAGTTGTAGGAGGTGTCACATTGTTCAATGACAGAGTCGTGCCCAAAATTGAGCACAATCATGTATAAGATCAATGTTGCAGTGTCAGAAGGATGTGAATAATGGTTCGAGACCATCCTGTCTGACCTGCAACATCTTTTTTTGCAATTTCTACAACATCACATCAAATTACCTCCTACAGCTGCTGTCTCTGCTACATAGGCCCCTTCTATCTGATTCAGTTGTGATGATGTCAGGTGACCTGCACTCTCTGTCACTTTCTCTTGTGGACGATGAGTAGTTTCTATAAAGAATTGATTCATACAGAATATCGTCTCGTATGTTCGTACCATTCCCTCCTGCTTTTTTTCTGTACTGTACAGTACGGTATGAATACGGTATCGGAATTCCGTACCTCCTCCGGACTTTTCAAGAAATGTATTTTCAAAACTTATGCCAGTTAATGGCAGCGTGAGCCTTGTGTTCAAGAAACAACACCAGAGGTGAAAATTTGTAGCCTATCAGATCAGTCAATTTCCAGTTATGAAAAGGATTCCAACTCTTTCCATCATTTTTTTTTTGCAATTTTACAACATCAACAAATTTGCCTGTGCAGTTTTTAATGGCGTTATCCATTCAGTGTGTAGGTCATATCTGCACCTACACACCTGCTCAGAAGTATTTTTAAAGAATTGATTCCGAAAATGGAGGAGTTTCTCGCATCTTGTTTGTCACTTGGAGCACGAGTCGTACGTGTAACATCAGTACATAGTATGGTAACATACGTATGTACGACTGAAGCTCCATGCTGTGATTTTAAAGTTTAACCTTTGTTACAAGTGCCCAGTCATAAGCATGTCTTCTTCAAGTACAAAATCATATGTATTGCTTACTGGTAATCAGTTTAGATTAGAGAAACAGTATTTGTTTAATTACCTTTGTGTAGTCCCAGGCAGAGAGCTATCCAAGCCTCATAGTGTAGTTTGTCATTATATATTAAATATTTGAGTTGGTTTAGCGTCTATCGCCTCTTAGATATTACGAGGCGCCTGAGTTTCCCTGTCTCCTAATATCGTGTTTATTTTTCCCCTGTAATTCAAATTCAAATGTTTATTTCTCTGTAAAGATTACAACGTGGGGTTTACATATGGGATATTGGTTACAATGTATGATTTACATATTATAGAATACTAATTACAAAGAGGGCCACTATCATGCCTAGCATGGCTAGGTATTTCAATCAGGCTAATAATAAATCTAAATCTAAATTGATACAGGTTATGGAGCATATTGATATTAAAGCTAGGTCACTGCATTACAGTTTATATATTAAGCAATGAGAATGGTTTTGTCTTGGCATGATACACAGTTTCTAATAAAGCTCCTATAATTACTATCGGATTTGCTAGGATCTTTCCTTAATTCATGGTATAACTTAACAAATATTTGAAGACAAGTGTGTTGTAAAACTCAGACCTCTGCATTTGTGAATATCTTATGTGTTTATGTACCCAAGTTTGTGGTTGTGGGAACAAGTCTGAGCGTCAGATCCCTTATACCTATCTCTAAAGCTTTGTATGGGATTTCCTTCTACTACACCATCATTCCAATCATTACTCTTTCTGATTCGTCTCCAGATTGAAGAAATATTTCTTGGTATCCTGCGGCTTAATTGCGATTTTTTTCTTTCCATCTTTTCCTCTGTATTCCAGCTGGACGAGTCGTCTACTGTCTACCCATCAACTCAGTGTATCTCATACACCAAGATCAGGTTTACCCTGGGGTTTCACTCTAACAATACCATCAGGTTCAGTGGTTTCAGAATCTTATATTTTCTTTCCTATGAGTTGTCTTCTTCCCATTTTCGTAATTGAGATCTTTCACTTGCTTCTTGATCTGCTTTATTAGGTATAAACTCCGTTATGATGAGCCTGATATATTAGGTGTTTGTTTGTGTATTCACCTATATGTGGTTGCAGGGGTCAATTCACAGCTCCTGGCTCTGCTTCTTCGCTGACCGCTACTAGGTCCACTCTCTCCCTGATTTAAGAGCCTTGTCGTACCTCCTCTTAGATCTATGTATGGATCCCGCCTCTGCCACTTCACTCTCCAGATAGTTCCACTTCCTGACTATTCTAAGGCTGAAGAAATGCTTCCTAACAGCCCTATGACTCATCTGAGTCTTCGACTTCAAGTTGTACCCTCTTGTTCCTAGTTTCTATCTCTGAAACATTATGTCAATTCCTCTCAGTATTTTGTAAGTCGTTATCAAATTCCCGGTAGTCCTCCTCTGTGTGTGTGTGTGTGTGTGTGTTTGTGTGTGTGTGTGTTTGTGTTTGTTTGTGTGTGTGTGTGTGTGTGTTTTTTTTTGTGTGTGTGTGTGTGTGTTTGTGTGTGTGTGTTTGTGTGTGTGTGTGTGTGTGTTTGAGTCCTCACCTATTTGCACACCAATTTGTGGTTACAGGGGTCGAGTCTCAGCTCCTGGCTCTGTCTTTTGCACTATCCTGTACTGGGTTCAATTTCGTCTATCTTGATGACCTCCTACATACCTATTTTTAAAACTGTGTATATAACCTGCCATTATCACTTTCTTGTTCCGGTCATTCCACGTCTCGACGTCTCGGCCGCGGGGACGTCGATCCCCGGAAGCCCTCCAGCTAGACATCCCTGTGACTTCTCTGGTTTTAAATTCCAGCTTCGTCGTCGTCTACCAGTTCCCGCAAGTCGAACCTTTCATTTCTGAGAATTTGGACGTTGTTATCATGCCTCTCCGATCCTCTAACAGCCAGGTTGACCTCCATTAGTTTCCACGTAACTTACATACTACTTAGCTTAGAGATAAACCTGGTCGTAGATCTCATCATTTCCTCCCGTTTCTTGAGTCTTGTTTCAAGGTGTGGGTTCTCCTCGTTAGTGTCTCATCCTCTTAAAACACACCTGTTCATTTTGATGCTTCTTTCTAGATAAGTATTCAGTATTCCCTGTTATTTCTGCGAGCTCCTCTTGTTTTCGTTCTTGTCTCTTAGGAATTACTACGTCAAATACCTTCTCACAGTCCAGAAACATGCAGCCTACCATCTCTCTCTTCCTGTCTGTCTGTTTCTCTCTCTCTCTCTCTCTCTCTCTCTCTCTCTCTCTCTCTCTCTAGCAATTCACATAGGGCTTCTTTCATATCTTACAGAGAGAAACACAGATTTCATTGCCTTCCAGGTTTGTAACTCTATAGTTTTTTTCAGTTCTGGTGTATCCACATATGTGGTTACAGGGGTCGAGTCTCGGCTCCACCTCTGAATATCTTATAGGCTAGAGAAGTATTTTGTAACACCGAAATGGTTCCATCACCATGAACACAAACACTAGTGTTCCATTACCATGAACACAAGCACTAGTGTTCCATTACCATGAACACAAGCACTAGTGTTCCATTACCATGAACACAAGCACTAGTGTTCCATTACCATGAACACAAACACTAGTGTTCCATTACCATGAACACAAACACTAGTGTTCCATTACCATGAACACAAGCACTAGTGTTTCATTACCATGAACACAAGCACTAGTGTTTCAATACTATGAACACAAGCACTAGTGTTCCATTACCATGAACACAAGCACTAGTGTTCCATTACCATGAACACAAGCACTAGTGTTCCATTACCATGAACACAAGCACTAGTGTTCCATTACCATGAACACAAGCACTAGTGTTCCATTACCATGAACACAAGCACTAGTGTTCCATTACCATGAACACAAACACTAGTGTTCCATTACCATGAACACAAACACTAGTGTTCCATTACCATGAACACAAGCACTAGTGTTTCATTACCATGAACACAAGCACTAGTGTTTCAATACTATGAACACAAGCACTAGTGTTTCATTACCATGAACACAAACACTAATATTTCATTACCATGAACACAAGCACTAGTGTTCCATCACCATGAACACAAACACTAGTGTTCCATTACCATGAACACAAGCACTAATGTTTCATTACCATGAACACAAACACTAGTGTTCCATTACCATGAACACAAGCACTAGTGTTTCATTACCATGAACACAAGTACTAGTGTTTCATTACCATGAACACAAGCACTAGTGTTCCATTACCATGAACACAAGCACTAGTGTTTCATTACCATGAACACAAACACTAGTGTTCCATTACCATGAACACAAACACTAGTGTTCCGTCACCATGAACACAGGAGTATACCTGGAGAGGGTTTCGGGGGTCAACGCCCCCGCGGCCCGGTCTGAGATCAGGCCTCGTGGTGGATCAGAGTCTGATCAACCATACTGTTACTGTTGGCCGCACGCAAACCGACGTATAAACCACAGCCCGGCTGATCAGGTATTGACTTTAGATTAATGTCCATCGCCTTCTTGAGGACAGCCAGGGGTCTATTGGTAATCCCTCATATGTATGCTGGGAGGCAGTTGAACAGTCTTGAGGCCCTGACACTTATTGTGTTGTCTCTCAGTGTACTAGTGGCGCCCCTGCTTTTCATTGGGGAATGTTGCATCTCCTGCAGAGTCTTTTGCTTTTATAGGTAATAGGGAGTGATTTTCGTGTGTAGGTTTGTTACTAATCCCTCTAGAATTTCCCAAGTGTATATTATCATGTATCTCTCTCGCCTGCGTTCCAAGGAATACAGATCAAGGGACTTCAACCGTTCCCAGTAATTTAGGTGATTTAACGTACTTATGTGTGCCATGAAATTTCTCTTTACACTCTCCAGGTCACTACTGTTCCATCACCATGAACACTGTACACTACTGTTCTATCACCATGAACACAATACACTACTGTTCTATCACCATGAACACAGAACACTACTGTTCCATCACCTTGATCACAGAACACTACTGTTCCATCACCATGAACACTGTACACTACTGTTCTATCACCATGAACACAATACACTACTGTTCTATCACCATGAACACAGAACACTACTGTTCCATCACCATGAACAATACACTACTGTTCCATCCCCATGAACACAGAACACTACTGTTCCATCACCATGAACACTGTACACTACTGTTCTATCACTATGAACACAGAACACTACTGTTCCATCACCATGAACACAGAACACTACTGTTCCATCATCATAAACACAATACACTACTGTTCCATCACCATGAACACAGAACACTACTGTTCCATTACCATGAACACTGTACACTACTGTTCCATCACCATGGACACTGTACACTACTGTTCTATCACCATGAACACAGAACACTACTGTTCCATTACCATGAACACAGAACACTACTGTTCCATCATCATGAACACAATACACTACTGTTCCATCACCATGAACACAGAACACTACTGTTCCATCACCATGAACACTGAACACTACTGTTCCATCACCATGAACACTGAACACTACTGTTCCATCACCATGAACACAGAACACTACTGTTCCATCACCATGAACACTGAACACTACTGTTCCATCACCATGAACACTGAACACTACTGTTCCATCACCATGAACACTGTACACTACTGTTCCATCACCATTAAAATTACCATAACAATTAACATCATTATTATAATAATTATCGTCATTATAATTAGACAACAGTTGAGTGACCTTCAGATTAGTCAGTCGTATAATCAACTGTCTACTGTATCACGTTGAGAGGCTGGTTATAGCGACCAGGTAAATGTTTGAACATCAGGATGTTGTAAACATTAGTAAATCCCGTCGCTTAAGCGATACATTAACATTTAGACCTCAAGAAATTGTTTCTGAATATTGTTTTTGTTTCTCTGTATTCTAACTTTTATTTCAGTTTCGTGACTGGTGGCTTAGCTTGTTGTTGTTGTTGTGTTTGTTGTGATTGTTGTTGTTGTGATTGTTGTTGTTGTTGTGATTGTTGTTGTGATTGTTGTTGTTGTTGTGATTGTTGTTGTTGTTGCTGCTGTTGTTATTGTTGTGGTTGCTGTGATTGTTGTTGTTGTTGTGGTTGTGATTGTTGTCGTTGTGGTTGCTTTTGTGGGTGTTGTTGTGCTTGTTGTTGTGGTTGTTGTGCTTGTTGCTGTGTTTGTTGGTGTGGCTGTGGTTGTTGTTGTTGTCGTGGTTGTTGTTATTGTTGTGTTTTTTTTAAATATTTTTGTTGTTGTGGTTGTGGTTGTTGTTGTGGTTGTGGCTGTTGTTGTGGTTGTGGTTGTTGTTGTGGTTGTTGTTGTGGTTGTGATTGTTGTTGTTGTGATTATTGTTGTTGTTGTGGTTGTTGCTATTGTTGTTGTTGTGGTTGAGGTTGTTTTTGTTAATATTTTTGTTGTTGTTGTTCCTGCTGCTGCTATTGATGTTGTTTTTGTTGTTCTTGTTAGGTATGTTTCTGCAACTGTTGTTTCTGGTGCTCCTGTTGTTGTTTCTGGTGCTCCTGTTGTTTCTGGTGCTCCTGTTGTTGTTTCTGGTGCTCCTGTTTTTTCTGGTGCTCCTGTTGTTGCTTCTGGTGCTCCTGTTGTTGTTTCTGGTGCTCCTGTTGTTGTTTCTGGTGTTCCTGTTGTTGTTTCTGGTGCTCCTGTTGTTGTTTCTGGTGCTCCTGTTGTTGTTTCTGGTGCTCCTGTTGTTGTTTCTGGTGCTCCTGTTGTTGTTTCTGGTGCTCCTGTTGTTGTTTCTGGTGCTCCTGTTGTTGCTTCTGAAGCTCCTGTTGTTGTTTCTGGTGCTCCTGTTGTTGTTTCTGGTGCTCCTGTTGTTGTTTCTGGTGCTCCTGTTGTTGTTTCTGGTGCTCCTGTTGTTGTTTCTGGTGCTCCTGTTGTTGTTTCTGGTGCTCCTCTTGTTGTTTCTGGTGCTCCTGTTGTTGTTTCTGGTGCTCCTGTTGTTGCTTCTGGTGCTCCTGTTGTTGCTTCTGGTGCTCCTGTTGTTGTTTCTGGTGCTCCTGTTGTTGCTTCTGGTGCTCCTGTTGTTGCTTCTGTTGCTCCTGTTGTTGCTTCTGGTGCCGCTGCTGCTACTGTTATGTACGAGTGGGAATAACTAGAACAGAAAACAGAGAGAACACACTAGCTGTGTTGACCCAGAACCAAGTTGAACACAAGACTCATGAATGACCCTTGAACTATAATGAACAAGTGAGCAAAGGTGTCTTAACTTACCAATGAACAATATTAAACAGTTGAACAAGGTCTCATGAATGACCCATGAACCATAGTGAACAGTTGAACACAGGTCTCATGAATAACCTATCAACCATTTTGAACAGGTTAACATTACCCATGGTGAACAAAGAACAAGAGGAGTGGCTGTCAAGGGCAGAACACTAACGAACCAACACAAAGGTGCGTGGCAAATCCCTAACCTTTGTTGTCGTGTCAAGGTTGCAAGATGATGCTGGAGAGAGAGAGAGAGAGAGAGAGAGAGAGAGAGAGAGAGAGAGAGAGAGAGAGAGAGAGAGAGAGAGAGAGAGAGAGAGAGAGAGAAGAGAGAGAGAGAGAGAGAGCTGTCCCATATCTAAATTTCATAACAATAAAAAGCTTTCAAATGAGCTGATGTAATTAGCAACTCTTAGCTTGTAAATCAAGTTAGGAACCTTAAACCTCCCTTTGTAAAACCCTGTGTAAAAAAAAACAGAAGAAAAGTGAAGTGAAATGAAAAGAAGAGAGGAGAATACACTGATAATCAAATAATAATAATAATAATAATAATAATAATAATAATAATAATAACAATAATATTAATATTTTATTTTGACATGATACTTGTACAAAGGAATATAATAGTTGGGTGTACATGCCAAAAACCCCTTTGTATGCAGAGCATTTCGGGCCAACTTAAAATTAACTTACGATTAATTAGGCAATAACAGTATATGTGGTCATTAGATGAATTACAATGAATACAAGAGACTTGAGTATTCTATTAAGTCATGATATATTGCTTTAATAAGTCTTGTAGAGAAGATGTACAATTTTGATTATTAACCTTAGGTGGCCGCAATGGAGTCATTAACATTTGATATAAATACAGATATTAAGAGTACGTATATATTGATGAGAAGGTTTTTACCTATGTTCACGATATTGAGTAAATGTATGTATAGTTTTTACGTATGTATTTATGATGGGCTAGGATAGGAGATCAGGTGTTTTTTAACTGTGGTTTTAAAAATTGCTAGCTGAGCCATTGGTTCTGGAGATTTCTGGGAGAGTTCCAGATTTTGGTCTCTTTTATGTACAATGAGTTTTTGAAAGATTTAGCTTGATACGGGGAATGTCACAGAGGTTTTTGTGCCTAGTGTTGTGTCTATGAGTCCTGTTGCAACTGTCAAGAAAGCGTTTTCAGGTCAGGATATATATTAGAATTGATTGTTCTGTAAATGTAGGTTGCACAATAGTACAAATGAATGTTTTGTATGGTGAGTAGGTGCCTTTGAAGAGACCGTGTGTTCATTCACACAGCGGCTTTTTTATTTTTTTATTATTGAATATAGGTGGTTTTTTGTTGTGGAACCCCAGGCAAAAATAGCATAGGTGAGGTATGGGTATACCTGGAGATGGTTTCGGGGGTCAACGCCCCCGCGGCCCGGTCTGAGACCAGGCCTCGTCAAAGGCTTTTGCAAACTCTGTGTATAATTCACCTGCATATTGCTTGTCTTCTAGTGCTTAAAAGACCATGTAGTAATGACTCAGCAATAGGAAGGAGCGGTCAATTCCGAACCCATGTTGACCTGGCTTGCGATTCCATGTGATTGATAATCTTGTTCTTGAAATCCTTTAAAAAATATTAACATTATGGGACTTTATCGATTTTTGCAGTTGATTTACTGCCACCTTTGTAAAGTTTGGCAATATCAGTGTTTTTTAATAACTCTGGCATGACTCAGTGTCTTATTTGGGTGGTAGAGAGAGGCATTAAAATGTGCTAAGATGAAAGAGTGTTACTAAATGTCAGTCAGCTCATGAGACGAGGGAGTCTGACAACAAAACTGACACAATGTCTTTGGGAAAGTTAGAGAAGGGAGGTTGGGGGAGGGGGATGTATGTAATTTCCTGACTGGCTGCTACGAATTTGGAAGGGGGGCCAAAGATTGAGAAAGTTTGTCAGGAAAGGTAATTGTTGAACTTGTCCTGCATCCATGAAGATGCAGGACAAGTTCAGAAATAAAACTATGTAGACTGGTCGTAAAAAAAGGTGACTGGGCAACGACGCAGAAACATCGGATGTGAAAACCTCATAATGGTTATACACAGGTATTGCTACTTCAGAGGTTTTCACTAATTAACATAAATGGAGGCCATTAAAAAGATGGATCATTGTAATTTTTTTTTTCAAACTGAACTCTCCTCCTGTGATTTATAAAATTTCGCTGGGAGTCTAAAACCCAGTTACGACACATTTCGGGGAGCTGGCTTCAGTTCCCTTACCACCAAGCAGTGACCTGTATGAACACTGGTGTTGCCAACAGTATGCAGACATGATGCAGTGCTGTCCTGAACAGCATCACCTGTGCTGGTAACACACATTTGGTTTAGCTTGTACCACAAATCCCTATAAGTTTGTTATCCGGTTCGAAAGCCCAAACTTGTAGGGATTTGTGGTACAAGCTAAACCAAATAAAATGGACTGTAAAAGGACTTAGCTTGAATGACAGCCCACGTCTTCGCAGCCATCCCCGAAGTCGTTATCTTGAGGGGTTGACCATACCACTCCCTTGGACTGTAGAGGACAAGAAGGGTAAGTATATGATTGCCCCAAAGGAGTATATGGCATTATACATTCAGTAACTGAATACTGAACAGGGCCGTATATACTCACTTTTTTGGGCTCGATGCCCGCCCATTGCAGGTTAATATGGTTAAGACCAATAAGTAACGATCTAGCTATCCACTGCGCAGCTGACTGAAACTAGTGACATCACTTGCTGGACTTACCCAGGTATTGTAGAGGACCCATGAATTCTTTGGCTTGTAGCAGGGATGCAACCCGTTATCCGTAGTCTTGATTGAAGAATCTGTGTTCTACAGTGCACTGTTTGTTTGACGAATGTTTGCAACACTGCACACCACACTGTCTTCAACATTAGTCTATTGTTCTCAGTAATGTCCTTATATGAAGCTGAGCACACTTCTCTGTAATCTTTCTACTGTGGTTGCTGAGATTGTCCATATGTTTGAGGACGCACTGTTATAGTTCCTTTGTTAAGGTCAATGCACACGTAACAATGCTCCTCGCACCGTTTCTTCATGCAATCTGATCGCCCCTTCCCCACTTCAGCTACGGTGCTCCCTGCTACAAAGAAATGCTGAAATCAGCATTTTCCCTTTGTTGTCAAACTACAAACAGGAAGCATACAAGATGCTTGATTTCTCGTTGTGTGGGCATAGACGAATGTTTATACTAGCCTCAAATTGCACATAGTGGGTGCAGAGTTTCCTTACTTTTCTTGCTACGGTTAAGAGAGTAATTTTCTCTCATTAACCCACACTATGGTTCCAACACTGGTCAGCCATGACGTGACTTGCTTGGCGCCCCGGCTACGAACATGTGTTACAAATTAAACAAGCAAGAATGGCTATTAGCCCTCTGGAGGACTAAGTCCCTCAGGGGCTGAAATGGCTTCTGGAGAAAATTTCTCCACATTCATAAATTTCATAAATTTTCCTGCATTGATCTTAACTATTATTTTCATTGTTTTTTTTTCCACAATTAATGTCTAGTAAATGGGGTCGTAATTTAGGGGACTTAATATATCTTTATTTTTCAAAATTTAAGTATCTTTATCATTTCCGGTTATCTGGCGCTGCTTCGTTCAGATTATATCTTAAATATAATTATTACAAAAGTAAATAATTTTATTTCAAGATTCTCTTAATTTTCAGGTTGATTCTTCAGCTGGTACAAATTAGTTCAGCTGCTCAAGATATTTCAGCGAGTCTAGAATGCTGATGATTCTTTTCCAATATTTTGTGTGTGGGCTTCGGTTCAAGTAAATAGGAGTGTGTGTGTGAGAGAGAGAGAGAGAGAGAGACGGGAGAGAGAGAGTGAGATAGCAGACAAGCATCATGTGTTAATTAAGGAGTGAACCTCGGGACCGACGTGATGAATGGGCAACAATTCACCTCCGGATGTTACAAAGGAAGTCCCCTGGAGGTCTTGGCATGAGAAACTTCTCATAGCGTTCAAGGTACACCAGATCAAGGCTTTATTTCGTACGTCAACATCCAGACATTGTTTCTTCCGGTCTGCGACAATTTACCATTGCTGTCAAGTAGTCAAAAGATACCAAAATTTCGAAATCTCATTCATCCGTTTAAGAAACTAAATGACTTTGACTCATTCAAACACGAAAATGCAACAACAATGTGTGAAGGAGTTTTCGTGAGCCCAGAATATTATAGTAGAATGAACAAGCAATTTACAATTATACGATTCACTTAAATACTCTCCTGGGACAATCTGAAGTCAGTATTATACTGGGATAATCTGAAGTCAGTATTATACAGGGACAATCTGAAGTCAGTATTATACTGGGATAATCTGAAGTCAGTATTATACTGGGATAATCTGAAGTCTTTGCCATACTGGGACAATTAGAAGTCAGTATTATTTTTGGACAGTCTGAAGTCAATACAATACTGGGACAATCTGAAGTCAAAACAATACTGGTACAATCTGAGGTCTATACTATACTGGGACAATCTGAAGTCAGTACCCTCCTGGGTCAATCTGAAGTCAGTACTCTCCTGGGACAATATGAAGTCAATAGATTCCTGATGTTGGTTCAGCATTTGCTTCAGGTCAAACATCTGACAACGAGGCAACTAAGTTAACAATAGTAGTAGTAATAAATAGCTGAGTTAGTCAAAACAGAACTGTTGGTAAACAGAATAAGAACCACAGGTAGTCGCAGTTCTGTGAGAGACAGAGGACCATCACTGGTAATTATCCCAGTAAGAGTACTGAATACATGTATACCAATCTCTGTGGGATACGAGACAAGTATCCCAACATTATATAACACTAGCCCTCTGTATCTTACAACATATATCTGGAATAGTGCATATCAGGACTGAAGGTTCTAATGCAGATCAAAAAATAATAATATTTGATGGGATTTACAAGCTATATCAAGAAAATTAATCCCAATTTCTTCAGTTAAAAAATTGCTAATTAGGACCTACACAGTCAAAAACTAAATCAAACCTTCCAATTTAAAAAAAAATTGAAGCCGATCTGAAAAGGCATTCATTTGACTTCAGAATGGAAACCAATTTGTTAAATAAGTTGCAAATTAAAAGTTATACTTTTCCCAGAATCAAGGCGAAGCTTCCTTAAAGTTTGAAGCCGATCAGATCATTCATTTTGTTTAGTTATTAGGCAGTCTACATCAATTATAAATTTATTAATCTTTTTCCAACAATTCTTCAACTTTTAAAAATTGATGACCATCGAAAAATGCGAATTCCATTAACTGAATGGAAAAATAAATACATTACAATTTCGGAATTAAAATGTTCAAAAATGGCAACTACACACTAACAAACTTTCTAAATAACAATAACAAACTTTCTAACTAACAATAACAAACTTTCTAACTAACATTAAGAAACTTTCTAACTAACAGTAACAAACCTTCTAACTAACAATAACAAACCTTCTAACTAACAATAACAAACTTTCTAACTAACAGTAACAAACTTTCTAACTAACAGTAACAAACTTTCTAATTATCTAACAATAAAAAACTTTCTAACTAACAAAAATAAACTTTCTAACCAACTAACAATAAAAAAATCTAACAATAACAAATCTAACCAACTTACAAAAACAAACTTTCTAGTTAACAGTACCAAATCTTCTAACCAACTAACAATAACAAGCCTTCTAGCTAACAATAACAAACCTTCTAACCAACTAACAGTGCCAAGCCTTCTAACCAACTAACAGTGCCAAACCTTCTAACCAACTAACAGTGCCAAGCCTTCTACTATGTAAGAAACATCAGTTTTTAAAAGTTGGAGACAGTTATCGTTTGGAAACTAAAATCGGGAATGGTCTATACAAACTGAGCAGAGGGTCCCTGCACATGACAACTGTTGCATGAACTTCCCTTCCGAAAAAGTTTGAAGCTGATCGGATAAGGCATTCTGAAGTTATCAACGAAAGCTACGGAGGATGCTGGTGGATAACTAGGTCACTCTACATTAAAACCTGACCGGCTCTTGCATAATATCGCACAAAAATGTAGTGTTTAAGGGCTCATTATACTCGGGAAATATAAAAAAAAAAATGCCATAATAATGTGAGTTTTCAATATTTTTCAATGTTCTTATTTATTTACTTAAAAATCTGTACAATTCTACAATTTTTTTTAAGAAAGTCCATTTTGATATAATTAAAAAAAAATGAAAAATTGGCTCCTACACTGCCCAAATTCAAGCGAAAAATACTTCTAGTTAAAATATACCTGCTGTTAGGGTTTGTAGACGATCTGTTGAGGTATCCTCTAGTTATTACATTTAAATTAATTCATTTATTTATATTGATAAATCATAATTTGCACAGCTCAAGATGAATGCCAAGGTTACTTTTTAATAAAGCCAACCAACACTAAAAGTTTGAAGCCTATCAGAAAAAGCATTCTCCGGTAAACTACTCTGAATCCAATGGCTAAGATTCTTTAACAATGTCAGTGAAATTTCTAATTGGCACCTACACAGCCTAAACATTCTTCTTGTGGATTATATCAGTGAGAATGTTTTGCAGTTGATCAGAAGAGGCAATGTTTACTTAGTCTGGAGTATACCTGGAGAGGGTTTCGGGGAGTCAACGCCCCCGCGGCCCGGTCTGAGAACAAGACTTTTTAATAAAAATAGATAATTGAGACCAGTGCCACTCAATAACAACGTTAACATTGCATTCCCCAGAACACTTAAAGTTTGAAGCCAATCGAAAGAAGCATTCCCTAGCTATCGCAAATATTTTATCGTTTCCATGTTTATTAAACTATTCTACTTTATGGACAAATTTGTACCTATGTTAAACAAACCTGTTTGTAGACATATTTGAGTATTATCCTGACTGTGAGATGCATCAGACATTATACATGTTCATTATACATTATTAGTATACACTATTCATTATACATTATATCATGCATGTTCTTTATACATTATTGTTATACACTATTCATTATACATTATATTATACATGTTCATTATATATTATTATTATACACTATTCATTATACATGTTCATTATTCATTATACATGTTCATTATTCATTATACATTATATTATACATGTTCACTCGATAATTTTAACGCAATTTAGCGGAGAAATAATCATTTTTAAACAAATAACATTGACAAAATAACACCTGGAAACGCCAGTAATAATGTCAACGCCCTTCTAATTAGGTCACTTATTTTTTTAAGTTATCGCACAGAAACGAAATTTGAGGACTGGGTTATGTAAGTTATGTGAGGCTCCTGAATCCTTCTCCCGACACAGCACAACAACGTTAAAAATTTGAATCCGAGCGGATGAGGCGTTCCCGAGTCATAAGTGAAAGTCTGGAAGATGGAAATATAAGAAAAATGGGAAAAGAATTCAGGTACCCAATTATAGATAACAAGATCACGGAACGGGTGGGACTTGAACCATGGCATGTGTATCCTAAGACTCACAGGACTCACTTGCCATGGGTTCAAACCCCACCCGTTCCCTGAGTCATCAAAGTTATAGATAACATTTCTGGGATATATAATTAAGATGATGTTCCTTTTGTAGCGATTTCCTTCCATCCACTTCTGCAAATTCCATGACAATTTTCCAGTATGATATAGGATATTTTCCCTCATGTTTTCATTACGACAGTGGCCGGAATGATTGGAGGATGAGGAGAGAGCATTTTGATTTTCTTCCCTCGACTCAGGCTCCTGGATAGTACATTGTAGTCTTTAATCTTAATATAATTTAGACATTTTTTTCTCAACACAACGCCTGTATACTCCAGGTATATTCCAGGTATACTCCAGGTGTTGACATCCAGTGCTTTATTATCCATGTTCCATGTACTCACATGTATATGTACTCACATATACGTCATGTACTCACATGTACATGTACTCACATATACGTCATGTACTCACATATACGTCATGTACTCACATGTACATGTACTCACATATACGTCATGTACTCACATGTACATGTACTCACATATACGTCATGTACTCACATGTACATGTACTCACATATACGTCATGTACTCACATGTACATTATATATCAGACTGAGTGTTACTGTTTCTATGTAACCCCCATGGTTAGTTAATGGGGTTTAAAGGCTCTCGACTACACTAAGGTCTTAAATTCCTCACGTAACTTTTCCACCACCAGACAAGAAAACTTTATTCCCTAAAATAAAAATCAACGTCACCTTTCAGCGTAAAAACACTGAGAGGAACACACCTCTCAGGGTATATATCCTGTATAATCCCGGGAGGAGGAACGCTTCGTCAGGATACAGGTAAGGTATACCTTGACGCTGGTTTTACTCCATGATCCGCCACTGGAGATTTTGATCGTCTGACCGATGCTGTTAAGTAAAGCATTTTTAATAGTTAGGTGACTTTGTTCCGGAACGTTTCGCCCACACAGTGGACTTCTTCAGTCGAATACAGAGGAGGCAGCAGAAGCAGTAGAGATGTGGAGAACTTCTGGAGTCAGTGGAGAACTTCTGGAACCAGTGAAGAACTTCTGGAACAAGTGGGGAACTTCTGGAACCAGTGGGGAACTTCTGGAATCAGTAGAGAGTTTCTAGAACCAGTGGGAAACTTCTGGAATAAGTGGAGAACTTTTGGAGTCAGTGGAGAACTTCTGGAACCAGTGGAGAACTTCTGGAACCATTGGGGAACTTCTGGAATCAGTGGGGAGCTTCTAGAACCAGTGGGGAACTTCTGGAATAAGTGGAGAACTTTTGGAGTCAGTGGAGAACTTCTGGAGCTAGTGGGAAACTTCTGGAGCTAGTTGGAAACTTCTATAGTCAGTTGAGAAGTTTTGGAGCCAGTGAAGACGGTGGGCTTTTTCAGCGGTGCCAATAAGTATTACATTATCACTCCACAGGAGTGATAATGTAATACTGGACTGGAGGGTGTGGGCTGGAGGGTGTGGACTGGAGGGTGTGGGCTGGAGGGTGTGGGCTGGAGGGTGTGGACTGGAGGTTGTGGACTGGAGGTTGTGGACTGGAGGGTGTGGACTGGAGGGTGTGGGCTGGAGGGTGTGGGCTGGAGGGTGTGGACTGGAGGTTGTGGACTGGAGGTTGTGGACTGGAGGGTGTGGACTGGGAGGAAAACATCTGGAAATGAGGTGAGGTAAACAAAGACACCTTCAGCCACCACAGTAATCATAAAATTAAGACAAATTGAAGACCTGTCCTTTGCAGTAAATTTCTGCAATATCACTTCTGCAACACAAGACTCAAGGAACAACTGCGCAGTTTATCATTATATAATACGATGGAAAGTGTTGCGGTAGTGTTGAGTTAGAAGTAACTGGCAGTTATAATTATAACAGAAAAATAATTTCAGATAGTTACTGAAGGTAATTCATGAGTGTTTTCTGAAGATTGTATTTGCGAATTATTTGTGTTGGAGGAGGTGAAGAAGGTGGAGAAGAAGATGGTGAAGAAGATGGTGGAGAAGAAGATGGTGGAGAAGAAGATGGTGGAGAAGAAGATGGTGGAGAAGATGATAGAGGTGAAGATGGAGGAGAAGATGGTGGAGAAGAAGATGGAGGAGAAGAAGATGGTGGAGAAGATGGAGGAGAAGATGGTGGAGAAGAAGATGGTGGAGAAGAAGATGGAGGAGGAGAAACTAGAAAAGATATGGGAGGAGAAACTTTTATTAGTGAGTCAATTAGTCTCTCTGAGTGATAACTATACTGAAGTGAGTCAAGTAGTCTCTCTGAGTGATAACTATACTGAAGTGAGTGAAGTAGTCTTCCTGAGTGATAACTATACTGAAGTGAGTGAAGTAGTCTTCCTGAGTGATAACTATACTGAAGTGAGTGAAGTAGTCTTCCTGAGTGATAACTATACTGAAGTGAGTGAAGTAGTCTTCCTGAGTGATAACTCAGTGATAACTGCTCTTGCCTGAAGCAGAAATCAGTTTTTTGTTTGCTGTAAGGACACCCCAGACAAAACTTCAAGTCATGGCAATGTTTTTATTACCGAGATCCTCAATCTACACGGTTTTTTTCTTCTGGCTGACGTAGTTTACGTCTGCTAAGTTCTGTATGAGTCTCATGTACTCTAAGTCCAAGCAAACTTACCAAAAATATACATCATAATATAACTTTATCGACTAACTTTTTATTGCAAACTTGACGTTTTTAACTAGTGAATGAAGGAGCACAGAAATACTCAGGGTTCATCAGTGGATTTTGTTATGGAGATATTAAGGGGCACGTAAGTTCCCTCCTGCCTTCTAATAACATGTTCATTATTCTACTATAATTTACCTTGTCCATAATTACTATCGCATTTGCTTTGTTTCGTAAGGTGAAGCCCAGGATCTTGCCTTAATTCATGGTATAACTTAACAAATCTTTGAGGACAATTGTGTTGTCATCAGACTGACAATTGTGTTGTTTGATGACAATCTTTGCAACACAATTGTCCTCAAATATTTGTTAAGTTATACCATGAATTAAGGCAAGATCCTGGACTTCACCTTACGAAACAGACAAAGCAAATGCGATAGTAATTATGGACAATGTAGATAATAGTGGAAGAATGAAAATGTCGATGCTACGTCGATGCTACAGTCAGTGTATATACACTCGCAGGTGAATATTCTGAGGCTTGCGTGTGGCTGCTTTTGTTGTGTCCCTGATGCTACACCTCCCCCATCGTCTCCTCCCCACACACTCTCTAGCCTCTTCCATCCCTCCAGCACCCCTCTCCCCCACACTCCTAGCCTCCCCAGCACTTCTTGAAACTACATTCGTCACTATGCGACAAAAAATATTCCTTTAGAACCCGCCCAAAGTGGTCAGGCTACATTCTGTTTTTTACCTCTCTCTTTCCGTCTACCAACTAGTATTTATTTTATTGATCTATCCTAACCCGGTCCGTCCCATCCACATGCATGCTATTCCTCTTATAGCCTAACAAAAAAAAACATTTCTTAGTATATTGGCGAGACAAAGTATATTCTCCTCCATAATTATTCACTACTGCAACAATTTCCCATCCTTTATCCCTGTCTCACTCTCCCGTCTCTCACTTTAAATGACAACAATAATAATAATAATAATAATAATAATAATAATAATAATAATAATAATAATAATAATAATAATAATTAATAATAATAATAATAATAATAATATTAATAATAATAATAATAATAATAATAACATTAATAATAATAATAATAAATAATAATAATAATAATAATAATAATATTAATAATATTAATAATAATAATAACATTCATAATAATAATAACATTCATAATAATAATAATAATAAAAATAATAATAATAATAATAAAAATAATAATAATAATAATAAAAATAATAATAATAATAATAATAATAATAATTAATTAATAATAATAAAACTTGCAGTTGCCTCCTTGATAATATGGGTTACTACAGTCGACATATATTCGGAATGGCAAATGTTCCGTCGACAGATCTCCAGTACTAGTTGTTTTCAGGTTAACTGGACGATGAACAAGCACTAGCACTGGACCAGCGGCGTCACTGACGCACGAGACACGGAACGGACGCAGTCGGAGGTGTTTCAGAGTGTCCGTGGCTGGAGGCTTCCAGGGTGTCTTCCTTCTAGCTAGCCTGACAAGTAAAGATACCATCATGTAAGGTAAATTCGTGCCTCGTCATTACTAGTTACCAGTAAATGTTATATAAATGAGAAATCTGTAACCTAGAGGCAAGATTAGCTAATTGTTAGTATACTCAGGCTAACAGACATATATAATCTCTAACTTAGTAAGGTTATATCCTAACCTTTATAGGGTAAAAATTACATGTATGGCCGAACTGAATAAGCTAATTTAACATGAAGGATGACCACACCTTGCTGGTACAATCATTACCCAAGATTCTCAGACTTTATGGCACCGGTAGTGACACGGAGCCCTCTGGTATGATCCAAGAATAATAATATCTTTATTTCTACAAGTACATGTACAAGGTATACAGACCATAGCTGACATCAATGACATACTACTATATAGAAAGCCGCTTGTTATGCAGAGCATTTAGGGTAAATTAGGTCAGTTTTGTCCCAGGATGCGACCCACACCAGTCGACTAACACCCAGGTACCCATTTTATACTGATGGGTGAACAGAGACAGCAGGTGTCTTATGGAAAAAAAGTCCTAATGTTTTCCAGCCGTACTGGAGATTCGAACTCCTGACCTCAGTGTGTGAGCTGAGTGCGCTACCGATTAAGCTACGGAGTCCACTCGCTGCCGCTGTTCTTCACATTGCTCGTGCATATCGATGTTTTATATTTTTGATGAGAAGGAGAGAAGCCTGAAGTCTTGAAACACTTGGTTTTTTGGTAACATTCTGAAGAAACAGCCAGAACTCACGTTAACTTTTTAGCGAGAGAGAGAGAGAGAGAGAGAGAGAGAGAGAGAGAGAGAGAGAGAGAGAGAAACCAGGGTTCAAAACAACATCCTACTCTCCTAAAATAGTTTGTCTGGACAGCCATCTAACGCAGTATTTTCTAATTATTTTATCGATGCAATAATTTATGAATCCATTATAAAGTTAACATCCCTGAAGAAGTCTTGGCATATAAATTTTAAGTTAAACTCTCTCTCCTTATCCAAGTGAGGCGATGTTTATTATATTTTTACACTTGTAATATTTACTTCTTGGTATTAAAGCCTCACTGAGAGATTTCGATCAATTTCTTTTACATTATCGCGGGAGAGACTAGTTTACTGTGCACCTCATATCCATCCTGTGGACGGGAGCACAAGAACACGTGAAGGCATAAAAGGCCTACGAACTAGGCCTCAAAAGGGTTTAACAGCAGATACACAAATGGCCATACACTAAATCTTCCAATAATAATAATAATAATAATAATAATAATAATAATAATATTATTATTATTATTATTATTATTATTATTATTATTATTATTATTATTATTATTATTATTATTATTAATTGCTAAGTAAAAGGACACAATTGCAACTAATGTGACATTTTATTGTGGCAACGTTTCGCTCTCCAGGAGCTTTCTCAAGCCGTTACAAGCGATATATGGACACAGTTGGTATATATATACTGTCAAGGTGAGGTGAAAAAACTAGTGGTGTTAGAAGTAGTAGTGATATAAGTAGTATTAGTAGTAGTAGTAGTAGTAGTAGAAGTAATACAATAAGGTAGAACAATCAATATGCACATGAGTAAAAGGTGATAAAACAAATACTTGGGTAGTATAACAATAGGTTAGACAAATATTTCTGCTGGAGGTTGAAATATAGAAGGCCAGTAGGAGTGTTCCACATCTACGATGTGCTAAATTAGCAGGAGAGACTATGTGATGGTAGGGTTTACTGTTTTCAGGAGGATTCTTGCTAAGACTTCAGAGATGGTGAAGCTGCCTTTGTTTTGTTTAATTGTGTTAGAAACAGAGATAAGTGCTGATTCAAGGCATTTTCGTCTACGGAAATTAGTTTCTTTGATTACTAGTCGGGCGTCTTTGAATTTCATGAGATGATTGTTGGAATTTCGGTGTTGTACGCAGGCGTTGTTCAGGTTATCGTTTCTGCATGCATTCATGTGTTCATTGATGCGTGTCTCGAGGTTTCTTGCTGTTTCTCCTACATAAATTCTGTCGCAGCCTCCACAGGGTATAGTGTAGACCCCTGCGTTGACTGGTTCATGGTGCTTGGATTTAGTCCTGGTTAGATCCTTAATAGAAGTACTGGAAGCGATGGCGACTCTAGTGTTAGCTTGTGCAAATACTTTAGAAATGTTGGATGCAACCTGGCTGTTGGGAAGAATTATAACTTTGTTTGGAGTGGAGTTGACGCGTGGAGAATTAATGATCTGAAGAGCTCTTTTCTTGCAATCTTTGATGAAAAAGGAAGGAAAATGTAAATCAGTGAAGGTTTGGTGAATGTATGTACACTCCTCGTCAAGAAACTCAGGACTACAAATTCGGTAAGCTCTTAGGAAGAATCCGATGATGATACCTCTTTTGGTCTTAGTATCTTGACTGGAATAGAAGTGTGTGAGGTCATTTTTATTTGTAGGTTTCCGGTAAACTTGAAATCTTAGGTTGTTATCTATTTTGTGGATGAGGACGTCTAGAAAGGGTAGCTTGTCATTGGACTCTTCTTCTAGTGTAAACTGGATCGCCGGTTCAACTGCGTTGAGCCTTGCCTGAAGATTCCGTACATCGAAACGTTTGGGAGTTATTACGAGGACGTCGTCTACGTAACGTAACCAAGTGACGCTTGAGGGGACGATGTTGGCGAAGTGTTCAGCCTCTAGGTGTTCCATGTATAAGTTAGCTAAGACGGCACTGATGGGGGACCCCATTCCCATGCCGTATGTTTGTTTGTAGAGCCTGATACAGAAAGAAAAACAGTTGAAATTAACACAGAGTTCAATAAGGTCAACAAAATCTCCGGGAGGAAGAGGAAGGTTAAGGTCCTGATTGACTTTACGTCGTAGAACCTCGATGGCTTGTGTAGTAGGTACTTTAGTGAAGAGGGAAGTCACGTCCAAACTGCTTAGTTTCTTGTTTCGGATGGAGAGATTTCGGATGCGGTTGAGAAGGTCGCCTGAATGTTTAAGATGAGCGGGGCTGATGGTCCCCAGAAGGCAGGAAAGATGTTTGGCAAGAACTCCGGCTAGTTTGTGTGGTGCACTGCCTATACCTGATGTGATTGGTCTAAGAGGAATATTATGCTTATGAGTCTTGGGTAAGCCATACATGTGTGCTGGTTTAGGGTTGCTGGGTATCAAGTACAGAAGTTTCTTTCCTTCACTGGTGCGTTTCAGTATTTGTCTGGTTTTATATAGGAAATCTTTAGTGAGTGTTTCCCACTGTTGTGTGTTGATGGGTTCGTAAGTGGATTGGTCATTCAAAAGGTCCATCATTTTGGTGTTGTATTCACTGGTGTTGAGTATGACGACTCCACCTCCTTTGTCGGCGGTGGTGACGATAATATTTGGGTCATTAGCAAGGCTCTTCAGAGCATTGATATATCGCCTGGGAAGATTAGTAGAAGAAGGTTCGCATAAAGCTGCGGTGAGAATGCCCTGTATATAACCCTTCTGGAAGTTGCTGTCACTGTGTCTGTGGTTTCTGGTGACTAAATTCAGTTGATAGTTTGGTTCAGGCGACCTTCTCAACCGCATCCGAAATCTCTCCATCCGAAACAAGAAACTAAGCAGTTTGGACGTGACTTCCCTCTTCACTAAAGTACCTACTACACAAGCCATCGAGGTTCTACGACGTAAAGTCAATCAGGACCTTAACCTTCCTCTTCCTCCCGGAGATTTTGTTGACCTTATTGAACTCTGTGTTAATTTCAACTGTTTTTCTTTCTGTAACAGGCTCTACAAACAAACATACGGCATGGGAATGGGGTCCCCCATCAGTGCCGTCTTAGCTAACTTATACATGGAACACCTAGAGGCTGAACACTTCGCCAACATCGTCCCCTCAAGCGTCACTTGGTTACGTTACGTAGACGACGTCCTCGTAATAACTCCCAAACGTTTCGATGTACGGAATCTTCAGGCAAGGCTCAACGCAGTTGAACCGGCGATCCAGTTTACACTAGAAGAAGAGTCCAATGACAAGCTACCCTTTCTAGACGTCCTCATCCACAAAATAGATAACAACCTAAGATTTCAAGTTTACCGGAAACCTACAAATAAAAATGACCTCACACACTTCTATTCCAGTCAAGATACTAAGACCAAAAGAGGTATCATCATCGGATTCTTCCTAAGAGCTTACCGAATTTGTAGTCCTGAGTTTCTTGACGAGGATGTACATACATTCACCAAACCTTCACTGATTTACATTTTCCTTCCTTTTTTATCAAAGATTGCAAGAAAAGAGCTCTTCAGATCATTAATTCTCCACGCGTCAACTCCACTCCAAACAAAGTTATAATTCTTCCCAACAGCCAGGTTGCATCCAACATTTCTAAAGTATTTGCACAAGCTAACACTAGAGTCGCCATCGCTTCCAGTACTTCTATTAAGGATCTAACCAGGACTAAATCCAAGCACCATGAACCAGTCAACGCAGGGGTCTACACTATACCCTGTGGAGGCTGCGACAGAATTTATGTAGGAGAAACAGCAAGAAACCTCGAGACACGCATCAATGAACACATGAATGCATGCAGAAACGATAACCTGAACAACGCCTGCGTACAACACCGAAATTCCAACAATCATCTCATGAAATTCAAAGACGCCCGACTAGTAATCAAAGAAACTAATTTCCGTAGACGAAAATGCCTTGAATCAGCACTTATCTCTGTTTCTAACACAATTAAACAAAACAAAGGCAGCTTCACCATCTCTGAAGTCTTAGCAAGAATCCTCCTGAAAACAGTAAACCCTACCATCACATAGTCTCTCCTGCTAATTTAGCACATCGTAGATGTGGAACACTCCTACTGGCCTTCTATATTTCAACCTCCAGCAGAAATATTTGTCTAACCTATTGTTATACTACCCAAGTATTTGTTTTATCACCTTTTACTCATGTGCATATTGATTGTTCTACCTTATTGTATTACTTCTACTACTACTACTACTACTAATACTACTTATATCACTACTACTTCTAACACCACTAGTTTTTCACCTCACCTTGACAGTATATATACCAACTGTGTCCATATATCGCTTGTAACGGCTTGAGAAAGCTCCTGGAGAGCGAAACGTTGCCACAATAAAATGTCACATTAGTTGCAATTGTGTCCTTTTACTTAACATATTGTCGGTAATTCTACCAATATTATTAATTGCTAGATGTATATCGGTAGCGGACCGTGAAAAGTGTCACGGTATTGCATATCCCTAGTCCCCCCCCTGTATGTCAATGTATGCTAAAAAAATATTGCATAGTGAGGCCTACTATGTTTTGAATGCAGTAAGACACCAGAGCTGAAGATCTGAAGTTAATGAAACAGTCGCAAGTTATCACATGGAAACTAAAGTCACAATTTATTCAATAAAAAAGGGGAAAGCTAGGACATAAAGAGCCCAAAACTAATTTAAACTTTCCACTAAGAAACATCAGGTTTGAAGTCAAACTGAAGAAGCATTCTGCTGTTATTTAACGGAGACTAATATCCCAAATTACACAAGCACATTAAGTTAGAATCCGTTCAACGTTGAAGGGTGAAGCCAAGTGGATGACTCGTTCAGAAATTATCACATGAATTCTGCCAGAACTGCAATTTTCCCAGGTTCTTCCATTGAAAAAAAGGCAAACTGGAAACTACTACTTTTATCTAAATAAGATTGACCAGAGTTTAAAGTTTAAGTAAGAAAGTATATAAGTGAGTAATTAAGAAGGTATGCAAGTGAGTAATTAAGAAGGTATGCACGTGAGTAATTAAGAAGGTATGCACGTGAGTAATTAAGAAGGTATGCAAGTGAGTAATTAAGAAGGCATGCAAGAGGGTAATTAAGTTTTATTAAAGCTATGAGTATACCTGGAGAGGGTTTCGGGGTCAACGCCCCCGCGGTCCGGTCTGAGACCAGGCTAGGTGATCTTCACACCAACTCCAAGATCGAGGGACTGATTACCTCATCTGTTGTATATAGTTCTACTGTCTTCAAATTATGTCCTAGAACTTGTATTGATAAAACCACTGGATGGCAAAACGTCTACATTAAAGATACCCAGATGTTGCACATGTGTCTAATTTTCACCAATCTGCAAGTAACTGTTATTTATTGTTCTAGTCACAGTATTGTGCGTTTTCTAGTCACAGTATTGTGCGTTTTCTAGTCACAGTATTATGCGTTTTCTAGTCACATTATTATGCGTTTTCTAGTCACAGTATTGTGCGTTTCTATCCTTCAGCACGGACCTTCGTCTAGGCAGGATTCACGAGAGTTGAAATGTTGTTGGCGGTAGAAAAATCCTTTCTGAAGTTACCTTAGGGGAAAGCAACTTCAGGAATGGTCTATTCTAAAGCCATCTCAAGGAAAAGCAACTTCAGGAGTGATGTATATCAACATTAGCAGAGGACCCCTGCACTTATTAATTGTTCTACGAACCATTACTTAGTGGCAGGTGACAAGAGTTCAAAATATGATGCCAATCGCATAAGATGATACGATGTTACATATAAAAACCTTGAAGGAAGTTATTTGAGACAAAAACCCTGTAGTTGAAGTTCTACTGCGATCATGGCCGAGCAATCTGGATCAGTAGTGAAGAGAAAGATAACATGATATTGATGCCAGCTAGGCCTGTATATCTTGTACATGTACTTGTAGAAATAAAGATATTATTTATCATATTATTTAAGCAACAGTTTAAAAAATAAGTGTCCTGAGACTCAGACAACTGAGCAGTACATATCATGTCCGGGCACTGGCTCATTAATCCAAACTTCGTCTCCTGACTCATCTGTGTAAACTGGGTAGCGACGTCAATGGAGTTGACCAGAGGCACTACCGTGAGGTAGCGATTTTGGAGCTGAAGGTAAAGCTTCGGGAAGTATCGCGAAAGTCTCCAACAACGTTGAGGACAAGCAGCAGCCACTGCCTGGTCAGGAGACTGAATGGGTGGGACAGGGAAGGTGCAGAAGCAGCACTTACAGACTGTCCATCTGTTTGGTGTGTGGTAGGAAACAGCAGTTACGTTTGTGGGGCGGTGTATAGATCGTGTGGTGGTGTATAGATCATGGGGTGGTGTATAGATCGTGGGGTGGTGTATAGATCGTGGGGTGGTGTATAGATAGTGGGGTGGTGTATAGATAGTGGGGTGGTGTATAGATTGTGGGGTGGTGTATAGATCGTGGGGTGGTGTATAGATCGTGGGGTGGTGTATAGATCGTGGGTGTAGAGTCGTGGGGTGGGAGATCGTGGGGTGGTGTATAGATCGTGGGGTGGTGTATAGATCGTGGGGTGGTGTATAGATCGTGGGGTGGTGTAGAGATCGTGGGGTGGTGTATAGATCGTGGGGTGGTGTAGAGATCGTGGGGTGGTGTATAGATCGTGGGGTGGTGTAGAGATCGTGGGGTGGTGTATAGATCGTGGGGTGGTGTAGAGATCGTGGGATGGTGTAGAGATCGTGGGGTGGTGTAGAGATCGTGGGGTGGTGTAAGATCGTGGGGTGGTGTATAGATCGTGGGGTGGTGTATAGATCGTGGGGTGGTGTAGATCGTGGGGTGGTGTAAGATCGTGGTGGTGTAGAGATCGGGGAAGTGTGGGTAGAGACGGGTGGAAGTCGGTGGTGTAAGATCTGGGTGGTGTATAGATCGTGGTGGTGTAAGATCGTGGGATGGTGTAGAGATCGTGGGGTGGTGTAGAGATCGTGGGGTGGTGTACAGGGTGTGGGATAGTTTGCAGTGTTGGTCGAGCCTCAGTGCCTCGCTCCCTCCTTGAGCGAAGGTGTGATGGTTTTCCTTACGGGATTTCCTGCTCTCACACGAACTACGTCTCTCCCTGCCACACACACAAACACACACACACACACACACACACAAACACACACACACACACACACACACAACACAACACACACACACACACACACAGTAAATGAGGGGAGAGAAGTAGGTAGAGAAAGTAATAGGTCAACTGCAGAGTCGCGAACAGGCCACCGCGAGATCCAGGATATGATAAGGGAAGCAGCAATGGCTATGTTTAAATGGGACCCAGAGATGTGAAGGGAAAAGGTGAGTTTTTATTCATGGGCTTCAGGAAACCGAAGAGAGAACTCACGAAGGAAGAAGACAGGGAGAGAAAAAAGAGATTGAAAATATCATCAAACGAACAGGAGAGAAGGGCTTGACTGAGCTAATAAATTTTCAGAGAATAGGGTAATACTCGAGGGAAAGAAATGAGCCAGTCAGATATATTTCCAAGACAGAAACGGTGCAGAACAGGATCCTGCAGCAGAAACCATGGCTAAAGAAAAAAGCAAAATACCAAAGGGTGTACCTACCTCGCGACTGAACGAGAGAAAAACGACAGAAACTGAGAGAGAGAGAGAGAGAGAGAGAGAGAGAGAGAGAGAGAGAGAGAGAGAAGAATACAAAGACAAAAGGGTCAAGAGAGACAAGGCTAGAGTCAGGAGGGGATAACCAGAGTCGAGAGAAGCAGCAAGCGCAACCACCCACAGAACTCCACAACAAAAGATATTATCACAAAACAAGCAACACTCTACACTTGCAACCCCCATCCCACCCTACACAGTAGATACCTATAGCACTTTGCCAGGTCTTCCACTTTCCCAGCCACCACAGTCCTTCAGAATACAGCGTTGGAAAGGAAGTTGACGGTATGGTACACCACTGCTGATGGAAAAACAAATAAGTGTGAGGAGTGGCATGAATCATGGAGGCTTCACCAGACATCATAGCACTCACGGAAACCAAGCTCACAGGAATGATAGCAGATGCCATCTTTCCAACTGGATATCAGATCCTGAGGAAAGATAGAGGGAATAGAGGGGGGTGGAGGAGTTGGACTGCTCATCAAAAACCAGTGGAGTTGGAAGGAGGGGAAGCAAGGGACTACATAATAGGAATACTTCAGACTGGGGGAAGGGGTCCCAAAGTGGTGATTGTAAGTGATGTATAATCTACCACGGAATAGCACGAGGCCAAGACAAGTATATGATGAGAGGAACATAGCAATGGTTGATACACTAGTTGAGGCTGCCAGAAGAGCCCACGTGGGCAGGTCGAAGTTACTAGTTGTGTTTGACTTCAATCACAAGGAAATTGACTGGGAAAACCTACAGCCACATGGGGGACCAGAAACGTTGAGGGCTATGATGGAGGTGGTACTGGAAAACCTCATGTATCAACATGTTAGGGACACTTCCAGAGAGAGAGAGGATGAACCAGCAAAACTGGACCTCATTTTCACATTGAGTAGTTCAGACACTGAGGACATCACATATGAAAGACCCCTCAGAGCTGGTGATCACGTGGTCTTGAGCTTCGAATACATAGTAGAGTAATAAATAGAGAGGGAAGCAGGAAGAGTAGAACAGGAGAATCCAAACTACAAAAGAGGGGACTACACAAACATGAGAAATTTCCTGCACGAGGTTCAGTGGGAAAGAGAACTGGCGGGGAAATCAGTAAATGAAAATATGGAATACGTGACAGAGGAGAGATTCGTACCCAAGGACAACAGAAATAATAGGAAGGACAAAACGAGCCTTGGTTCACCCAAAGGTGTAGAGAGGCCAAAACTAAGTGCGCTAGAGAATGCAAAAAGTATAGAAAACAAAGGACCTAAGAAAATAAGGAGACTAGTCAAAGAGCCAGAAACGAATATGCACAGAAAAGGAGGAGGCCCAGCGGAAATACGAAAATGACAGAGAATCGAAAGCCAAGTCTAACCCGAAGCTGTTGTACAGCCACATCAGGAGGAAAAACACAGTCAAGAACCAGGTAATCATGCTGAGGAAGGAAGGAGGGAAGACCATAGGAAACGACTGGGAAGTATGAGAAGAGCTCATTATGAGATTTAAAGAAGGATTTTCAGTGGAGACAGGAAGAACTCCAGAGAGTCGGATGGTGGGGTACACCAACAAGTGCTGGATGCAATACACACAACCGAGAAGGAGGTGAAGAGGCTGCAAAGAGAACTAGATACCTCAAAAGCGATGGGGCCAGACAACATCACTCCATGAGTCTTGAGAGATTGAACAGAGGCGATGTGTGTGCCACTAACAACAATATTCAAAACATCTGTCGAAACAGGGCGACTACCTGAGGTGTAGAAGACAGCAAATGTAGCCCCAATTTTTAAGAAAGGAGACAAACATGCATCATTAAACTACAGACCATTGTCACTAGTCCGTATTAAGCACCTAGAAAGGAATGAGCTTATACAAGCACGGCTTTAGAGAAGGGAAATTCTGTGTCACAAACCTACTGGAGTTTTATGACAAGGTGATGGCAGTAAGGCAAGAGAGAGAGGGGTTGGTAGATTGCATTTGCTTGGACTGTATGAAGGCTTTCGACACAGTTCCACACAAGAGATTGGTACCAAAACTAGAGGATCAGGCAGGTATAACAGGAAAAGCACTGCAATGGATCAGAGAACACCTGACAGGAAGGCAACAACGAGTCATTGTATGTGACGAGGTGTCAGAGTGGGTGCCTGTGACGAGAGGGGTTCCACAGGGGTCAGTCCCAGGGCCGGTGCTGTTTCTGATATATGTGAATGACATGACGGAAAGGATAGATTCAGAGGTGAAGCTAATGCAATGAGTGAAGAATTCAATAGGATGAGGATCAGGTAGGATTATAAAGGAATCTGGACATGATGCAAGTCTGGTCCAACAATTGGCTCCTGGAGTTTGAACTCACCAAGTACGAAGTTATCAAGACTGGGGAAGGTCAAAGAAGAAAGCAGACAGAGTACAGGCTAGGGGGACAAAGACTACAAACCTCAGTAAAGAAAAGGATCTTGGGGTGAGTATAATACCGAGCACATCTCCTGAGGCGGACATCAACTAAATAACAGCTGCAGCATATGGGCGACTGGCAAACCTTAGTGTTTCGGCACTTCAGTAAGTAATCGTTCAAGACTCTGTACTCCGTGTACGTCAGGCCTATATTGGAGTATGCAACACCAGTATGGAACCCACACCTCGTTAAACACGTCAAGAAATTAGAGAAAGTGCAAAGGTTTGCAACACTAGTCCCGGAGTTAAGGGGTACGTCTTATGAGGAGAGGTTAAGGGAAATCAATTTGACGACACTAGAGGACAGGAGGGATATGGGAGACATGATAACGACATATAAAATAATGAGAGGAATTGACGAGGAGGATAGGGACATGATGTTTCAGAGATGGGACACAGCAACAAGGGGTCACAACTTGAAGTTGAAGACTCAGATGAGTCACAGGGATGTTAGGAAATACTTCTTCAGCCATAGAGTTGTGAGGAAGTGGAACAGTCTGGAGAGTGATGTAGTGGCGGCAGGATCCATACATAGCTTTAAGAAGAGGTTCGATTAAGCTCTTGCAGAAGAGAGAGAGTGGACCTAGTAGTGTCCAGCGAAGAGGCGGGGCCAAGAGCTGAGACTCGACCCCTCATACCACAAATAAGTAAATACACACACACACAAACAAGGTCTTGTATTATTTTACCCTCGGCCAGTTTTTCTGGATTTACTGGAGAAGAAAACTGAAACCAGCGACTGTGGTTGAGAACATCGTAAACTGAGACATGCACCTGTGTTGGAGAACAACGTAAACTGAGACAAACAACTTTGGTTCAGAACAACGTAAAGTGAAACTATCACTGACAAAAAATAAGAAAAAAATAATACAATAAAAAATAAAAAATAGCTAATCCTGATCCAGAAAAATAAACAAACAGCCACACCGTGGGAAGACTTACCCAGCCACACCGTGGGAAGACTTACCCAGCCACACCATGGGAAGTCTTACCCAGCCACACCGTGGGAAGTCTTACCCAGCCACACCGTGGGAAGTCTTACCCATCCACACCATGGGAAGACTTACCCAGCCACACCATGGGAAGACTTACCCAGCCACACCATGGGAAAACAATCGCCTGATACCTTCCTTATATCACCACCTGACCGGGTGGATGGTGTGCAGGAAACCTCACAGGAAAAACCGTACAGACGAAGCCTCACAGGTAAGTGGAAAGCCCCAAGGGTCGGAAACCATGCGTCTGTCCTCTACTTCGCTAAACATGTGAAGTGCAGCGAAGAAGAGGCAGTTAAATGTGAGCCTTGGGCAAATATTGCAAATATTTTTGTATGGGTAGGCCTAGTATGGGCAATAGGCCTGCTGCAGTGCTCCTCTTTTCTTATGTTCTCATTTGCTAAACCAAGAGTGACAGTGAGGGGGGAAAATAAAATTCCCTTGGTCACTTTCCTTCAGGTTTTAATTATTTTAGGTAAAGTTCTTAGGCCTATTCATTTTGTCACTGCTTCAGGCTTTATAGTCATTTATGTCTTTGTTTACATACATTTAAATAATAAGTTAGTAAGGTAAAGCGCCTGTCTTTAATGAGGGATCTTATAGCAGTGCTGAAACCCTCACGTTAGGAAAGTGTTAATTATCGTAAGTTAGAATTTTTTGCCGTTACTATATTATGTATTTTTCTTTGCCATATTGTTTATTGGTTAATAAATTATAATTAAAAAACTTAAAGTTTGATAATTTTAAATTTATTTAAAATATATAAAATAAATTAATTTACCATAAATAATAGTTAGAGGAACTACTGTATCTGCACCAGCAATCAGTCTGTGGCATGCTAAAATTACGTTACACTTTATTCGGCGTATGCCAAGCACCCATATAGGCATGCCCTCCCTGACAACACACCAGATGCTAAGAAATATAACGAGCGGGGCCGCCTTGTGATGCCAGCACCTTGGTTCAACCCAGCTTAATTAAGTTGTGAAGCGATGCTGGTCACTCGTGAATCAACACTGGCAGACTCACCTCCGAGTCTGGTCGGAGACGATTCTTACCATGTCTCTTGCTTGGAAATTGCCTTTCTGTACATATCCTCTGTAAATATTGTACATATACTTGCATGCTGTTTGGTGAAGGAAATATGTACAAACATTTACTCACTGCTGTCATTTGCCCGTTCCTCATGTCTAGCCTGGTTGTCCTGCTACAACCAGGTGTGCAGGCCACCGGACTACACCTGTGTTCGTATTAAAGTCACATCCATGAGAACTCTAACAGTCACTCATTCTAAGAACTACACGTCACCTCGGGCTAATGTCAAACCGGATGACCTGGTATTAAATACCAGTAATTCTCAAACCAAAAACGCTTTGGCAAGAAACATCTGTTTTGTGTCCTTGTTTAATATATAAAAATAAGTGGTAGTTTGTAATTACGGAACTACCCAAACAAAACGCGCACTCACTCATTCTTATAGGAGCACTAAGATGATCACTTTATATTAAGCGCATCGTTGTGCTGCAGTCAGAATATTAAGACTTTATTGTTTTTTCTCCTCAACTCTCCCCGAATTTAATTAACCGATTCCCTTTGAAGTAAGGAGTTCCTCCCACTGGTTGTTACACTGTACATTGTTTCCTCATTCTAGTGGTCAACATCATGATGCTTTCTGATCAATAAGGTTATGACTGCTGCCTCTTAATATGCGCACCCGAGACTTTCGTCCTTTTCACAAAATTGAATAAACTACGAGACTGCATCTTTCAAAAAACAGTACATTATCCGCTGGACTTCAATTCCTTAGGTAGCTTCTTAAGAACGAATAGACTCCAAGTATCAGTTATACCCTCATGGCGCAGGGAGAGTGACCCTGTAGCGGCCAGTGAAGAGGCGGGGCCAGGAGCTATGAATCGACCCCTGCAACCACAACTAGGTGAGTACAACTAGGTGAGTACACACAAACACACACAACTTAGACTATTGACTCTTATTTAAACATAGTTCTGCTTACAGGAGCGCAAGAAAATAGTAAATCTGAGGAGACAAACCCTAGTGGGCAGAGGGGCTACAGGAGGTGAGTTCCTCCATCTAGATTATATGATAAATTGTCTAAAGAACTAATTGAATGAGGAATGGGAAAGAAAAATCAATCCCCCTCAGAAGGAAACCGAGGGTCTGTGCAATAAGGCGAGGGAAGAGCTGGTGGGAGCAGGTGGAAAGTTCTCTAAAATTGGAGTAGGAAGTAAAACAAACCTGAAATAAGATATGACAAAAATTAAAGAGCAGGGAGATGGGGCAAAAGCAATGAAGCAAGATGGATAAACAAAGACAATTGTTTTTTGGAATACTCTTAGAAGGAAAAAATCTGGAAAGAAAGGCAATGGGAGGATAAAAGAGAGACAGAGAGAGATTGTGGATGATGTATGGACTCCAGGAAGATAAAAGAGGGGTTAGAAAACAGGACTCGATCGGGAGGTACTGCAACAAACAGTGTTTAATCTAGCTAACCTTCTGGATATATATAGCCAGGAACAAGATTCTGAGACAGAAAGCGATCATAAAAGAAACAATATATTATCATATATAGTGGACTGGGACAGGGTGGAGATAGAAATGGAACAGCTGAGGGAGTATTTTAAAAGAGAAGAAGAGAGGGAAGCAGGAAGAGGGAACACTCAGCCCCAAGGAAATGCTCTAATCCCTCCTATTACTCCTCTCCTTGCTGGCCAATCCAAAAGCTTTTCCCACCGTCCTAACACTAGCACTATCATCACTCCCTCTCTCTCCCCTTCCTATCTACAACTCCCATCATAACTCCACTCCCTGTAATGATGCCCTACCTTCCTTACTCCGGGCAGATCAAAACATCCCACTACATCATAAAAGAAAGAATGGTGTGGATAGATTTCGGGGCAAAAGTGATGAGCTTAGAGAGTGGATAATAGAGGTAAAGTCAGACACCACCAGCTGAGCAGGAGACAATTTTTGGAGCATTGTGGTTGTAAAAGATTAGAATGAGGCAGCTACTCAGAGGCGACGTAGTAAAGGTGAATCCACACGCTGTTTCAGAAGCAGGTACGGCACACTGAACACGTCAGACATCAGGCAAACCTTCGCCAATTCCAATGGAATACCGTATATAGTTTTCTTTATATTCTCATACATTTTTCCATATTTTTTTTAACACAAAATTAAGAGGCGTGTCCAAGAGCTGGAGGTTAACACCCGCAAACTCAGCAAGGTAAATACAGTTAAATGACTCGACGCTACGGCAAGCCTCCTCTCACCTTGCTCGTGAAACACTGAGCAGAATACTAAGAACTTAACACAGGTGTGTGAGTGACGACACACCTGCAGTGTACACTCATTACTCACCTTGCCCGTGGTGCTCCAGCATCGGACACTGAGCTCCGTGGTGCTCCAGCATCGGACACTGAGCTCCGTGGTGCTCCAGCATCGGACACTCAGCTCCGTGGTGCTCCAGCATCGGACACTGAGCTCCGTGGTGCTCCAGCATCGGACACTGAGCTCCGTGGTGCTCCAGCATCGGACACTGAGCTCCGTGGTGCTCCAGCATCAGACACTGAGCTCCGTGGTGCTCCAGCATCGGACACTGAGCTCCGTGGTGCTCCAGCATCGGACACTGAGCTCCGTGGTGCTCCAGCATCGGACACTGAGCTCCGTGGTGCTCCAGCATCGGACACTGAGCTCCGTGGTGCTCCATCATCGGACACTGAGCTCCGTGGTGCTCCAGCATCGGACACTGAGCTCCGTGGTGCTCCAGCATCGGACACTGAGCTCCGTGGTGCTCCAGCATCGGACACTGAGCTCCGTGGTGCTCCATCATCGGACACTGAGCTCCGTGGTGCTCCAGCATCAGACACTGAGCTCCGTGGTGCTCCATCATCGGACACTGAGCTCCGTGGTGCTCCATCATCGGACACTGAGCTCCGTGGTGCTCCATCATCGGACACTGAGCTCCGTGGTGCTCCAGCATCAGACACTGAGCTCCGTGGTGCTCCATCATCGGACACTGAGCTCCGTGGTGCTCCATCATCGGACACTGAGCTCCGTGGTGCTCCAGCATCGGACACTGAGCTCCGTGGTGCTCCAGCATCGGACACTGAGTTCCGTGGTGCTCCAACATCGGACACTGAGTTCCGTGGTGCTCCAGCATCGGACACTGAGCTCCGTGGTGCTCCAGCATCAGACACTGAGCTCCTAGGTGCTCCATCATCAGACACTGAGCTCCTAGGTGCTCCATCATCAGACACTGAGCTCCTAGGTGCTCCATCATCAGACACTGAGCTCCTAGGTGCTCCATCATCAGACACTGAGCTCCTAGGTGCTCCATCATCGGACACTGAGCTCCGTGGTGCTCCAACATCGGACACTGAGCTCCTAGGTGCTCCATCATCAGACACTGAGCTCCTAGGTGCTCCATCATCAGACACTGAGCTCCGGGGCTTACCTCACTCTCTTCCCTGGTATAACACTGACTCTTACTTCAAGCTAAGGTACCTCGGGCACATACCTGTGACGTACCCGTTACTGCTTTTTAGTTCTACTCTTGCTACGTAACATACCTGATGTTCCAGGCTGTTTCTCGCCGCGGACAGCATACCTCAATGACATTCGCAACATGGCTGTATTTGCAACATCTGCTGAAATTCGTTAATTTATTTTTAAGACTTAACTTTTCGCTGCAATATTTAATGGTACTTGAAATGTTAACACAATGTTGCTAAGCAACCTACTCCCAGAAACGTGGAGTAGAATGAAATTAGCTCCGAGGAAACCACACCATCGTATGTCCTAGCAACATGAAGCAAGCCTAGTTCGCTAGGTTCATGTTGTTTGTAGGATTGTGTGATCCAGTGGGTTAGAGCGTCGTGAATTTTCGCTCTTCCTACGAGGCTGGCTAAAGCAACACGGGTTCGATCCCTCGGCTAGCTGCAGTTTGTTATTGATATATATATATATATATATATATATATATATATATATATATATATATATATATATATATATATATATCGTGCCGAATAGGTAAAACTTGCGAATTTGCCTTAAATAGCAACGCATTTCTTGCCGAATAAGAGAAGCGAAAATTTGTGTATGCAATAACTTTACAAAAATCATTCTGAACCTAACGAAAAAAATATATTTCATTGTGTTTGTTTTTTATTTAATTATTGTAAACTTATCTAAAATATATTTACTTGGATTAGGCCAAATTAAATTGCTCTTGTTATAATAAGGCTAGGTAAGTTTTCTAAGGTTCTTTTGGTAAAAAATATTATTTTTTACATTAACATAAATTCAAAAAATATATCCTTAAACGTATAAGAGAAAATTTTAGAAAGGACTTAGAGTTCTTGCTAATTGACCAGTTTTACCTATTCGTGCCGAATAGGTGGTCCTGTGGGATAGTGCATCGTGTGATTTTCGATCACCATGAGGCGGGCCAAAACAACACGGGTTCGAGCCCTCGGCTAGTTGCACTGTTGTTATTGATTAAATACCACTCGGTCGTGGTTGCAATACGATATAAACTGCTCGTTGAGGCTAGTACACTAAACGGGGAGTAGAATGAAATTAACTCAAGAGGCACCCACACCACCGTATGTCCTCGGATC
Source organism: Cherax destructor (assembly GCA_009830355.1). Taxonomy (NCBI): domain Eukaryota; kingdom Metazoa; phylum Arthropoda; class Malacostraca; order Decapoda; family Parastacidae; genus Cherax; species Cherax destructor. The sequence goes on from WNWK01000766.1 coordinate 198,927, forward strand.
ACGGTACAACACCTAGCTCTGCTGGGTGCGTGATCTTTGTAGGATTGGGTGGTCTTGTGGATTAGAGCGTCGTGTGATATATATATATATATATATATATATATATATATATATATATATATATATATATATATATATATATATATATATATATATATATATATATATATATCAGATTTGAATCACATTACATAATTATATATATATATATATATATATATATATATATATATATATAATATGTCGTGCCGATTAGGTAAAACTTGCTATTGTGGCTAAAATAGCAACGCTCATCTTTCCATATAAGACAAGAGAAATTTGTGTATGCAATAATTTTGCAAAATCATTCTGAACCTAACGAAAAAATATATTTCATTGTGTTTGTTTATTATTAAATTATTGTTAACGTATCTAAAATATATTTAGTTGGGTTAGGCTAAATTAAATTGCGCTTGTTGTAATAAGGTTAGGTAGGTTTTCAAAGTTTCTCTTGGTACAAAATTATAAATTTTTACATTAACACAAATGAAAAATATATATCTTTAAACGTATACGAGAAAATTTTAGAAAGGACTTAATTTTAAATGAGTTCTTGCTAATTGACCAGCTTTACCTAATCGGCACGACATATATATATATATATATATATATATATATATATATATATATATATATATATATATATATATATATATATATATATATATATGTAAATTAATCATGGAATGTGATTCAAATCTTATATTTCATACAGAACATTTCAAGAGCAGCTCCATATGTACACACTAACTGGATTCGATTCTGGGGAAAAAAATAAGTGTATCGTTTTAGCATTTTAAAGCCAAATTTTATTTTAACCATTTTTATTGACAAACAAAATTTTTAAAACGTAAAATAAAAATATTTGGAGTTACTAATTTTGTTTATGAGAGTGAATTATTGCAGAGTGCATTGTAACACTTGACCAGAAAGTGCAAATAATGTCGATATTTACAATCTTTGTTACGTCACTGCCAAGAAGATATGATTACTGGACTCTCATACGTGCTTCTGATTTTGACGTTGTAAACATGGAAGGTGACAGAGCTTCTCCCCTGAGGACAACGTTTTCAACTTTCAACAGAGACGTAATCAACAAATAAAAATCGTGATTTTCATGAATCCTATTTGAAAATGAAATTTTCAAATAGTGCTACATTATTGCTGAGAACATTATATACATGTATTTATAATAATATTATATATAATATTAATAATAATCTTCATTTCTACATGTACAAGGTATAAAGACCATAACTGACATCAGTGACATACTACTGTATAGAAAGTCGTTTGTTATGCTGAGCATTTCCCGCAAATTAGGTCAATTTTGTCCCCAGTATGCGACCCACACCAGTCGACTAACACCCAGGTACCTATTTTACTGATGGGTGAACATGGACAGCAGGTGTCTTAAGGAAGCATGTCCTAATGTTTCCACCTGTACCGGGGATCGACCCCCCGGACATCAGTGTGTGAGATGAGTGCGCTAGAAATCGAGTTATGAGAAATCCAGAACTGTCTGCAAAATATTCTTTGCAGAGTTCACTTAAGTGATCAACTACACATAATAAACAATGTTCAACAATGAACAAAGACATATTTCCCTCTGTTCTTCTTACATGATCGCTCAGTGTTGATGTTCTTAAATGCTTCTTCAATTTTCTTGTCCTTGGCTGTATTTTTCTGAAATGCTGAGTATATATTTGTTACTCATAATGAATAACCTGAGCAAATAATGCAACAATAATAGTAAATGTAATAGATAACACAAGCGAGAGTCTAAACAAAAGATGAACTGGTGTGATGGTTGTTCCACACAGTCTGTCAGGCAGTCATAGACAGGTTCACAGTCCTGGACAATACCACTCACGTCAGGTGAGTCACGACTGATCTGGACCTGTCTAACCTGAACTTCAGAAAGCTGTTTTGTGAGACTCATTATTAAGCTTAGTTTTCTTCCCCATACTTTTATTTAGGTTTTTTTTAGTACATAAATACTTAGCTAGGTTTCGTAAAAAAAAAATAGATAGCAAAAAAAGTGCTAGATTTCGCGCTAAATCAACTCGAAAATCGCTGAAGAACGCGTCCGCGCAATTTTTAAAAAACCTCGCGCTAAAAATCGAAAACGCGTAAGATCTATCGCTAAGTTGGCAATGCTACTTCCGGAGGTCAGGGTCCCGGTCGCACCGCGGTTACCACCATGACAAGTGATCCACTCACTTGATAAACTGAAGGCAATGTGAGAGAATAAACACAGTCTTACCTTACATTATACACTAAGGTCTCACAAATCAAGAGAGATAACACATGTAAATATAATAGACACCAAGAACTTTAATGAGCAACGAAAATTTACGATCGCCAGAGAGCAAGTAACTTTCTAATGAGCACCAGCACCATGCGTCACCTACCGCCCTAGAGAGTAGTGCTACGCCAGGCAGCACCATGCGTCACCTACCGCCCTAGAGAGTAGTGCTACGCCAGGCAGCACCATGCGTCACCTACCGCCCTAGAGAGTAGTGCTACGCCAGGCAGCACCATGCGTCACCTACCGCCCCAGAGAGTAGTGCTACGCCAGGCAGCACCATGCGTCACCTACCGCCCCAGAGAGTAGTGCTACGCCAGGCAGCACCATGCGTCACCTACCGCCCCAGAGAGTAGTGCTACGCCAGGCAGCACCATGCGTCACCTACCGCCCCAGAGAGTAGTGCTACGCCAGGCAGCACCATGCGTCACCTACCGCCCCAGAGAGTAGTGCTACGCCAGGCAGCACCATGCGTCACCTACCGCCCCAGAGAGTAGTGCTACGCCAGGCAGCACCATGCGTCACCTACCGCCCCAGAGAGTAGTGCTACGCTAGGCAGCACCATGCGTCACCTACCGCCCTAGGAGTAGTGCTACGCCAGGCAGCACCATGCGTCACCTACCGCCCTAGAGGTAGTGCTACGCCAGGCAGCACCATGCGTCACCTACCGCCCCAGAGAGTAGTGCTACGCCAGGCAGCACCATGCGTCACCTACCGCCCCAGGAGTAGTGCTACGCCAGGCAGCACCATGCGTCACCTACCGCCCTAGAGAGTAGTGCTACGCCAGGCAGCACCATGCGTCACCTACCGCCCTAGAAGTAGTGCTACGCCAGGCAGCACCATGCGTCACCTACCGCCCTAGAGAGTAGTGCTACGCCAGGCAGCACCATGCGTCACCTACCGCCCTAGAGGTAGTGCTACGCCAGGCAGCACCATGCGTCACCTACCGCCCCAGAGAGTAGTGCTGCGCCAGGCAGCACCATGCGTCACCTACCGCCCCAGAGAGTAGTGCTACGCCAGGCAGCACCATGCGTCACCTACCGCCCCAGAGAGTAGTGCTACGCCAGGCAGCACCATGCGTCACCTACCGCCCCAGAGGTAGTGCTACGCTAGGCAGCACCATGCGTCACCTACCGCCCCAGAGAGTAGTGCTACGCCAGGCAGCACCATGCGTCACCTACCGCCCCAGAGGTAGTGCTACGCCAGGCAGCACCATGCGTCACCTACCGCCCCAGAGAGTAGTGCTACGCCAGGCAGCACCATGCGTCACCTACCGCCCCAGAGAGTAGTGCTACGCCAGGCAGCACCATGCGTCACCTACCGCCCCAGAGAGTAGTGCTGCGCCAGGCAGCACCATGCGTCACCTACCGCCCCAGAGAGTAGTGCTACGCCAGGCAGCACCATGCGTCACCTACCGCCCCAGAGAGTAGTGCTGCGCCGGCAGCACCATGCGTCACCTCCCGCCCCAGAGAGTAGTGCTACGCCAGGCAGCACCATGCGTCACCTACCGCCCCAGAGAGTAGTGCTGCGCCAGGCAGGAAGACGGAGCTGGCTTCTGAGTTATTGTGTAACAAACACTTCACACACACACACACACACAAACATCCCACACAACATTCATACACACAAAATTATGTGCAACTGCATGAATTTCCCCCCACCCCCACACACCTGTTGTGGTGTCATCACACATGTGTTGCTGCCACGTCTGTTATGTTGACACCACACCTGTTGTGTTGACACCACACCTGTTGTGTCACCACATCTGTTGTGTTGTCACCATTTGTTGTGTTGTTACCACACCTGTTGTGCTGTTACCACACCTGTTGTGCTGTCACAACCTGTTGTACGATTACCACACCTGTTGTGCTGTCATCAGCTGCTGTGCTGTTACTACACATATTGAGTTGTTAATACACCTGTTGTGTTGTCACCACACCTGTTATGTTGTCACTACACCTGTTCTGTTACCACACCTTTTGTGTTATCACACCTGTTGTGCTGTTACCACATCTGTTGTGTTGTTACCACTTCTGCTGTGTTGGAACCACACCTGTTGTGTCACCGTACCTGTTGTGTTGTCACCATACCTGTTGTGTTGTTACCACACCTGTTGTGTTGTCATCCCACCTGTTGTGTTATTACCACACCTGTTATGTTGTCAATGCCTGTTGTGTTGTCACCACACCTGTTGTGTTGTCACCATGCCTGTTGTGTTGTCACCACACCTGTTGTGTTGTCACCACACCTGTTGTGTTGTCACCATACCTGTTGTGTTGTCATCATACCTGTTGTGTTGTTACCACACCTGTTGTATTGTCACCACACCTGTTGTGTTGTTACCACACCTGTTGTGTTGTCACCATACATGTTGTGTTGTTACCACACCTGTTGTGTTGTCACCATGCCTGTTGTGTTGTCATCATACCTGTTGTGTTGTCACCACACCTACTGTGTTGTCACCATATCTGTTGTGTTGTCACCGTACCTGTTGTGCTCTTACCACACCTGTTGTGTTATCACCATACCTGTTGTGTTGTCACCATATCTGTTGTGTTGTTAGCACACCTGTTGCGTAGTTACCATGCCTGATTTGTTGTCACCATACCTGTTGTGTTGTTACCATACTTGTGTTGTCACCATACTTGTGTCACCATACCTGTTGTGTTGTTGCTATACTTGTGTCACCATACCTGTTGTGTTGTTGCTATACTTGTGTCACCATACTTGTGTTGTCACCATACTTGTGTTTTCACCATACCTGCTGTGTTGTTGACATACTTGTGTTGTCACCATACCTGTTGTGTTGTTATCATACATGTGTTGTCATAATAATTGTGTTGTCACCATACATGTTGTGTTGTTACCATACATGTGTTGTCACCATACTTGTGTTGTTGCCATACTTGCGTTGTCACCATACTTGTGTTGTCACCATACCTGTTGTGTTGTTACCATACATGTGTTGTCACCATACCTGTGTTGTCACCATACTTGTGTTGTCACCATACCTGTTGTGTTGTTACCATACATGTGTTGTCACCATACCTGTGTTGTCACCATACTTGTGTTGTCACCATACTTGTGTAGTCACCATACCTGTTGTGTTGTTGCCACACCTGTTCAATGCTTTCCTCATGTGTTGTCTACCAGGGTCTACCCTCCAATGTTTTCTTTCAACAGTGATTCACTCAGGCATTCTAAACCCGGCGGGAATCATGAGCGTAGCAAGAGGGAGCTCGGGGGTCTTGAATTTCCTGTAATCCTTCCCGAAAAGATTGCATGGCGTTGTCCTAACTCCTGAGGTGTGACGCCGTGGTCTTGCTACCGGCAAGGTCATTCGTCCGCCTCTCTGCCTAGTCTTACCTCACCCGTGCTTGTAGCAACACCCACGCAAACTAGCTGCAGGTGTTTTTAAAGGGTAAAACGTAAAGGGATACTGGTGGTAGCTGCAGGAAGGGAATCAAGCCATCTACAAGTGTTAGACGTTGAAATTAAGTAAATGATTTTTAGTTTTCTGATCGGGAATATGAGAAAGATGATAGAGGCAGTGATAGTGTTATCGGCTGGGATTCTGCCTACAATGGTGGCAGTTATTCTCATACATTTACTCGGAGTGTCAGGGATCGCCTGCGTAGGAATCTTACTAATAATCGGTGTTATGGTGACGGCGGTGATCAGGTCTTCTCCCAGGTGCCAACCACCAGCTGAGTCACCTGATCAACACAGGGTGAGCATTGCTCTCAAGTACTGTTGAAGATAATATGTGAGAAGACAATATTCCAACAATGTTTCTAGTCCTGAATTAGATCAGTGGCTCCCAAAGTTTTCCAGGCTGCCGCCCCCTTGGCATCCAAGTCATATCTCCAGCGCCACCTCTCCCCACACATATATATATACGAACGATGTTCTTGGTACAGGGACATCACCTTCTCAACATCAGACTTGAGGCACTAAGAAGTCTTAGATCCCCACGTTCAGTAATTTTCAGTCTGTTTCTTTGCTTTGGCAGAAGCTTGGCGACTGTACCGAAGCCTCCATCTATTAAATATGATGTTGGGAAGGCAATAAAGTACTTATTGACTTTGTTACACAGTGTAGGGTAGCGGTCAGAAATGATTTTTGTAACCAATATCTTGATATGATTTTCTGAACTTAGGCCGCAGCTCAATGCCATTTTGGAGACAAATCAGTTCTTCCTCCACCATTCCTATTTCCCTATTACTGAGATCTAGGAATGGACTAATCACCCTGTCTGGTATTTTAAGCCAAGAAAGATCCTGAAATCTGTCGGACATGTCTCCATGTAGCTCATTCAGGTGTGCGCAACACACTTGAAGGTCATGGTCTGGATTGTTCTTCTCCAGTTCAGAGATGCTGGAAACTGGAAGAGCTGACGGCTGGCTGTGTTACGTTTGAATAACTGTAACCTGGACAGAAAAATTGAAAGGGTTGATTTGACTTTGATAAGATTAACCTCCCTCCTTTGCAGTTGCAAATTAACTTCGTTGAACTCTGTAAAAACATCTGATAAATAAGCAATGTAATGATTGATGTTTCTTAGTTCATCACATAGAACAGAACTGGAGTCTGGGAAGAATTAAAAAAACTGTTTTAAAAAGTGAATAAAAACGTCTCAGGAAGTTTCCCTTTGACAGTCATCTAATTTATGTGTGCAACAACAAACATTCAAAATCTTAATCACTCTCATTGCACAGCTGTCGAAACAGTCTGGAATTGAGAGCATGTACCTTATTTACTGCTGTGATAACAGTGCTCAATGATTTGTGAAGTCGACTATTTAGGTTTTTTGCAATCGAATGTTGCCTGTGAATTACACATTGCATCGTGTACAGCTTTATCAAGAAAATTATGGAGCCACGATGACACTATCATCTATGGCGCTCCATCTGTTGCACAAGTAACAAAAATTCTAAACACGAAATACTGACGCCCCTTTTGTATGTTTCTAGTTGTCTTGCAAATAACAGTTCTTGAACCAAACTTTCATCTCTGACGTAACAAACATAAACAAGAAGCAAAGATTCATCGTCTGGCAGAGTGGACTCATCTAACTGTCAGCCAAATTCTGTTGTCTTAAGAAAGTGTCTTCAATATTACCAGCCATATCATCGACTCTTCTTTGAACAGCACTGAGAGGAACAGCTTTAATAATTTGTTCAGATGTGTAAAACTGTTCACAGAACATCACTACTGTTGGCAGAATAAGCTCTTCCCCAAGTGTATGTGGCTTACCAGATCTAGCAATCAGCAATGAGATGTGATAAATGGTTTTGAAAACCCACAAGTTGAATAATTGAGACACTTATGCAACATATGGGAATCTTTATTGAAGGAACGTTTCGCCCCACAGAACATTAAACTTGTGATCTCACCTCCATCCCCAACACCCACCAATACCTGACCTCACCTAGACTCGACCCCGCAGTGTAATGACCCAGTATGTGACCTGTTTTTCTCATTTGCCTTATAAGACAAAGTATTAACTCATTCCTTTGGCGAAACGTTGCATTAAAAGGATTCTTGCCTACCAGTGTCTTTACTTCCACTTGTCGACATTTTGTCACTGTCTACCTAAATAGACAGTGACAAAATGAGAAGAGTAGGAATATGTTAATATTAATTGTAAATTATTACAAATCGCTTAAACAGATAAATGAAATTTTTTTCACACTGTAAGATTAATTAAGCAATGTGTGGCAAAACTACCGAGATCTCTACCGATCAGGTGTATAACTTAATAATCTATCTAGAAACGAAGTAAATAAAGTAGATGAATATCGGCTGTCTCAGGATCTGAGAAAGGTGTCCCAGTATCCAGCAAGCCCAGCCCTATCTACCAATTTTTTTTTATTGAATAAAAAATTTCAAAGCCGGCAAGTTGATAAATAAGAAAATTTTTGCCAGTCAGTGGCTTCTTCAGTCCAATACAGAGGAATGTGGAAGATGAGAAGGAGTTTGAGGTAATCAGTCCCTCAGACTGGGGTCCACGTGCCCCGTCCCTCAATCTTAATAAAATGCAGCATATTCGCGGAGATAGAGTTTATATACTATAATATACTAGTAGATTTTTCCACTGGTGACGCCACCTCCAACTACTTCGCCTCATCTGTCTGCGAATAAGCTGTACTTATATCAAAACTGATGGACGGGATACATGGACCCCAGTCTGAGGGACTGATTACCTCACACTACTCGTCTTCCACCGTTTCTCTGCATTGGACTGAAGAAACCACTGGCTGGCGAAACGTTTCCAGAATAACTATACCGAAGTGTTGCAACTATTTTTTGAACACACCGGACGTCTCCCAGCGAGGTTGGGTGACTATCGTTTACTCCATCACTGAGATAAGTTAGACACAGGAATTTTCATTCCGAAACGTTTCGCCTACACGGTAGGCTTCTTCAGTCGAGTGCAGAAGAGTAAGCCAAAGAAGTAGACATGTGAAGACGATGTCATCAGTCCGTCACCCTGGAAGACTGTTACACATGTGCCTTATTAACCTGTCTAAACAATTTTACAAAGCAGCACCTACCCAGCAAAACAGGAGTCACATGATCTCATGTCTACCCGTCCTCATGTCATTCTTCAGGTCACCATGCGTCACTCACACCTCACTTTCCACCTATATATACTGTCTTTCAATCTCTGTATGTTAGAAGTGATCAAGGTCTCAGGACCGAAACGTTTCCTAATAAATATGTTCTAGTGTTTGCTTACGTGTTTTTCTAAACTAAGTTGTCGGTATTTATTACCAAGGTTCATACCAAACAAAGTAATATTTTAATTCCAATCATCTTTTCATTTCCATTACTTTGCTCATTGCATATATAATTCTTGTATGATGTAACAGCTGATAAAAATCATGCGATACATTTGGTTTAATTACTCTCATACAAGAACATTTTATTTTTCCTTAGGGCGACGAGGAGGATGCTCCCCCCTCCTACGAAGTAGTGACCTCCAAGCCTCCTCCATACTACCTCCTCTACAGCAGCACACCAGCCGCCAGGGGCGCCTCGGAGGACACACACACTGGCGGCTACGTCCCCATACAGCTGGTGTTGCAGAACCGTCACGCTGGCGATAGTGAGGTACAGTGTTGTCCGTGGTCCGTGACGGAGTCTGACGCCACATTGCCCTCCTTTCTCGAGGCTGTCAGTCTTACTCATGCTGACACCGCTGTCGTTGCTTCCCCTCTCAACGGAAGCATGTTTACAGAGTCATCTACAAGTGGAATAACAACGACTAGTTTCACTACTGGAGACAGACTCACCGCTTCCTCTAGTAGTGAGATCACGACCCCTTCTTCAGCCACGACTAGTGAGACCACAACCCTTTCTTCAGCCACGACTACTGAGACCACAACCCCTTCTTCAGCCACGACTAGTGAGACCACTTCCTCCACTAGTGAGACCATAGCCACCACCTCCTCCACTAGTGAGACCACAACCACCACCTCCTCCACAAGTTGGACCACAACCTCCCCTCCTCCACAAGTGGGACCACAACCACCACCTCCTCCACAAGTGGGACCACAACCACCACCTCCTCCACTAGTGGGACCATAACCACCACCTCCTCGAGTAGTACCACAACCCCTATCTCCTCTACTAGTAGGACCACAACACCCAGCTCCTCTACTATTGGGACCACAGCTACCAGCTCCTCTTCTATTGTGACCCCAACTACCAGCTCCTTTACTATTGGGACTAAAAAACCCAGCTCCTTTACTATTGGGACCACAATAGCAAGGTCATCTACTACTGGGACCACAACTGCAAGCCAATCTACTATTGGGACCACAACACCCAGCTCCTCTACTACTGAGACCACAACACCTACCTCCTCTACTATTGAGACCACAACAGCCAGCTCCTCTACTATTGGGACCACAACAGCCAGCTCCTCTACCACTGGGACCACAACAGCCAGCTCCTCTACTATTGGGACCACAACACCCAGCTCCTTTACTACTGGGACCACAACAGCAAGATCCTCTACTATTGGGACCACAACAGCTAGGTCCTCTACTATTGGTACCACAACACCCAGCTCCTTTACTACTGGGACCACAACAGCAAGATTCTCTACTACTGGGACCACAACACCCAGCTCCTTTACTACTGGGACCACAACAGCAAGGTCCTCTACTACTGGGACCACAACAGCCAGTTCCTTTACTACTGGGATCACAACACCCAGGTCCTCTTCTACTGGGACCACAACAGCAAGGTCCTCTACTATTGGGACCAGAATAGCCACTTCGATTATGACCTTGAACTGTGCTCCCAGGGTCCCCACGACCCCTAACACCAATATGGGTGGATGGACACCGCCACCCAACCGCCCACCTCGAGGTGTACGCCCAACCCGCCCCGCGCCACCCTTGTGTCTAGAGACCACCATGACTTGAACCACGCCGTGGACCACGCCGTGAACCACGCCGTGAACCACGCCATAAACTACTCCCTCCTGTGTGTCCACACGCTCTCCCTCACCTCACCTATGACAGGAAAGGAAGAATGACTTTGATAACAGATATATATTTAATGTCATCTGTCTGTCCTAGACGAGACAGATCTCTATTACCTAGTCAGGCAGAGTTAGGCTGTCTCAAATAATAATAATAATAATAATAATAATAATAATCTTTATTTTTACAAGTACATAATACAACTTATAGAGACCATAGCTGACATCAGTGACATACTATTATACAGTAAGTCCCTTGTTATGCAAAGCATTTCCGGCAAATTAGGTTAATTTTGTCCCCAGGATGCGACCCACACCAGTCAACTAACACCCAGGTACCCATTTTGCTGCTAGGTGAACATGGACAGCAGGTGTCTTAAGAAAAAACACGTCTTATTGCTTCCACCCGTACCGGGGATCGAACCTCGGACACTCAGTGCGTGAGCAAGGTGCGCTACCAACCTAGCTAAAGTTAGCAGTCAACTCATTTGTTACAGAGGATACATTGACTATACATTTACTCACATCTCAGCTGATAGAATTCCAGGATTCACGTAACCCATACAGGTTTATGGCTCACTTGGTTGGTTAATAGGGTTTAAAGCCTGTCGACTACACGAGGGTCATTAAGGTTGCCCGGTAACCTGTTCACCACCAGACAAGAATATTTTAAGCCCTAAAATAAGGGAGTACAGATTTAAGTCTCAGTATATATACACCGAGGGAAATACACCTCTCAGGGTATATATGGCTCACTTATGTCTCAGTATATATATACACCGAGGGAAATACACCTCTCAGGGTATATATGGCTCACTTATGTCTCAGTATATATATACACCGAGGGAAATACACCTCTCAGGGTATATATGGCTCACTTATGTCTCAGTATATATATACACCGAGGGAAATACACCTCTCAGGGTGTATATGGCTCACTTATGTCTCAGTATATATACACTGAGGGAAATACACCTCACAGGGTGTATATGGCTCATTTATAAATATATATTCACTCACACTAAACTCAGTCCATAAAAAGACAATTGTACAAATTCAATATTTCTTGACGTATGTTTCAATTTTTAATGTATTTGTACTTTGTATATATTTGCACATACAAAAATTCATGTTTTTTTTTTACCCAAAAATATTTTAATCTTAGTAGGAAAAATAAATTTTCATTGGAAGTTTTAAAAATATATATATAAAAAAAAAAAAATCGAGGTTTAAAAATGTTAATAATTTTTTTTTGCAAGCTGTAATTTTCTTTCCAATTTCCTGTTTTAAGAAACATTAAGACATATTAAGACAAGTCTCTGTCCCTGACTTCCGCTTGGCTGATTTCATAAGACTGAGAAATTACCTAGGTGGGCTGAACTGGAGTGACCTGACTATGGGTCAGGTAGGTGGTGATGGTTGCCGATATGACATTTTCCAGAGCATATTTCTAGCTGCTCAGACAACTTATGTTCTGAATAGGGAAATCAGATCAAACAAAAATGATCCTAAATGGATAAACAATAGATTAAAACATCTTATTGGTCAAAAGAGAGGCATATATAGGCGAATCAAAAGAGGAGAGAGGCAGTTAAGAAATCAATATATTCAGTGAAAGAGAGAAAAATAAAAGGGAATAAGAAAAGCAAAGAGGTTAAAGTTGCAAGGGAATCGAAGACTAACCCAAAAGAATTCTTTCAGGTATACAGAAGTAAGATTAGGGACAAGATAGGTCCACTCAAAAGTTACTCGGGTCAGCTCACCTCTCAGTTTTTACACAAGAAGATACTAGCGATATTCCAGAAATAATAAATTATGTAGAACACGATTAGGGTCACAAGTGACATGGTCCTTAGACAAATAGATAAATTAAAACCTAACAAATCCCCAGGCTCTGATGAGCTGTACGCAAGGATTCTAAAGGAATGTAAAGAGGAACTTAGCAAACATTTGGCTAATCTTTTCAACATATCACTACAAACTGGCATAGTGCCAGATAAGTGGAAAATGACAAATGTGATACCTATTTTCAAAGAAGGTGACAGGTCCTTAGCTTCGAACTATAGACCAATAAGCCTAACCTCCATAGTGGGAAAATTTATGGAATCAATAGAAAAGCATAAATTGATCAACGAATCTCAGCACGGTTTTACAAAGGGGCGTTCCTGCCTTACGAATTTATTAATTTTTTTCACTAAGGTATTTGATGAGGTAGATCATGGTAATGCATATGATATTGTGTATATGGACTTCAGTAAGGCTTTCGATAAAGCTCCACATCAGAGGCTACTGAGGAAACTTATGGCACACGGAATAGGAGGAGAATTTTTTTCCTGGGTAGAGGCATGGTTGACAAATAGGCAGCAGAGAGTTTGCATAAATGGGAAGAAATCAGAGTGGGGACACGTCACAACCGGTGTTCCACAAGGGTCAGTGTTGGGACCCTTGTTGTTCACAATTTATATAACGACATATATGAGGGAATAAATAGCCACATAAGCAAGTCTGCCGATGACACCAAAATAGGCCGACGAATTCATTCTGACGAGGACATTAGAGCACTCCAGGAAGATTTAAGTAGACTGATGCAATGGTCGGAGAAGTGGCAGATGCAGTTTAATATAGACAAATGCAAAGTTCTAAATGTTGGACAGGACAATAACCATGCCACATTTAAACTAAATGATGTAGATCTTAATATTACGGATTGCGAAAAGGATTTGAGAGTTCTGGTTAGAAGTAATCTGAAACCAAGAAAACAGTGCATAAGTGTTCGCATTAGTGTTCGTGTAAGTGTTCGCATTAAAACGGTTTTCAAAACCATTTATTACATCACTGACATAATTATTGTTTACAAACAGTCCTGGGTTGCAACCTGTAATGTAAAAGGCTTCGTATAACCTGGTGACATTAGCTCGGGAGATGAACACACAAGCCTTTTATTTTTTTGTGAAGGCTTTCTGACCTTTCTTCCCAACTGAATTTAACTTTTCTGGTGAGTCTTTTAAAGAACCAAGTCTTCACAAATAAAATCACACTGAGGGTTTTGTTAGGTAATTAATGTACTCATTAAAAACCAATTAGTGTTCGCGTGTAAAAACATCGCCAGGAGGCAGTCAGGTTAACGAAGACCTAAACAGATAAACTGGCAACAAAGGAAGGAGACCAAAACAGAGACGAGCAACAAAAACTGAATGAGTAAGCAAGTGCAACATTGAGTGGCAAGAATGTTGAAATGTGGCAAAGGAAAGATGGAAGTATTGAAACTTTTAAAAGAATGTTTAGAATATAGGACTGATAGGGAGATGGAGGAAAAACACAGTTTGGTTCAAGAGGAGACAGAGACATATGAAAGGAGACAGAGACATATGAAAGGAGACAGAGACATATGAAAGGAGACAGAGATATATGAAAGTAGACAGAGATATATGAAAGGAGACAGATATATATGAAAGGAGACAGAGATATATGAAAGGAGACAGAGATATACGACTAGGTAATGAGGGAAGAGTTAAGAAGGCTAAGGGAAAAATTGGAATGACTTTTAGATGATGGAAACTGAATTGCTTTAATTAGACTCGACATAAATAACACTGAAGCTTTTAATTCCTAATCACATATGATTTATTCCTAACATAACTCAACACTGTAGTCTTAAGTGATGGAAGTAACGTGCAATTTAGTGTTCATTCTGAGGAAGGTGAATTAGAATGGTGAAATGGGAAGAGGATGGGTAGGATATCCTTACAGACTTAATAAAAACATATGACCGAAACAGATATTGAAACAGGAAGTAGATGAATGGTTCAGAGAACCGACAAGTTATAAATTATAACTTGTCGGTTCTCTGAACCATTCATCTACATCCTGTCTGACACAGCAACATCTTGGGATCTTGATACAAACGAAATCTTCAACACTTGTCCAACCTTTGGACGAAGACCTACTTCGACTACAGTATATAAGCAACTTCTATTTGCCCTATGCTGTACTTGCTTCAAGATTGATGGACTGAACACATCGACTCCAGGCCGAAGGACTGATTACCTCAAACTCCTCCTCTCCTTACACCTTTCTACTTTGTATTGGACTGATGAAGCCACTGTGGGGCGAAACGTTTCCTCAATAAAGATACCCAAGTGTTGCATATGTGTCTTTTTTGAAACAGGAAGCAGTGAAGTAGATTGTTATAAATAAAGAGTGACTACGAACAGTGAGACATACTACATAAAGTCAAAAATCTGTAATAATTTTTTGACCGGAAGTCCAGTAAAAGTGAATTATTGAATTATAAAGATATGGAGCTGAAGGAATTATTAATTGATTTTGGAACAAAGCTGACAAAAAAATGCGTTGCCAAATTTCTCCGAGTGGTAATATACAAAAGAGATGAATAATCAATAACAGTAAGGGATCAGATGCTTAACAGGAAATTAATCCTCAAGCAATCAGACTGATGCAACAAAATGTTTCTGCAATGAGACTGGACACACAAGGAAAGACAAATAGCAACGCTGAAGTGGAGCATAAAACACAAGAAAGGGTTACCACAGAACAAGGTTGGAGGAGCATGGCAGAGTACTCCCAGACAAACAAGAGGTGGGAACCAACAACCAATTTCTCTCTCTCTCTCTCTCTCTCTCTCTCTCTCTCTCTCTCTCTCTCTCTCTCTCTCTCTCTCTCTCTCTCTCCCCTGCATATTTAACCCTCCCACCTCCTTCTCTTACTCCATTAATTACAGCTGAACACCAGTTCTGGGACAGGTCAACACTGGCTAGGAGGCAGCCTGTGCTGGGTACCATCAACGAGGAAGCAAAAAAACATCACCCACCTCTGAGACGAAGCGACGACAAGTGATTATGTTGCAACCTGGTTTGAGATTCCTCCAGGAAGCCAGACCATCCAGCGTCCTGCAGCGCAGGATGGCCTCGTGAAGCCAGGCCATCCCGTGCCCTGCAGCGCAGGATGGCCTCGTGACGGCGAGGAATGCAGGCTGGTCCAGCAGGACAAGCAAGTCAGGCACAACTCACACCTCGTCAAAATATTTTGTCATCTGGAGAAAAATATTACAGACTAATATCGTAATCTTTATCTCATGTATTTTAATTTGTAACACAGGATATTTGTAAGCAACTGAATTGAGAGGAAAGGAATTGTTAACCCACATAACTTCAGTAACCAGCCCAGCCTTATCTAAGCCATACAGACTATCCAACCCAGGATGCCACCCACAACATTAACTGTTTCACTACAGATACATATGAGGTGAGAAAAACTTAAAAAACATATATAAAACACCTCACTTCAGTCTCTCAAATATTACTGAAAGGAAATCAAATTAACACGTTTTATATACAGGCAAAAATATTAGTTCCTTAAAAACATTGATGAGCATAAGACATTCAATGTTTGACTCAATTAGGAGAAGCCTCGTTAAACTAGATTAAGCTTTAGATGTTTAGCTAGGTGTGAGGGCAGGAACTAAACGTTATGTAGGTAAGAAGGTATGAGGGTACGTAGGTAAGCGGGTATATGGGTAAGTAGGTAAGCAGGTATAAGGGTAAGTAGGTAAGCAGTTATAAGGATAAGTAGGGAAGCAGGTATAAGGGTAAGCAGGTATAAGGGGTAAGTAGGTAAGCAGGTATAAGGGTAAGTAGGTAAGCAGGTATAAGGATAAGTAGGGAAGCAGGTATAAGGGTAAGCAGGTATGAGGGGTAAGTAGGTAAGCAGATATAAGGGTAAGTAGGTAAGCAGGTATAAGGGTAAGCAGGTATAAGGGTAAGTAGGTAAGCAGGTATAAGGATAAGTAGGGAAGCAGGTATAAGGGTAAGTAGGTAAGCAGGTATAAGGGTAAGTAGGTAAACAGGTATAAGGGTAAGTAGGTTAGCAGGTATAAGGGTAAATAGGTAAGCAGGTATAAGAATTAACAAATGGTGTGTCAGCAGGTTGGTCAGCAGGTGAGAACCAGATCAAACTCGACCTTGCACACTCACCTTCCTGACAGTCTGGTGTTGCTGACACTCAGACTGGTGTTCTTGACACTCAGACTGGTATTCCTGACACTCAGACTGGTGTTCCTGACACTCAGACTGGTGTTCATGATACTCAGACTGGTGTTCTTGACACTCAGACTGGTGTTTCTGATACTCAGACTGGAGTTGCTGACCCTCAGACTGGTGTTGCTGACACTCAGACTGGTGTTGCTGACACTCAGACTGGTGTTTCTGACACTCAGACTGTCTGGTGTTTCTGACACTCAGACATTCACTAATGGGAGGAGACGTCAACTACAACACAGGATAGACTACATCAACTACCACACAGGATAGACTACGTCAACTACAACACAGGATAGACTACGTCAACTACAACACAGGATAGACTACGTCAACTACAACACAGGATAGACTACATCAACTACCACACAGGATAGACTACGTCAACTACAACACAGGATAGACTATGTCAACTACAACACAGGATAGACTACATCAACTACCACACAGGATAGACTACATCAACTACCACACAGGATAGACTACATCAACTACCACACAGGATAGACTACATCAACTACCACACAGGATAGACTACGTCAACTACCACACAGGATAGACTACATCAACTACAACATAGGATAGACTACATCAACTACAACACAGGATAGACTACGTCAACTACAACACAGGATAGACTACGTCAACTACAACACAGGATAGACTACATCAACTACCACACAGGATAGACTACGTCAACTACAACACAGGATAGACTACGTCAACTACAACACAGGATAGACTACATCAACTACCACACAGGATAGACTACATCAACTACCACACAGGATAGACTACATCAACTACCACACAGGATAGACTACATCAACTACCACACAGGATAGACTACATCAACTTCCACACAGTATAGACTACATCAACTTCCACACAGGATAGACTACATCAACTTCCACACAGGATAGACTACATCAACTACCATATATACATATACACAATCTACATCAACTACCACACATGATAGACTACATCAACTACCACACAGGATAGACTACATCAACTACCACACAGGATAGACTACATCAACTACAATATAGGATAGACTACATCAACTACCACACAGGATAGACTACATCAACTACAACATAGGATAGACTACATCAACTACCACACAGGATAGACTACATCAACTACCACACAGGATAGACTACATCAACTACCACACAGGATAGACTACATCAACTACCACACAGGATAGACTACATCAACTACAACATAGGATAGACTACATCAACTACCACACATGATAGACTACATCAACTTCCACACAGTATAGACTACATCAACTTCCACACAGGATAGACTACATCAACTTCCACACAGGATAGACTACATCAACTACCACACATGATAGACTACATCAACTACCACACAGGATAGACTACATCAACTACCACACAGGATAGACTACATCAACTACAATATAGGATAGACTACTTCAACTACCACACAGGATAGACTACATCAACTACAACATAGGATAGACTACATCAAGAAATATATATATGCGCAAAGTATTATTTAGCTCCTATTTTATTAACTCTAAAAATATATTGTTGACTTATGTTGAAGAGGTTAGTTGTAGCCTAAATGATCCTCGTGTAGTCGATAGAATTTAAACCAAATTAACCAATTAGTCATCAACCCTTTTCAAGGACAAACTATACACAGTATACAACAAGAGGTGTATATCTCCATGTGTTTCTAAGCTGAGAGTTTACTCTAGTATTTGTTCTAGGGATTAAAGTATTTTTGACTGGTTAAGCTTGGAGCCTTAATGACAATTGCGTAGTAGATAGGCTATAAACCAAATTAACTAACCTAATAAAGACACGTCCTAACGTAATGAATATTGATAGAGGTTTATGTACAGCTTCTAAATGCAATTTGAGCTCTTTTAGGCACTCTGGCCTAAATATAAGTTTATTCTGTGACAGACAAATGCACATTATATGGAAGATTTCATTCAAATGGTTATTTTTTAAAGGGACCTAATTTGTTATAAATTTCCTTTACAAAGCTTTGCCTAAAGTTCTACATTAAAAAGAAACAAATTCGAATTATCTTCTATAGTGTTAATAATAGTTACCAAAAACCTGAACTCAGACACCATAAATCAGATCGTATTATTTCAGCATCGCTCAATGAGCCATACAGACAATAATAATAATAATAATAATAATAATAATAATAATAATAATAATAATAATAATAATAATAATAATAATAATAATAATAATAATAATAATAATAATAATAATAATAATAATAATAATAATAATAATAATAATAATAATAATAATAATAAAAATAAAAATAATAATAATAAAAATAATAATAATAATAATAATAATATCTTTATTTCTACAAGTACATGTACAAGGTATACAGACCATAGCTGACATCAGTGACATACTACTATATAGAAAGTCACTTGTTATGCTGAGCATTTCCCGCAAATTAGGTCAATTGACCCACACCAGTCCACTAACTCCCAGGTACCCACTTTACTGATGGGTGAACGTAGACAACAGGAGTAAGGAAACACGCCCAATGTTTCTACCCTTGCCTGGAATCGAACCCGGGCACCTCACCGTGTGAAGCGAAAACTTTTGCTACCAGGCCACGGGCCACCGTGGAAATAAGTATTTTTTTCTTAATTTTTGGTATATCTTAGATAATTTACACATGTTACTATGCATATGCTACTATGTATGATAATTTATGTAACTGTATTTATGTGTACCTGCACATAAATAAACTTACTTACTCTTTAGCGTATATTAAAATAATCGAGATATTTGTAGCTGGCAACTCCCGAGCTGTGGCGTATACTCGGGAAAACCCCGCTGTGTGCGTCTCGGAACCCCGCTGTGTGCGTCTCGGAACCCCGCTGTGTGCGTCTCGGAACCCCGCTGTGTGCGTCTCGGAACCCCGCTGTGTGCGTCTCGGAACCCCGCTGTGTGCGTCTCGGAACCCCGCTGTGTGCGTCTCGAAACCCCGCTGTGTGCGTCTCGGAACCCCGCTGTGTGCGTCTCGGAACCCCGCTGTGTGCGTCTCGGAACCACGCAGCGTCCTGAGCCACGCGGCCAAGCATAATAAGCCAGCCACGCGGCCAAGCATAATAAGCCAGCCACGCGGCCAAGCATAATAAGCCAGCCACGCGGCCAAGCGTATAATATTATATTTGTGCTGAGAAAATAAACTTTCTCCTTATGATTCACCGTCCTATACCCCATTCGGACATTCTAGCTATCTAACACCATCACAAATTTAATATATAATGAGATAGATACTCCGCTACACATATAAAATATTACCGAGTAGTGGTCAATGATTTCAGGTGGCTCAGGTTGAACACTGGGAAGCTTAGGGCAGGTGGGTCGTGGAAGGGGCGGAGATTCCTCTGGCCTGACCAAGTTCTGACTAACATTTACAACACAGAGTAACGGCTCTTGTAGCAACATTATTAAGGAGTTGGGAACACAGGAAATATCTGGAGTACTCTCACGTACATTCTTCCTGTATTGCTCTTGTTGTTTACTGAGCTACGAGGATAATGCTGCCTGACACTGCTGCAGATATGATAATGATACAGAGAGAGAGATCACGAAAGTAAGGTGACCAAAAAAGAAGTACATTCGGCATCACTTATTTAATATCAGTACAGCCAGAAGCGAGTAAATATTACAATTCAGATCATTCTTGCGTTTTCCTCAGAGGCGTGACGATATATATATATATATATATATATATATATATATATATATATATATATATATATATATATATGCAAAAAGATCACAGTAAACAGGTGATATCAAAATATGCAAGAAAATCACTATGAAAAATAGAAGAATTCAGGCTTGTGACTACTCACATTATCAAGGAACTATGATAATGTGAGTAGTCACGAAAGCGCTTGGAATTCTTCTATTTTTCATAGTGGTTTTCTTGCATATATATATATATATATATATATATATATATATATATATATATATATATATATATATACATTGCAGTGCCTTCCCTGTTACCCCTGCCTGGTCCTCCAGCTTTTGCACTAATCTCTTGTGTGGAACTGTGTCAAAAACCTTCTTACAGTTCAAGAAAATGCAATCTACCCACCCCTCTCTCTCTCTCTCTTGTCTTACTGACGTCACCTTGTCATAGAACTCCAGTAGGTTTGTAACACAGGATTTCCTTTCCCTGAAACCGTTCTGGTTGTCGTGAATAGTCTCATTCCTTTCAAGGTGCTCTACTACTCTTCTCTTGAAAATCTTCGCCATGACTTTGCAAACTATATATGTCAGTGACACTGGTCTGTAGTTTAGTGCTGCATGTCTGTCTCCTTTCTTAAAAACTGGGACTACATTTGCTGTCTTGCACACCTCAGGTAGTCGCCCTGTTTTGATAGACGTGTTGAAGATTGTTGTTAGTGGTACACAGTGCCTCTGCTCCCTCTTTTAGGACCCACAGAGAGGTGTTGTCAGACCCCATCGTCTTTGAGGTATCTAGTTCACTCAGCAGCCTCTTCACCTCCTCCTCGGCTGTATGTATTGTGTCCAGCACTTGATGGTGTACCCCACCACACTGGCTTTCTGTAGTCCTTTCTGTCTCCACTGTGAATACTTTTATAAATTTCACGTTGAGCTCATCATATAGTTTTCAGTTATTTCTTGTGATCTCCCTTACTTCCTTCCTCAGCCTTATTACCTGGTGTGGAAAAACACACTTATGTACACTTCAGGACATTTATTAAAGGAGACGTTTCACCACGAGTGGCTTCTTCAGTTCTAATACCTGGTCCTTGACTGTTGTTTTCCTCCTGAAGTGACTGTATAACAGCTTCGGGTCAGACTTGGCTTTCGCTGCAATGTCGTTTTCATGTTGCCGCTGGGCCTCCCTCCTTATCATCTGTGCTTAGTATTTCTGGTTCTTAGACTAATCTCCTTATTCTCCAGGGTCCTTTGCCTTCTATACTTCTTCCATTTTCTAGCGCACTTGGTTTTGGCCTCTCTACACCTTTGAGTGAACCAAGGGCTCGTCCTGGTCTTCTCATTATTCTTGTTGCCCTTGGGTACGAACCTCTTCTCTGCTTCCTTGGATTTTGTTGTCACATATTCCATCATTTCTCTTAGTGACTTTTCCGCCAGTTCTCTTCCCACTGAGCCTCGTGCAGGAAATTCCTCTGCCTGTGTAGTCCTCTCTTTTGTAGTGTGGCTTCACTCATCCTGCCTTTCCTGCTTCCCTCTCCACTTCTAACTCTACTGTGTATTCGAAACTCAGTGCTACGTGATCACTAGCTTTCCCTGCTATTCCTGTCCCTCTAGCTATTTAACCAGTCTGTTGTGTGGTAATGTGTTGAAAGCTTTCTTATAGTCCAATAAGTTGCAGTGTACCCACCCTCTCTCTCTCTCTCTCTTCTCTCTTCTCTCTCTCTCTCTCTCTCTCTCTCTCTCTCTCTCTCTCTCTCTTTCTTGTTTTACTTCTGTTACTTTGTCATAGAACTCCAGTAGGTTTGTGACACAGAATTTCCTTTCTCTTAAGTCGTGCTGGTTATCATGTAAGACCCTATTCCTTTCTAGAATGATAATATTCTCCATTGACTTTACATACTATGCATGTCAGTGACACTGGCCTGGAGTTTAAGGCTGGATGTCTGTCTTGTCTGTCTTCTTTTTAAAAAATTAGATGTCTTCCACACCTCAGGCAGTTGCCCTATTTCAATAGATTTATTGAAGATTGTTGTTAACGGCATGCACAGTGTGTCTGCTTCCTCTCTTAGGACCCAAGGAAAGATGTTATCTGGGCTCACTGCTTTCGATGTGTCTAGCTCACCTAGCAATTTATTCACCTCCTCGGATGCATACAGTGTGTCCATCACTTGCTGGTGCACCCTACCACCTCCGTTTGCTGGAAGCTTTTTTGTTTCCATCATGAATAACTCCTTAAATCTTGTAGTGAGCTCTTCAAATACTTCCTGGTCGCTCCCTGTTATCTCCCCTCCTGCCTGATTACCTGGCCCTTGACTGTTGTTTTCCTCCTGATGTGGCTGTACAACTTCGAGTCAGATTTGGCTTTTGATGTTATGTCATTGTCTTACTGCCGCTGGGTCTCTCTCCTTATCTGAGGAGATTAATTTCTGGCTCTTCGGCTCATCGTGTTTTCCCGAGTCCTCTTTGCCTTCTATACTTTTTCCGGGGTCTAGCACACTTGGCTTTGCCCTCTCCTCACCTCCGGGTAAACCAGCGGCTCACTCTGGTCTTCCCATTGTTTATGTTGCCCCTTGGTGAGAACTTCTCCTCTGCCTCCCTGTGTACTCACCTAATTGTGGTTGCAGGGGTCGAGACTCAGCTCCTGGCCCCGCCTCTTCTCTGTCCGCTACTGGGTCTCTGTTCTCCCTGCTCCATGAGCTTTATCATACATTGTCTTAAAACTATGTATGGTTCCTGCCTCCACTATATCGTTCGCTAGACTATTCCACTTCCTGACAACTCTATGGCTGAAGAAATGCTTCCTAACATCCCTTTGACTCATCTGAGTCTTCAGCTTCCAGTTGTGTCCCCTTGCTTCTGTGTTTCCTCTCTGAAACATCCTGTCACTATCTACCTTGTCGATTCCCCACAGTATTTTGTATGTCGTTATCATGTCTCCTCTAACCCTTCTGTCCTCCAGTGTTGTTAGTCCTATTTTCCTCAACCTTTCTTCATAGGACAGTCCCCTGAGTTGTGGAACTAACCTTGTCGCAAACCTTTGCACTTTCTCTAATTTCTTGACGTGCTTGACCAGGTGTGGGTTCCACACTGGTGCTGCATACTCTAGTATGGGCCTGACGTACACGGTGTACAGTGTCTTGAACGATTCCTTGTTAAGATAACGGAACGCTAATATTAGGTATGCTAGTCGCCCATATGCTGCCTCACATTGTGTGTGTGTGTGTGTGTGCATGGAGTGGATACAAAGACAAACTGACACAGACACTAACCCCCTCTCGCCCCTCCCTCCCTAGGCAAAGAATACAGAAACAGCTACTGAACAAACATTTACCTTGGAACTAGAGCTTTATCAAGACATTTTCACAAGTCTCGCTGTGTAGAGCTTTGTCTAGGCATGTCTCGCTCTGTTTAGAATTTTAAAGGTATATAGAGCTTAATAAGGCATTATTCTCTATGTAGAGCTTTATGAAATCATGTTTCGCTCTGGGTAGAGCTTTATCTATTAATGTTTCTCTCTGTGTAAAGCTTTATAAAGCCAGTTTCTCTTTGTGAAAAACTTTATTATGTCACGTTCCTATTTATGTTGAGCTTTTTCATGTTATTTTTTTGCTCTGTATAGAGTTTCACCATATGGAGTTTTGTGTAGAGCTTATCAAATCATATTTTGCTCTGTGTAGAGCATCGCTGTGTGTAGGACTTGCCATGTCTCTCTCTTGGTTAGTTGGTTGTTTAACGGGTTTAAACCCTATCGACAAGGGAGTCATTGAGGTGGCAGGTCGCCTGTTTACCACCAATCTCAACTGACCCTAAGACGAGCCTATTGAGATTATAAATATACTCTCAGTGTATATATTTAACTGAGACGTATATCCCTCCAGGTGTATATGCATTGTTGCTCTCACTGCTCACACATCAAGAGTAGAATATTCATCAGAATACAGATAGTCGTCGACTTACGACCGGGTCAGGTTCCGACCGACCGGTCGTAAGTCGAATTGGACGTAAGTCGGATAGGTATTGTAATTACGTATTTTATAAACTTTATATCATCTATTTTCTTTAAAAAAAATATATTAGAAAAGGATCAATTCAAACACGTGTACATTACAATTAGTTTAAAATTTCAATTAGAATATAAAAATAAAAATCGAAATAAAATACAGAACCACTATCGTACTGCATCATTTGTGCTGCCACGCGTACAAATATTCACGATCGTAAGTGTGGATGGTCGTAAGTGCGGATGGTCGTAAGTGCGGATGGTCGTAAGTGCGGATGGTCGTAAGTGCGGATGGTCGTAAGTGCGGATGGTCGTAAGTGCGGATGGTCGTAAGTCGGATAGGGAT
Organism: Cherax destructor; assembly: GCA_009830355.1. Taxonomy (NCBI): domain Eukaryota; kingdom Metazoa; phylum Arthropoda; class Malacostraca; order Decapoda; family Parastacidae; genus Cherax; species Cherax destructor. The sequence goes on from WNWK01000766.1 coordinate 223,913, forward strand.
GTTACATATACAGCTACCGACTCTTTAGGATCCAGTCATCACCACTACTTTCACGACATACACTTTCACCTTGCATGAAAATGTATAAGAGAACGTGCACACGCATCAGTATGCAGCGAAAAGGGAGAATAAATACACAGATGTCGTAATTTTGCGTAATTGCACTACAAAAGGACTTTTGCTCCCTTGATGGATATTTGCATTATGTTGCTAAACCAACACAACCATTGTCATGGTCAAGTCTATTACACGTTGGTGTTTGTTGTTTACACTTGTCATTGTCAGCCAGACGTCATTAAAACATGATAATCACATCTGGAATGCGACTACAATATTTTATTTTTACGAGTTGGATGTCATACCTCAGAGCACTCGCTCGTGTCCGTATGAAAAAAAAATATCCTACAATAATACGTATTCCATAAATTCAATCAATTTCCCCATAAGAAGGGCTGTTAAGACATACATTAGCACTGGTGTGTTGATGTGGCAATTACTACAAATCAAATTAGATAAGTTTAGATTTAGAAAGGATATAGGAAAGTATTGGTTTGGAAATAGGGTAGTTGATGAGTGGAACAGTCTGCCTAGTAGGGTTATTGAAGCTAGGACCTTGGGTAGTTTCAAATTTAGGTTGGATAAATTCATGAGTGAGAGGGGTTGGATTTGAGTGGGACTTTCACATGAGTAAATAGAATTATCAAAGCTTGTTTCTTGGGTAGCATTAAAAATTGGGTTGAGCAAATGTTGTATTAGTGGGATGGATTGTAAAGGACCTGCCTAGTATGGGCCAACAGGCCTGCTGCAGTGTTCCTCCTTTATGTTCTTATATTAACAGCAGCACTGTGCTCACTGCTTGAAGGTCGCATGTAAACAGCACTTGCTAGCGACTGTTCTGAGCATGTAACTACACAGGAAAGACTGAAGGTCGGACAAGATGAACATCAGTACCAGAACGGTCGGCCAGACCCACCCGGCGACCCTGTAGAAATGCACCAATGAAACGGGGAACCCCTTCCGAAATACATCTTTTATACGACACGATAAAAAAATTCAATTACTTTTTTTTTTGTAAGGTGACTATTTACCTGGGTATTGTGTGAGGTAATTATTTACCTGGGTATTGTGTGAGGTAATTATTTACCTGGGTAATTTATTTAGGCAAGGGTCTCGGGGGGGAAATCCTATGAAGGCAATTTTCCGAACCATATTTGTAGAAGAATAACACTAAGCGAGAGGGACGGGTGCTGGGGTAACCCCATCTCTCAGTTACTGAGAGAGAGAGAGAGAGAGAGAGAGAGAGAGAGAGAGAGAGAGAGAGAGAGAGAGAGAGAGAGAGAGAGAGAGAGAGAGAGAGAGAGAGAGAGAGAGAGAGAGAGAGAGAGAGAGAGAGAGAGAGAGAGAGAGAGAGAGGGAGAGAGAGAAAGAGAGTGAGAGAGTGTGCGCAAAATATGAGAATGTACAATTTGTATTATTTAATCCTCATTAATGCTGAAAATAAACAATTTTCTTATTATATATACATAATACTGTTAATTTTAACACCCATTATAATGTTTCAAATGTTAAATGTGAGTAAAGGTTAAGTTTCCTAATACACAGTGCTCACACCCTGAGTACCTCAGTACCACAGAGTACCTTCCTAATACACAGTGCTCACACCCAGATTACCTCAGTGCCACAGAGTACCTTCCTAATACACAGTATTCATACCCAGAGTACCTCAGTACCACAGACAAACTTACACAAATAAAAGTGCGGATATAATGTAAATGAGAATCAGAAGGATATTATATGGAAAAATAAACACATAAGCAGTATAATGTGATCCTTTATTGACAACGTTTCGCCCACGCAGTGGGCTTTATCGAGTCACAGATCTGTTTGTGACTCGATAAAGCCCACTGCGTGGGCGAAACGTTGTCAATAAAGGATCACATTATACTGCTTATGTGTTTATTTTTCCATTGTGTCGGTATTTTACATCATTTATTTCCAGGATATTATATATTATATGACTTCTTGATCCCACTAATGGTAATATATTTAATCATTGAAGAATTTCCCATTTACATGACCAGTTCTAAGTTTTCCATGATCTCTCTTCCCTCGTGTATTTTTGAGAATTTCCATCCCTCTCTTCCCCACACAGAGACATGCACTAAGCACCAGAGGTCGACCTTGACCGTGTCTGTCGTAATAACACCTCCCTATGTTAAATACCTCTCTAGTCACCACATCTTTCCACAGAATACCGCTCCTAAGCGGGTGTTCTGACCACCTTTATTTATATAGGTAAACTGTATACTACTTATGTAGGTATACTGGATACGTGCTGTTGGAGTGTGACCTTGGCAATACTAATAAAGGTATTCAGGGGAACCGTTTAGCCGGACTTAAGAGGTACGTAAGTTCCCCCCGTCATCTAATAACATGTTCATTTTTCCACTATAATCTACCTTGTCCATAATTACTATCGCATTTTCTTTGTCTGTTTCGTAAGGTGAAGTCCAGGATGTTTCCTTAATTCAAGGTATAACTTAACAAATATTTGAGGACAATTGTGTTGTAGAGGTCTGAACTTTACTCACACACACACACACACACACACAACACCGGTGACCTGGTGGCTAAAGCTCTCGCTTCACGCACGGAGAGCCCGGGTTCAATTCCCGGCGGGGCGAAAACATTTCGAAGTGTTTCCTTACACACACACAAAACAGGCCTAGTGTCTAATCGACATGTGGCTAGGACAAAATGGTAACTAACACACACACACACACACATGAGCTATGAATCGACCCCTGCAACGACAGTCTTTATTCATGGGTTTCAGGAGAGTGAAGGGAGGACATACAATGAAAGACGGCAGAAAAAAAAAAAAAAGATTGAAAACATCTTCAAACACATAGGTGAATAGGCCATGAATGAGATAGTAAATTTTCAGAGAATATGGGGGTACTCGAAGGGGAGAAATCGGCCATTCAAATTGATTCTCAAGACAAAAACAGTGAGGAACAGGATCCTGTGAGACGAAACAGCAGCTGAACGAATCATCAGCATACAGGAGGGTAGTGGATCAGAGTCTTATCAACCAGGCTGTTACTGCTGGCCGCACATAATCCGACGTACGAACCACAACCCAGCTGGTCAGGTACTGACTTTAGGTGCCTGTCCAGTGCCTTCTTGAAAACAGCCATGGGTCCATTGGTAATTCCTCTTATGTATGCTGCGAGGCAGTTGAACAGTCTTGGGCCCCGGACACTTATTGTGTTGTCTCTCAGTGAACTCGTGGTGCCCCTGCTTTTCATTGAGGGAATGTTGCATCTCTTGCTGAGTCTTTTACTTTCGTAGGGAGTGATTTTCGTGTGCAAGTTTGGTACTAATCTCTCTAGGATTTTCCAAGTGTACATTATCATGTATCTTTCTCGCGTGCGTTCCAGGGAATACAAATAAAAGGACTTCAACCGTTCCCAGTAATTTAGGTGTTTTATCGTACTTATATATGTCGTGAAAGTTCTCTGTACATTCTTCAGGTCAACAATTTCGCTTGCCTTGAAGGGGGCAGTTAGTGTACAGCAGTATTCCAGCTTAGAGAGAACAAGCTATTTGAAAAGAATCATCATGGCTTTGCGTCCCTAGTTTTGAAGGTTCTCATTATCCATCCTCTCATTTTTCTAGCAGATAAGGTAGATACATTGTTGTGGTCTTTGAAGGTGAGATCCTCTGACATTATCACTACCAGATCTTTCACATTAGTTTTTCGCTCTATTGTGTTAGAATTTGTTTTATGCTCAGATAAAGTTTTAATTTCCTCAAGTTTTCCATATCTGAGTAGTTGAAATTTCTCCTCGTTGAACTTCACATTGTTTTCTGCGGCCCATTTAAAGATTTGGTTGATGTCCGCCTGGAGTCTTACAGTGTCTTCGATGGTGGACACTGTCATGGCAATTCGGGTGTCACCCGCAAAGGAAGACACGGAGCTGTGGCTTACATCTCTGTCTATGTCAGATATGAGGATGAGGAACAGGATGGTAGCGAGTAATTACTCTTTGTGTTCTATTTATTAGGAAGTTATAGATCCATCTACCAACTTTTCCTGTTATTCCTTTGTCACACATTTTGTGTGCTATTACACCATGGTCACACTTGTCAAAGGCTTTCGCAAAGTCTGTGTATACTACATCTGCATTTTGTTTAAACTCTAAAGCATCCAGGACCTTGTCATAGTGATCCAGTAGCTCTAAAACCGTGTTGCCCTGGGTTGTGTAACTGATGGGTATCTAGGTGGTTGGTGATCTTGCTTCTTAAAAACCTTTCAAAGATTTTTATGATATGGGATGTTAGTGCTATCGGTCTGTAGATCTTTGCAATTACTTTACTGCCACTTTTGTAGAGTGAGGCTGTGTCTGGGGCTTTGTCAGGTGATGTGTGATGTGAACTTCAGGTTTAGGTGTGATGTGAACTCCAGGTGATGTGTGATGTGAACTCCAGGTGAAGGTGTGATGTGAACTCCAGGTGATGTGTGATGTGAACTCCAGGTGATGTGTGATGTGAACTTCAGGTTTAGGTGTGATGTGAACTACAGGTGATGTGTGATGTGAACTTCAGGTTTAGGTGTGATGTGAACTGCAGATGATGTGTGATGTGAACTTCAGGTTTAGGTGTGATGTGAACTACAGGTGATGTGTGATGAGAACTACAGGTGAAGGTGTGATGTGAACTTCAGGTGAAGGTGTGATGTGAACTCCAGGTGAAGGTGTGATGTGAACTACAGATGAAGGTGCACTGAGTCACGATCAAGACTGAAGAGATATTTTAGACAGTTAAATCGTATTTTTCAATTTTTCACTGACACGTAATAAAAGATCATTGGATAATCTGTTATAGACTTTCAGCTGTTCAGAATGTAAAGAATAAAATTTTTTTTTCTGCCAAGTTTATAGAGTGAGAAGTAGCAAAAAATAGGAAAAACTTGAAGCTAATTAAAGGTAATCTCTGACCCTTGAGGGGGACGCTGAGAGCTTTGAGAGGGACGCTGAGAGCTTTGAGAGGGACGCTGAGAGCTGTAAACTCCAGACACAACATTACCTCAGAGAAGAAATTAACATTTTAAGTTTGTCTTCCCCACTGAGCACTGTGCATGTATCATAATAGAATAAATGTTTTATAATAGCAATATATACAGGGAGATGTAATTAATTACAGGGAAGGACACACAGAAATCTGCGCCCAGTAAATAAATCGGCTCAATTAAGTTGAAAACTCCGTCCAGCCAGAAGATAAAAGGTTACTTTCCAGCCAGACTACCGTGGAGAGGCCGGTCATTCTTAATTAAGTTGACTTTTAGATATAGGGGAGTACATAGGAAGCTCGTCTGTCTAGCGCTCACCAGACGGAGGATCAAGCCTTCAACATGTCTTGTGCTGAATGACTCAAAAGGGTTTAACGCTTAACACGAATTAAATAAACAAAAGTTGATTCTTTTCAGAGTTTCCCAGTTTCTCGATGTCTTAGTTCAGGTTTTTATAATGTTTTATACAAATTACAGCGAGATCTTTGTATGTTTTGAGTTACTCTGTATAACAACACAGTCTGTGTTTGTCTCATGTCTATGTGTATCATGTGTTCATTAGTTTCTCTGGTGATACAGTGTATTACATGATCATTGTATCTTTGTCGTTTCCATGTATTAGTTATTTGTTCTTCATAGGTCTGGGTACCTGGGTGTTAGTCGACTGGTGTGGGTGGCATCCTGGGGGACAAGATTGAAGACCCCAATGGAAATAAGACAGACAGTCCTCGATGACGCACTGACTTTCTTGGGTTATCCTGGGTGGCTAACCCTCCGGGGTTAAAAATCCGAAGAAATCTTATCTTACTATGTATAACAGAGTGTTCTTCATAGGTCTGGTGTTACTATGTATAACAGTGTTCTTCATTGGTCTGGTGTTACTATGTGTTACTCTGTACATTATTTATTAAACTATATATCTTGTGTTACAATGATATTGACTCATAATACATTATTTAAATTAAAGGGCAGGTTAGTATAGTGGGGAGGTTAGTATAGTGGGGAGGTTAGTATAGTGGGGAGGTTAGTATAGTGGGGAGGTTAGTATAGTGGGGAGGTTAGTATAGTGGGGAGGTTAGTATAGTGGGGAGGTTAGTATAGTGGGGAGGTTAGTATAGTGGGGAGGTTAGTATAGTGGGAGGTTAGTATAGTGGGTAGGTTAGTATAGTGGGGAGGTTAGTATAGTGGGGAGGTTAGTATAGTGGGGAGGTTAGTATAGTGGGGAGGTTAGTATAGTGGGGAGGTTAGTATAGTGGGGAGGTTAGTATAGTGGGGAGGTTAGTATAGTGGGGAGGTTAGTATAGTGGGGAGGGATGGTGGAGTAAGAAAAAGAAAAACCGAAAGATTTTCCAATTAAATTTGATATATATATAAATATAAGTATATATATCTTCTCGGCATTATATATATATATATATATATATATATATATATATATATATATATATAATGGGTCCACCTCTGGTGTAAATTGTGGGACCCATAGCCTCGGAGAAGTGGATAAAAAGGCTTCAAGGAAGAATATTTTGATTTCTTCCTGAAGCCATTTGAATATTCCACTTCCCCTACCACCCCATCTTTTTTTTTTTACCAATAGGTATATTTTATTACATAATATGGTACAAAAATTTAAGAGATACATTGTTGATATAAAGATGGCATATACAGTACACGAGGTGTGAGAGATACATGTCTAGTACATATTGTTACATGTTTGTCACTGATTATAATGCGAAAATCTCATCCAGCTCCTCCGATCTGGGGCGCGTGCCCAGAATACAGCATGCATTACCCCTCTGAACAGCAGCGCTGAGTCGCTGGAACAGAAAACTAGCTGCCCTGGGATCCCTAGTTACCCTGTTGAGTCTTTTGCCTAGCTCCTTGAGGAACTTAGATGCACTCTTTCCCCATGAGCCAAGGTCTCTGAGCCTATGGGAACAAACATATAATGATGGGCAAGTTCTCCATATTTTCTCGAATTCTGGGACTCCCTGAAGGTGGCAGCTGCCCCCTCCTTCCTCCCTGGTGTATTGGAGATAGGTATCAGCCAAGGTAGATGCACATGTGTAGTCCCACACCACCTGCTTGCCGTCTGTCCAGGCTTGAAGGGTGATACCATCTGGACGCTTTTGGCTGCCATCAGATCTGCATAGTTGGGGTGGCTCCCTTACTGCTGGGCATCCGGCTGTTGTGAGGCTCCTCTTGATAATGTTATTAAACTCTTCGTGTCTTGCAATCTTTCCCTCGGATTTACGACACACAAGTCCATGGTACCCGAATCGGTCTGCTGCTTCACTGCCACAAATACACCTGTGTTCGGCGAGAATAGGGGCGGCAAGTCGAAGGGCAACACCAATGCAGATGGTCTGTGAGTCGAGGCGTGTGCCAAGGCTGGATTTGGGAACAGCCAAAAGAAAGTCCCCTGCATGAGAGCTCTCACTGCAAGGAGGCGGGCTCTATCCTTCCCTGACACACTCTGAAGCATTGCTGAGGCTATATTCTCTCTATTGGGCCATCCCAGTGCGACTGTTTGTAGTTGTTGGGGGAAGCATGCCTGGTTTCAGAGCCCGTTAGATTATCCCAGATCCTGGCTCCATCAACGAACTTTTGGTCATGGATTCCAATCGTGTCCCTAAGATGTTCAGGGAGAATTGCTGCTACAAGCCCTCTGGATGCAATGCATGAAGACAGGAAAGCAGGTAGAGCAATCTGAGATGACTTGCGGACACCAATGCCTCCTAGTCTGACTGGGAGTGTAGCTTGGTCCCACTACCCATCTTATATATATATATATATATATATATATATATATATATATATATATATATATATATATATATATATAAGAGAGAGAGAGAGAGAGGGGGGGGGGTCTGTAAAAGAAGGAAGTTGACAGCGAACTTAGATAAGAGTAAGGTGATGAAGGTATCAAACGAGTTAGTTAAGGAAAGAATGGATATCAGATTGGAGGGAGGGAGTATGGAAGAAGTGAATGTGTTTAGATATTTGGGAGTTGACGGCGGATGGGTCTATGAAAGACGAGGTAAACAATAGCACTGATAAAGGGAGAAAAAAGGTGGGTGGTGGATTGAGGTATCAGTGGAGACAAAGAATGTTATCCATGGGGCAAAGGAAGGGAATGTTATCCATGGGGCAAAGGAAGGGAATGTTATCCATGGGGCAAAGGAAGGGAATGTTATCCATGGGGCAAAGGAAGGGAATGGGTTGTGAATGATTAATCTAGGAGATAAATGGTATAAAATACCGACACAATGGAAAAATAAACACATAAGTAGTATAATGTGATCCTTTATTGACAACGTTTCGCCCACACAGTGGGCTTTATCAAGTCATAAACAGATCTGTTTGTGACTCGATAAAGCCCACTGTGTGGAAGAAACGTTGTCAATAAAGAATGACATTATACTGCTTTGTGGTTATTAGTTTTCCCAGCTAGAAGGAGGCTGGAGGCAATGGAGATGTGTCTAAGGGCAATGTGTGGTGTAAATATTTTGCAAAGTATTTGTAGCGTGGAAATTAGGAGGAAGTGTGGAGTTACTAAAAGTATTTTTCAGAGGGCTGAAAAAAGGGGTTGTTGAGGTGGACTGGTCATTTAGAGAGGATGGAACACAAGTGGATGACTTGGAGGGTGTATAAATCTGTAGTGGAGGGAAGGAAGGGTAGGGGTCATCCAAGGAGAGGATTGTGGGAGGGGGTAAAGGAGATTTAGTGTGCAAATGGCTTGGATATATAGTAGGTATATGTGAGCTTAAAGATTTTTATTAATTAAAAAGGAATCCAATTTGTATGATCATAAAATAATATTCAAATTAATTTCAAAACTAATTTTTTTGTAATTAATTTCCTCGGGAGTATTAAAATATTTCCCACAAGGATAGGAATCAAGAATGCTGCCACAAGTGTCTTACACAACTTACACAAACCAGTTCCTGCATCAGGGTTTCCTTGGTGGGTGCAGCTGCCAGGGAAGAAAGTAAATACTGTATATCATAACTCACCTGAAGACAACACTAGACACGACCCAACTTTGCTGCCCATGCCGCCCGACTGTCCCACGGCTCCTCTGCCCACACGAATTCCTGATAGGGTTCACCTATTTGAAATGGGGAGCACTCTGCGTACCATGACATTATAGATGCAGTGCACACCTAGCATGCGTGGCTTCCCATATCAATTCAAGGTGTGTGTCTTTATGCCTGGTGAAGGGCTCTTATTTTCCCTCTCTAAGATCAAAAACCGGATTGCCGCTTCTTCCCCGGGATTAAATCGAGGCCAATTATGGAGTGATCGCTGGCTCAGCGGTACTGATTTCAGCTAATATCCGTGAAAATCGGGTTCAATCTTGAGCAAATGGAGAATGACAAATCTGATTACACCTGTTACCCTCGTTAACCTAGCAGAAAACTAGGTTAATATGATAAAGGCATACAATACTGACACATTGATAAGGCAGACACATGTGCAAGAGGTTTCTTTATACCGAAACGTTTCACCTACTCAGTAGGCTTCTTAAGTGGCTATAAGGGAGCCAGCACTTGTGTCTTACTAATCAAGAAACATTGTATTAAAAGAGTGTTGTAGGTGGAGAGAACAAGCAGTGTACTGTCAGGTAAAGCTTCCGTGTATATATATTTTAAGGTGAATAACTGTACTCGCCTAATTGTAATCACCTAATTGCGATTGGAGGGGTCGAATCATAGCTCCTGGTCCCGCCCCTTCACTGGTCGCTACTAGGTCCACTCTCTCTCCCTGCTCCATGAGCCTTATCATAACTCTTCTTAAAGTTATGTATGGTTCCTGCCTCCACTACATCACTTTCCAAACTATTCCACTTTCTGACAATTCTCTGATTGAAGAAATACTTCCTAACATCCCCAGGACTCATCTGGGTCTTCAACTTCCAATTGTGACCCCTTGCTGCTGTGTCCCCTTGCTGCTGTGTCCCCTTGCTGCTGTGTCCCTTGCTGCTGTGTCCCCTTGCTGCTGTGTCCCCTTGCTGCTGTGTCCCCTTGCTGCTGTGACCCTTGCTGCTGTGTCCCCTTGCTGCTGTGTCCCCTTGCTGCTGTGACCCTTGCTGCTGTGACCCCTTGCTGCTGTGACCCCTTGCTGCTGTGTCCCCTTGCTGCTGTGATCCCTTGCTGCTGTGTCCCCTTGCTGCTGTGACCCCTTGCTGCTGTGTCCCATCTATGGAACATCCTGTGACTGTCCACCTTGTCAATTTCTCTCAGAATTTTATTTTTCGTTATCATGTCCTCCCCTCTCTCTCTTCTGTTCTTCAGTGTCGTCAGGTCGATTTCTCTTAACCTCTCCTCGTAGGACATGCCCCTTAGCTCCAGGACTAGTCTTGTTGCAAACCTTTGCACTTTCTCTAATTTCTTGACGTTCTTGACCAGGTGTGGGTTCCAGACTGGTGCTGCATACTCCAATATGGGCCTGACGTATGCGGTGTACGGAGTCTTCAACGGTTCCTTACTGAAGTGACGGAATGCTATTCTTAGGTTTGTCATACGCCCATATGCTGCAGCAGTTATTTGGTTGATCTGCACCTTATTAGATGTGTTCGGTATTATACTCACTCCAAGATCCTTTTCTTGAGTGAGGTTTGCAGTTTTTGACCACCTAGATATTACTCTGCGGTCTTCTTTGCCCTTCCCCAATGTTCATGACTTTGCACTTGATGGGGTTAAACTCCAGGAGCCAGTTGCTGGACCAGTCTGCAGCCTGTCTAGATCCCTTTGTAGTCCTGCCTGATCCTCATACGATTGAATTCTCCTCATTAGCTTCCCATCGTCTGCAAACAGGGACACTTCTGAGTCTATCCCTTCCGTCATGTCATTCACATATACAAAAAACAGCCCCGGTCCTAGAACTGTCCCCTGTGGAACCCCGCTCATCACAGGCGTCCACTCTGACACCTCGTCAAATACCATGACTCGCTGTTGCCTTTCTATCAATTATTCTCTGATCCATTGCAGTGGCTTTCCTGTTATACCCTGCCTGGTCTTCCAGCTTTTGCACTAATCTCTTGTGTGGAACTGTGTCAAAAGCCTTCTTACAGTCCAAGAAAATGCAATCTACCCCACTCTCTGTCTTATCTTACTGCCGTTACCTTGTCATAGAACTCCAGTAGGTTTGTAACACAGGATTTTCCTTCCCTGAAACCGTGATGTTTGTCGTGCATAGTCTTATTTCTTTCTAGGTGCTCCACCACTCTTTTCCTGATAATCTCATCCATGACTTTGCAAAGTATACACGTCAATAACATTGGTCTGTAGTTTAGTGCTGCGTGTCTGTCTCCTTTCTTAAAAATTGGGACAATAGTTGCTGTCTTGCACACCTCGGGTAGTCGCCCTGTTTTGATAGACGTGTTGAAGATTGTTGTTACTGGCACACAGAGTGCCTCTTCTCCCTCTCTTAGGACCCACAGAGAGATGTTGTCTGGCCCCATCGTCTTTGAGGTATCTAGTTCACTTAGCAGCCTCTTCACCTCCTCCTCGGTTGTATGTATTGTGTCCAGCACTTGATGGTGTACCCCACCACTCCGGCTTTCTGGAGTCCCTTCTGTCTGTACTGTGAATACTTTTCTAAATCTCATGTTGAGTTCTACCTGGAGTCTACCTGGAGAGAATTCCAGGGGTCAACGCCCCTGCGGCCCGGTCTGTGACCCCTGTGACCTGTGATCCTCACATACTTCTCGGTCGTTTATTGTGATTTCCCCTCCTTCCTCCTCAGCCTTATTACCTGATCATTGACTGTTGTTTTCCTCCTGATGTGGCTGTACAACAGCTTCGGGTCACACTTGGCTTTCTCTGCTAGGTCATTTCCATATTGCCGCTGGGCCTCCCTCCTTATCTGTGCATATTCATTTCTGGTTCTTCAACTAATCTTATTCTCCTGAGTTCTTTGCCTTCTTTACTTCTTCCATTCTCTAACTCACTTAGTTTTGGCTTCTCTACACCTCTGGGTGAACATGGCCGCCCATATACCATTCAATAATCTTTGTTTAGGACGCTCAACGTTCTCTTCTTTGTTGAAATTTCTTCATTCAGCTTAGGCATATTATAATTATTATTATTATTATTATTAGTAGTAGTAGTAGTAGTAGTAGTAGTAGTAGTAGTAGTAGTAGTAGTAGTAGTAGTAGTAGTAGTAGTAGTAGTAGTAGTAGTAGTAGTAGTAGTAGTAGTAGTAGTAGTAGTAGTAGTAGTAGTAATAGTAGTATTATTTATTATATAATTATTATTATTATTATTAATATTATCATAACTAAGCGCTAAATCCATAAGGGTCCCACGGCGCGGCAAGCTTAGGCACAGACCTGAAATAAATACTACTAGACATGGCATATTATTATTATAATCATAACTAAGCGCTAAACACACATGGTATATTGAGTGTAACCTGCAGCAGAGTAAGGCATCATTTTGTTATCTGTGTGTAAGTGTTCGGTTCACTCTCCTTCCTCTGCTCACCTCTGCTCACCTCTGCTCACCTCTGCTCGCCTCCAGTGAACATCAATAAAACTGTTTAATACTACTCAATGTTCAGCTGTCCTACTTCGCGATCTTTTAGTTCCCGCATAAATTCATACAATCTCCTCCACTACAATGTACTGACTTCACTCTGAACCTCACGTACAATCTCCTCCACTACAATGTTCTGACTTCACTCTGAACCTCGCGTACAATCTCCTCCACTACAATGTTCTGACTTCACTCAGAACCTCGCGTACAATCTCCTCCACTACAATGTACTGACTTCACTCAGAACCTCGCGTACAATCTCCTCCACTACAATGTTCTGACTTCACTCAGAACCTCGCGTACAATCTCCTCCACTACAATGTACTGACTTCACTCAGAACCTCGCGTAGAATCTCCTCCAGTAAATAAATTAGACACATGTGCAACACATGGGTAATTTATTTAGAAAATGTGTGGCGAAACGTTTCCTCATTAAAGATACCCAAGAGTTGCACATGTGTCTAATGTATCAGGAGATATACGGTAAGTTTTCAGAGTATGGTAGTGCGGTGGCACCAGACAGTCTCTGTCTGAGACAGACACTGTGGCCATGTATTGTTAGTAACGTCTTGACAAAGCTCCTGGAGAGCGAAACGTTGCCACAATAAAATGTCACATTGGTTACGCATATGACATGGTAGCACACTTAACAAGCGTGAATGTTGCATCAGCACTGACTTTGCACAATACTACCCAGTGCAACTATCTTTATCAGGCAGTCATGCATAACACATGTACTAACCTGTACCTGCAGTAGTTATAAGGTGAATCACGAATCTCTGTATGTATGAGGTCTATTCTTGCAACAAGGGAGGCTAACATTCTTGCAACAAGGGAGGTCAACAGTCTTGCAACAAGGGAAATCAACATTCTTGCAACAAGAGAAGACAACATTCTTACAATACGAGAAGTCAACATTCTTGCAACAATATAAGTCAGCATTCTTGCAACAAGGAAGATCAATATTCTCGCAACATGGTAGATCGACATTCTTGCAACAAGGGAGATCAACATTCTTGCAACAAGGGAGATCAACATTCTTGTAACAAGGAAGGTCAATATTCTTGTGGAGAAAAATCTTCAGTTTATGAAGTGGGAGATATCCCCCCCCCTCCCACTTAATATGCTGGGGATATTGAGACTTCCTAACTTCGCCTAGAATACCAAGAAACTGGGTTTCTAAGATGAAGTATCTCGCAAAACTTAGCAATGAATATCTATGAAGCTGAAGTTAGAGTTTCCTTTGTGGGGCGAGGACCTGCGGCGCTCAAAGAGCGTCAGATTGCGTCAAGTGCCTAAGGCATGAGTGCCACAGAAGGCATCGCTGCCTCCCGCTAAAGAACAGAGAGACAACAGTGACCAGTGCGTTGTTTTACTCTTCTTCATGTTGAAAATCTCCAGAGATACTAAGAAATTAATCTAGTGCCAAATACAAGCCAGGAAATTCGCGGAGAATTAATCGCGAGTGCAAATAAAACGAGTGTTCAATACGTATTTCCGCGCAACTGACTCAGGTGCAATCGCGAACATTGGAAGAACATTCTGCTTACCGTGGATACTGAACGAGTGGTGGGTAAATAAGGACACTAGAGCGACGACCCGAGTGACGTAGCCGCACATTCATCAATCAAGATATCATTCTCGGTATCAACAAAACTGGGTCCGATACAAACACCCAGGTGAGTCCTTTCAAACTCATATTAGCTAGTTTAGCTGCAGCTAATAGTTGGATATGGGATTTGTTTGGGGTCACCAAAGGATACCGTCAGCCACGGCCAATTCGCCCAACAACCGTGAGTAACCTATCGCATTCCAGGTAAAATTGACATACTGGAATATCTTCGTTAAGGTCAAGATACAATATGTTACTCATTCTTTTTAGCCACCTGTAGACACGACTGTAGACACGACTGAAGCAACGTGGAGGGCTGTTGCAGAGAGCGGTTGCTGGAATCTGACATGTCAAAGATAAGTACCTCTCATTGTTATCATGTCTTCCTTATCATGATAACAAGTGTACGCATTTAACAAGTTCCTTAACAGTTCTTGCAACAAGAGAAGTCAGCGTTCTTGCAATAAGGGAGGTCAACATTCTTGCGACAAGGGAGATCAACATTCTTGCAACAAGGGAGTTCAACATTATTGCAACAAGGGAGATCAACATTCTTGCAACAAGGGAGATCAACATTCTTGCAACAAGAGAAGTCAACATTCTTGCAACAAGGGAGATCAACATTCTTGAAACATATGGCAGGCAACATTCAGCTACCGCCTCCTGTTTCCCATCAATAACATTCTTAGTCTGATGGTTGTATTCTTTAAGGACACCTCCAGATGTATTCCCTCTTCACTCGCCATGCATTACAGTGTCACCGATTACATTATTCCCTCTTCACTTGCCATGCATTACAGTGTCACCGATTACATTATTCCCTCTTCACAAGCCATGCATTACAGTGTCACCGATTACATTATTCCCTCTTCACTTGCCATGCATTACAGTGTCACCGATTACATTATTCCCTCTTCACTTGCCATGCATTACAGTGTCACCGATTACATTATTCCCTCTTCACTTGCCATGCATTACAGTGTCAACGATTACATTATTCCCTCTTCACTTGCCATGCATTACAGTGTCAACGATTACATTATTCCCTCTTCACTCGCCATGCATTACAGTGTCACCGATTACATTATTCCCTCTTCACTCGCCATGCATTACAGTGTCACCGATTACATTATTCCCTCTTCACTTGCCATGCATTACAGTGTCACCGATTACATTATTCCCTCTTCACTCACCATGCATTACAGTGTCACCGATTACATTATTTCCTCTTCACTCACCATGCATTACAGTGATAACATAAACAAACTCCGCCAGTCTGTACTTCACTTTACACAATGTGTTCCTCATCAAAAACGTTCATCATGTTCACATATATTTATTTAAATGATATTTCCAGGTAAGAACATAAGAAAGAAGGAACACTGCAGCAGGCCTACTGACCTATGCGAGGCAGGTCCATGTCACTCCCCGGCTTAGATCTGACTACCTGGAGTTAACCCTCTCCAGGTAAACTCCAGGTAGTCATGTCACTTCCACTTCCACTTAATACATTTCCCTTATCAGAATATTAAATTTCCATTATTACAATAATTACATTTGTATTAATTAACTGATTACAATAAATAAGGAAATTAAAGAAGATAAATTGGTTCCCCTGTGTGACTTATCACCATTTATAAGTCACACCAACATTTATAAGTCACACCAACATTTATAAGTCACACCAACATTTATAAGTCACACCAACATTTATAAGTCACACCAACATTACACACTTTATAACACTTTTATCCCATCAATTATTACACACAAATCACAGGAAAAGTATCAAAATTTTCCTCAATTATTATTATTAGTAATATTGTTATAATCAAGGTAAGCGATACACACATATATAGAGGTTGGAAAAATAAACACATAAGCAGTATAATGTGATCCTTTATTGACAACGTTTCGCCCACGCAGTGGGCTTTATCGAGTCACAGACAGATCTACCTGGAAAAATGAGTAACATGAAGATATATATAGGGTATAGTCAGGTGGAGAATGCTGGGTCAGGTGGAGAAAGCTGCATGTCACAGTCTTAAAAGTAGTGTGATAGTTAAAAACATTGTGTGACTTAAAGGACCTGCAGTGTACCATTCTTGAGTTCTAGGTGGGATAGCGTTGAAGAAGTTTCTTGGCAATAGGTTCAGCTATGTTGTAGAAGCCGTTGTTCTGGTTGAAGTTGTTGGATATAACGATGAGTGATGATTCTAGGATTCTTCGGTATTGCGTGTTGTCTTCTCTGGCGATGAGTCTTGCGTTTCTGTAGTTGATTAAATGGTTGTGTAAATTTCGGTGTTGAACACAGGCATTTCTTGAGTCGTCAGATCTGCCTGCGTACTGGTGTTCTGAAATGCGTGTTTGTAGGTCTCTGGATGTTTCGCCAACGTATAATTTGCTGCAGCCATTACAAGGGATTGTGTATACCCCTGCCGTGGATTGAAGCTTTTTTTGTCTGTTACTGGTAATGTCCTTGATGGTGGTGGATGTGGAGGTGGATACTCGGAATGAGGTCTTAGAAAAAATGTTGGAAACTTGTTTGGAAATGGAGTTGGTGGACCTGACTTAACTCAGTGGTGGACCTGACTTAACTCAGTGGTGGACCTGACTTAACTCAGTGAAGACGTGTCTTGTGTGCTCTCTGTCAATCTGAAGATGTCCTCTCTTGAGCTACTCTACCAGCAGCTGAAGGAAGAACTGAGGGTAGCTAAGCTTGAGATACAGCGACTGACTGAGGAAAACAAGAGGATTCGTAGTAATCCTCCTGTTGAGAATCCTCAAGCCAGGAAAGGAACCTGGACAGTGGCTAAAACGCATGGGACAAAGTTAAGGCTCAAGAGGACGGGTGGAGAGGTAGAAACAACGAAGACCCAGGAGAATGTTGTGGAAACATCGAACCCATTCTCCGTGCTACCCGATGAATGTGAGTCGACTTCTGGGAGCGTCACGACGAAAGACACAAAGGAAGGTAAAAACATTGTTGTTGTTGGGGACAGTCAGGTTAGGTACATGGATAGGGCTTTCTGTTTGATTGATAGGAGTAGGAGACAGAGGGTTTGCTTTCCTGGGGCTGGGATGGAGGATATTGTTAGCCGTCTGGACGACATCATGAGAGGTAATGGGAGCAATCCTATTATCTGTCTCAGTGCTGGAGGCAACGATGTTGGCAGACGTAGGAGTCAGGACCTGACTAGCAGGTTTAGGTCAGCAATAGACATAATTAGGAAGAAGGGTGGGAACCCTGTCATATGTGGTATTTTGCCAAGGAGAGGAGTTGAAATGAATGGCTGTCCAGGGCAATTGGTGTCAATTGCTGGCTGGACAAATACTGTAAGGAAAATTCAGTAACATTCATTGACAACTGGGACCTCTTCTATGGCAGAAATGACATGTATGCCAGGGATGGGGTTCACTTATCCAGGTCTGGGGTGGGGGCACTGGCAACTGCAGTGGAGGGAGCTGTTAGGGCTTTAAACTAGAAATAGTTAGTGGTATGGGTTTTGGGGGGAAAACAGAGAAGTCCCAGTGTAGTAATATTATAGTTGTAGGAGAACTAGTAATAGGCAGAATAAGGTGGATAGTGGAAAGCTAGTGACACTAGATGACAAGGACAGTAATAGGTATAGTGGAAAACAGAGATGAGCAGGAAGGGTAAAGAGAAAGGAGGGTCTCTAAATATATATTACACCAATAGTCGTAGTGCTAGGAATAAGATGGACGAGTTGAGATTAGTTGCAAGTACGGGTAATATTGATGTTTTTGCAATAACTGAGACATGGTTTAATATGAAAATCGGGACTTGCCTGCCGAATGTCACATTCAGGGTTTTAAATTGTTCCAAGTAGACAGAAGTATCGGGAAAGGGGGTGGGGTGGCACTCTATGTCCGTGATCATTTAAATTGTTGCATAAAAACGGGTATAAAGTCTGAATTAACACATACAGAGTCTGTCTGGATAGAATTTTCAGAGGGGTGTGAAAATTGATTTTAGGCGTGATTTACCGTCCTCCAAACTTAGATAGGAACAAGGGAGACTACTTTGGGAGGAAATTGTTAAGGCCACAAGACACGATAACGTAGTAATTCTAGGGACTTTAACTTTAGTCAGATTGATTGGAATTTCATGACAGGGAATTTAGAATCTAACGACTTTTAGAAGTAGTTCGGGATTGCTTTTTGAAGCAGTTTGTAACAGAACCTACAAGGGAAATAACCTACTTGACTTGGTTCTGGCAAGCAAGGAAACCCTTGTTAATAATTTAGAAATTACAGAGGAACTCGGCTCAAGCGACCACAAGTCAATTACCTTTAGCATTGAATGGATGTATGATAGTAGGGATAATTCAGTAATGGTCCCAGATTTTCGCTTAGCAGATTATAATGGACTTAGAGAACACTTATCAACTGTGGACTGGGGTGAAGAAGAGAGGTATCAATATGACAGTTTTCTTAACACTATACAGGCTGCCCAAAGAACATTTATCCCGTATAAAGAAATTAGATCAAGTAGAAATGACCCAAAATGGATGAATAATAGGCTCAAATATCTTTTAGGGCAGAAGAAAGGAATTTATAGGCGCATAAAAAGAGGTGAATGTCATCTTATAAATCAGTATACTGACATTAAGAGGGACGTTAAAAAGGGAATAAGAAAATCTAAACGGGACTATGAAATTAAAGTTGCTAGGATTCAAAACTAACCCAAAAAGTTTTTTCCAGGTTTATAGAACAAAAGTTAGGGATAAGATAGGTCCCCTTAAAAATAACTTTGGGCATCTTACTGACAAGGAGAATGATATGTGCTCTATTTTTAATAATTATTTTCTCTCGGTTTTCACACAGGAAGACATTAATAATATCCCAGTAATTAATTTTTACAGAGGCCCAGAAGAAGATAAATTATGTAATATCACAGTCACTAGCGAAATGATTATGAAACAGCTGGACCGACTGAAACAAAATAAATCGCCGGGTCCTGATGAGCTTTTGCAAGGGTTCTTAAGGAATGCAAAATGGAACTCTGTGAACCAATATCTAACATTTTTAATTTATCTCTTCAAACAGGTGTAGTGTCTGATATGTGGAAGATGGCTAATGTAATTCCTATTTTTAAAGCAGGGGACAAGTCACTACCGTCAAACTACCGCCCAATAAGCCTGACCTCAATTGTAGGCAAATTACTAGAGTCAATTATAGCTGATATTATTAGAAGCCATCTAGATAACCATAATTTGATTAATGATACCCAGCATGGATTCACGAGGGCCGTTCCTGCCTATCTAATTTATTAACCTTCTTCAGTAAAGCTTTTGAGGCTGTTGATCACGATAAAGAATTCGATATTGTTTATTTAGACTTTAGTAAGGCTTTTGATAGAGTACCGCACCAGAGACTGTTAAAGAAAGTGGCAGCTCATGGCATTGGGGGAAAAGTGCTGTCATGGATCGAGTCATGGCTCACCAATAGGAAGCAGAGAGTGTGCATAAATGGGGTTAAATCCGAATGGGGACTTGTAACAAGTGGTGTTCCACAGGGATCAGTCTTAGGCCCATTGTTATTTATAATATATATCAATGACCTTGATGAGGGAATTACTAGTGATATGAGCAAATTCGCCGACGACACGAAGATAGGTAGGATAATTGATTCAAACATAGATGTCATAGAACTTCAGGAAGATTTAGACAAACTTAATTCGTGGTCAGAAAAGTGGCAGATGCAGTTCAATGTAGATAAATGCAAGGTTCTGAAGCTCGGGAGTGTCCATAACCCAAGCACTTATAAGTTAAATAACGTAGAACTTAGCCATACAGATTGCGAGAAGGACTTGGGGGTGATGGTAAGCAGCAACCTTAAACCAAGACAGCAATGCCTAAGCGTACGTAATAAGGCAAATAGATTACTGGGATTTATATCAAGAAGTGTTAGCAACAGAAGTCCAGAGGTTATATTACAGCTTTATACATCATTAGTAAGGCCTCACCTAGATTACGCAGCTCAGTTCTGGTCTCCATATTACAGAATGGACATAAATTCGTTAGAAAACATTCAGCGTAGAATGACTAAATTAATACATAGCATTAGAAATCTTCCTTACGAAGAAAGATTGAAGACCCTAAAATTACATTCACTTGTAAGACGTAGAATGAGGGGAGACATGATCGAAGTATACAAGTGGAAAATGGGTATTAACAAAGGGGATATAAATAAGGTCTTGAGGATATCTCTCCAAGAGAGAACCCGCAATAATGGATTCAAGTTAGATAAGTTTAGATTTAGAAAGGATATAGGAAAGTATTGGTTTGGAAATAGGGTAGTTGATGAGTGGAACAGTCTGCCTAGTAGGGTTATTGAAGCTAGGACCTTGGGTAGTTTCAAATTTAGGTTGGATAAATTCATGAGTGAGAGGGTTGGATTTGAGTGGACTCGCGATGAGTGGTAGAATTGTCAAAGCTTATTTCTTGGGTAGCTTTGAAAATTGGGTTGAGCAAATATTCTGTTAGTGGGATGGATTGTGAAGGACCTGCCTAGTATGGGCCAACAGGCCTGCTGCAGTGTTCCTCCTTTCTTATGTTCTTATGTTCTTCTTATGTTCTTATCTCTTCTCAGCAGTGTCTTCTGGGTGTGTTGAAGATGTTTAATGCCCGTCGTCTGCAGTCTCTAATGAAGTGACGAGGATAGTGAAGTTTGGAAAAAACTTGTTCAATGAGGGAGCATTCTTCTTCAAGGAACTCACTGCTGCAGATTCTGAAATTTACACAACCATTTAATCAACTACAGAAACGCAAGACTCATCGCCAGAGAAGACAACACGCAATACCGAAGAATCCTAGAATCATCACTCATCTTTATATCCAACAACTTCAACCAGAACAACGGCTTCTACAACATAGCTGAACCTATTGCCAAGAAACTTCTTCAACGCTATCCCACCTAGAACTCAAGAATGGTACACTGCAGGTCCTTTAAGTCACACAATGTTTTTAACTATCACACTACTTTTAAGACTGTCACATGCAGCTTTCTCCACCTGACCCAGCATTCTCCACCTGACTGTACCCTATATATATCTTCATGTTACTCATTTTCCAGGTAGATCTGTCTGTGACTCGATAAAGCCCACTGCGTGGGCGAAACGTTGTCAATAAAGGATCACATTATACTGCTTATGTGTTTATTTTTCCATTGTGTCGGTATTTTATACCATTTATTTCCATATATAGAGGTTATATAGCACCTGTGTAGTGGAAGGAGAGAAATTAGGTGGAGTTTCTTGGGTGGGAAGTCTCACACCTGCGTCGTGACACCTGGAGTGGAAAACGTAAATGAGTGTAAACAGCTTACCTGTTGACCACTCAGGTGAGTGTGTACTCACCTAGGTGTGGTTGCAGCGGTCAAGTCATAGCTCCTGCCACAGACTCTTCACGTCGCTACTAGGTCACTCTTCCTGCGACATGAGCTTTATCATACCTCTTAAAGCTATATATGGATCCTGCCTCCACTACATCACTTCCCAGACTATTCCACTTCCTGATAACTCTGTGACTGAAGAAATACTTCCTAACATCCCTCTGATTCATCTGAGTCTTCAACTTCCAATTGTGACCCCTTGTTGCTGTGTCCCGTCTCTGGAACATCCTGTCTCAGTCCACCTTTCTATTCCTCTCAGTATTTTATATGTCGATATCATATCCCCCCATCTCTCCTGTCCTCCAGTGTCGTCAGGTCGATTTCCCTTAACCTCTCCTCTGGGACTAGTCTTGTTGCAAACCTTTGTACAGGGTCCTGAACGATTCCTTATTTAGATGTCGGAATGCTATTCTTAGGTTTGCTAGGCGTCCATATGTCGAAGCAGTTATTTGGTTGATGTGCTCCAAGGTTTCCCAGTCAATTTCTTTGTGACTAAAGTCACCCACAATCAGTAGCTTTGCCCTGCTCACATGAGTCCTTCTGGCCACTTCAGCCAGTGTGTCAACCATTGCTCTCTTACTCTCATCATACTCTTGCCTTGGCCGCCTGCTGTTCTGTGGTGGGTTATACATCACTGCAATTACCACCGTGGGACCTCCAGACTGAAGTATTCCTATTATGTAGTCTTTTGCTTCTCCTCTGTCTCCTCTTTCCAGCTCATTAAAATCCCATTGGTTTTTGATGAGCAGTGCCAATCCTCCACCCCCTCTGTTTCCTCTGTCTTTCCCTAGCATCTGATATCCCGCTGGAAAGATGGCATCTGTTATCATTCCTGTAAGAGCTATAATGTCCGGTGATGCCTCTTTTATTCTTTCATGGCACTCCTTCCACTTATTCGTTATTCCATCAGCGTTGGTGTACCATACCTTCAGTTTCCTCTCCAACACTGTGTTCTGGGAGGTTTGTGGGGGTGGGGGTCTGGCAGTGTGCTGTTGGATTCTACAGCATAGTGTAGGGTGGGGGCTGTAAGTGTGGATTGTGGTTTGTGTTGGGATAGCGTGTTTGGCTGTGGCGTTCTGATGGTGGTTCTGTGTATGCTTGCGCTTGTTGCTCTGCCCGGCTCTGGTTGTCTTCTGCTGACTCTGTTCTTGTCTCTCTTTCTAGCACCTTTCGTTTCAGTGTTTTCTCCCTCAGCTTCTGTCATTCTGTTCTTGTTCTGTCGCAGTCTAACACTCTCTTGTATGCTGATGATTCCTTGAGTCGTGGTTTCTCTTGCAGGATCCTGTTCCGCACTATTTCTGTCTTGAAAATCAGTTTGACCAGCCGATTTCTCCCCTTCAAGTACCCTCCTATTCTCTGAAAATTTATTATCTCATTTATAACCTCCTCGCCCATTTCGTTGATGATGTTTTCAATCTCCCTTTTGCTCTCCTGAAGCCCATGAATAAACAGTGACTTCTTCCTCTCCTCCTCCCATTGCCTTTTCCTGTGTCTCTGGGTCCTGTTTATGCATAGCCATGTCTCTCTCATTGTTTCCTGTAACTCTTGGTTGCATGGTCATGCCTCTGCATGAGAACTAATTGCTCACCTAATTGCTGTTGCAGGGGTCGAGACTCAGCTCCTGGCCCCGCCTCTGCACTGTCCGCTACTGGGTCTCTGCTCTCCCTGCTCCATGAGCTTTATCATACCTCGTCTTAAAACTGTGTATGGTTCCTGCCTCCACTATGTCTTTCTCTAGACTATTTCACTTCCTCACTACTCTGTGGCTGAAGAATTGCTTCCTAACATCCCTCTGACTCATCTGAGTCTTCAGCTTCCAGTTGTGTCCCCTTGTTTCTGTGTTTCCTCTCTGGAACATCCTGTCACTATCTACCTTGTCGATTCCCCGCAGTATTTTGTATGTCGTTATCATGTCTCCTCTAACCCTTCTGTCCTCCAGTGTTGTTAGTCCTATTTCCCTCAACCTTTCTTCATAGGGCAGTCCCCTGAGTTGTGGAACTAACCTTGTCGCAAACCTTTGCACTTTCTCTAATTTCTTGACGTGCTTGACCAGGTGTGGGTTCCAGACTGGTGCTGCATACTCTAGTATGGGCCTGACGTACACGGTGTACAGTGTCTTGAACGATTCCTTGTTAAGGTAACGGAACGCTAATCTTAGGTTTGCCAGTCGCCCATATGCTGCCGCGGTTATCTGGTTGATGTGTGTTTCCGGAGACGTGCTTGGCGTTATACTCACCCCAAGGTCTTTCTCCTTTGATGAGGTTTGTAGCCTTTGTCCACCTAGCCTGTACTTTGTCAGCGGTCTTCTTTGCCCTTCTCCGATCTTCATGACTTTGCATTTGGTGGGGTTAAATTCGAGAAGCCATTTGCTAGACCAGATGTCAAGCTTGTCCAGGTCTCTTTGAAGTCCTGCTTGGTCTTCATCCGATGTGATTCTCCTCATTAATTTCACATCATCTGCGAAAAGAGACACTTCTGAGTCTATCCCGTCCGTCATGTCATTCACATATAGCAAGAATATCACTGGTCCTAGGACTGACCCCTGCGGTACACCGCTCGTCACAGGCTCCCACTGTGATACCTCCTCACGCACCATGACCCGTTGTTGTCTCCCTGTGAGGTATTCCCTGATCCATTCCAGTGCCCTTCCTGTTATACACGCTTGGTCTTCCATCTTCTTTACTAATCTCATGTGAGGAACTGTGTCAAAGGCCTTCCTGCAGTCCAAGAAAATGCAGTCAACCCACCCTTCTCTCTCTTGCCTTACCACTGTTACTTTATCATAGAACTCTAGGAGGTTTGTTACACAGGATTTGCCTTCCCTGAATCCGTGCTGTCTGGCGTTGATTATCCTGTGCCGTCCCAGATGCTCCACCATTCTTTTCCTGATGATTTTCTCCAAGACTTTGCACACTATACACGTAAGTGACACCGGTCTATAGTTTAGTGCCTCTTTTCTGTCTCCTTTTTTAAAGATGGGGACTACGTTGGCCTTTTTCCATATCTCATGTAGCTGCCCAGTTTCAAGGGATGTGTTGAAAATTTTGGTAAGTGGCACACTCAGAACCTCAGCTCCTTCCCGAAGAACCCACGGTGAGATTTTGTCCGGACCCATCGCCTTTGAGGTATCAAGGTCACTGAGTAACTGCTTCACCTCCCCCTCAGATATTTGTATGCCCTCCAGCACTTGATACATCCCTTGTTGGTGACGGTGTTGGTGTGTGTGTGTGTGTGTGTGACAGGTAGGAAGAGAGTGGTAGAGAGAGAGACACAGGTGGAGAGAGAGGAAAAGGGTAGAGGAAGAGAGAGAGAGAGAGAGAGAGGTGGAGAGAAAGAGGGATAAAGGAGGTTAGGGTGGGGAGTGGAGGCGGAGAGAAAGAGAGATAGAGGGATAAAGGTGGGGGTGGGTTGTAAGGGGGAAAGAAAGGGAGGGAAGGGAACAGATAGGGAGGTCAAGCAGTGGGAAGTGGGCTAGAGGGAGAGAAAGGTTAAAGGGAGGGAGGGAGAGAGGAAAGAAAATGGAGAGAGGGGGAATGGGGAAAGGGAGAGAGAGGAAGAGAAAGGGGAGAGAGAGAGAGAGAGAGAGGTGTTGGGAAAAGAATGGGTAGATTACTATCAAGTCACAGTGAGGTGTCAACTGGCCTGTACTCACCTAATTGTGGTTGCAGGGGTCGAGACTCAGCTCCTGTGTATGTGTATGTGTGTACTCATTTAGTTGTGGTTGCAGGGGTCGATACATAGCATTAGTGTGGGGTTTGAATGCATGTGTGAACATGTGTGTGTGTTTGTGTTATGCGTGCGTGTGAGCGCTCAGAATGATCGCATGGTCCACGTGTACATGTGGTTCTCTGGCCTGACTTTGACATGATGCTGACCCAACTGCATACATGCAAGTTCCTTCTATGTTTATTCCTCTTCTTAGAATACTTACTTCCTAGATTCCTAGCTACCTACTGTGTGAGGGTGAGTGTGTGCCCGGAAAATAACCTTCCTCGCTTACTCCTCCTTAGCCAGTCTACCTGTTAATGATACTAAGTCTACTCTCTGCTTCTACAAGTGCCTGAAGAAACACATTTGTGTGTGTATGTAAGTGTGTGTGTGTACTCACCTATTTCTGGTTGCAGGGGTCGAGACTCTGCTCAGTGTGTGTGTGTGTGTGTGTGTACTCACCTATTTGTACTCACCTATTTGTGGTTGCAGGGGTCGAGTCATAGCTCCTGGCCCCGCCTCTTCACTGATTGCTACTAGGTCCTCTCTCTCCCTGCTCCATGAGCTTTATCAAACCTAGTCTTAAAACTATGTGTGTAGTATTGCTACATAGATGTGTGCGTAGTGTGTTTCCGCGCCTGTGTTTTTAATGTGCTCAACTATTTGTGGTTGCAGGGGTCGATTCATAGCTCCTGTGTTGCTGCACAGGTGTGCTAAGTGTAGTATGTTGCTACACAGGTGTGTGTGCTGTGTTGCTACACATAAGAACATAAGAACATAAGAAAGGAGGAACACTGCAGCAGGCCTGCTGGCCCATACTAGGCAAGTCCTTCACAATCCATCCCACTAACAGAATAAATGCCCAACCTAATTTTCAATTCTAACCAAGAAATAAGCTTTGAAGATTCTATTAACTCAAGTGCGAGTCCCACTCAAATCCAATCCCTCTCACTCAT
Source organism: Cherax destructor (assembly GCA_009830355.1). Lineage (NCBI taxonomy): Eukaryota > Metazoa > Arthropoda > Malacostraca > Decapoda > Parastacidae > Cherax > Cherax destructor. The sequence continues at coordinate 250,223 of WNWK01000766.1, forward strand.
GTATTTATCCAACCTAAATTTGAAACTACCCAAGGTCCTAGCTTCAATAACCCTACTAGGCAGACTGTTCCACTCATCAACTACCCTATTTCCAAACCAATACTTTCCTATATCCTTTCTAAATCTAAACTTATCCAATTTGAATCCATTATTGCGGGTTCTCTCTTGGAGAGATATCCTCAAGACCTTATTTATATCCCCTTATTAATACCCATCTTCCACTTATATACCTCGATCATGTCTCCCTCATTCTACGTCTTACAAGTGAATGTAATTTTAGGGTCTTCAATCTTTCTTCGTAAGGAAGATTTCTAATGCTATGTATTAATTTAGTCATTCTACGCTGAATGTTTTCTAACGAATTTATGTCCATTCTGTAATATGGAGACCAGAACTGAGCTGCGTAATCTAGGTGAGGCCTTACTAATGATGTATAAAGCTGTAATATAACCTCTGGACTTCTGTTGCTAACACTTCTTGATATAAATCCCAGTAATCTATTTGCCTTATTACGTACTCTTAGGCATTGCTGTCTTGGTTTAAGGTTGCTGCTTACCATCACCCCCAAGTCCTTCTCGCAATCTGTATGGCTAAGTTCTACGTTATTTAACTTATAAGTGCTTGGGTTATGGACACTCCCGAGCTGCAGAACCTTGCAGTTGTGTGTAATATTTTACTGCACAATTTGTAGTGTGTTGCTGCTCATGTGTAATTTGTTGCACAGGTGTGTTTAGCACAGTGTGTTACTACACTGGTGTTACAAAATGTGACCAGAGTTATTAGCAACATTTACCAGAGAATACTAGGTTGAGTTATTGCTCGTCCTTCAGCATCTACCAGAGAATACTAGGTTGAGTTATTGTTCGTCCTCCAGCATCTACCAGAGAATACTAGGTTGAGTTATTGCTCGTCCTTCAGCATCTACCAGAGAATACTAGGTTGAGTTATTGCTCCTTCTCCAGCATCTACCAGAGAATACTAGGTTGAGTTATTGCTCCTTCTCCAGCATCTACCAGAGAATACTAGGTTGAATTATTGCTCCTCCTCCAGCATCTATCAGAGAATACTAGGTTGAGTTATTGCTCCTCCTCCAGTATTTAGCCTGTTTCTGCTGGTTCGTTAGTAATAATTCAAGTCAAATTACCCTGTACCATATTGGGGCTTCTCATGGCACTTTACAATTACAACTGAACGATATTATACTAATCAAAATGAAGTCAGAGAACTTTAATAACGGGAAAAGTCGTTAAAAAAGGGGGTTGTGGTTGTTCAGACTCTCTGACCGCGGGTTCTAACCCCACCCGTGGTATGGTTTGTTTGCAATCGTGTCATTACGATTTCGTGAGTCAGTAGTGGGAAGCATTAGCGTGTTACCGCCCGCACTACCATCTAGCGGACTGAGGCTAAACTTCAGTTTCCTAGGGTCTAATTCGCTCCTGGTAGTATTAAACCTACCTGGTGTGGGTTGAAGTTTGGAGAGACATTTCACCTCCGCTCTGGAGATGTATCGGATGTGAAAATTTAGATATCCGCGGATGAGGATGTGGATGAGGATGTGGATGAGGATGTTTTACTTACTCATTTTGCGGATGCGGATGTAAGAAATTGTGCGGAAGTTCCGGGGATGTGGATATCCGATACATCACTACTCTACTCTTTTCCTGATCAGGTAAGGTGATCACCCAGACGTATTTCTGATCTTTGTTACTGATTTACCTGTAATAATGTTACAGGTAAGATAACAGTAGAAATATTAGGTGAAATAAGAAACATATTCAATAATTATTGCATCATTTTCTCTGAGAACACTACAGCTGGTGTGTGGTGTTGCACAGGTGTGTTGTTGCACAGGTGTGTTGCTGCACAGGTGTGTTGCTGCACAGGTGTGTTGCTGCACAGGTGTGTTGCTGCACAGGTGTGTTGCTGCACATGTGTGTTGCTGCACAGGTGTGTATAACTGGAGAGGGTTTCGGGGGTCAATCCCCCCGCAACCCGGTCTCAGACCAGGCCTCGCGGTGGATCAGGGTCTGATCAACCAGATTGTTACTGTTGGCCGCACACAAACCGACGTGCGAACCACAGCCCGGCTGGTCAGGTACTGACTTTAGGTGTCTGTCCAGCGCCTTCTTGAAGACAACCAGGAGTCTATTGGTAATCCCCCTTATGTATGCTGGGAGGCACTTGAACAGTCTTGAGCCCCTGACATATATTGTGTTCTCTTAGCGTACTCGTGGCGCCCCTGCTTTTCTTTGGGGGGGGGGAATGTTGCATCTCTTGCCGAGTCTCTTGCTTTCGTAGGCAGTGATTTTCGTTTGCATATTTGGGATTAGTCCCTCTAGGATTTTCCAAGTGTATATTATGTATCTTTCTCTCCTGCATTCCAGGGAATATAAATCAAAGGACTTCAACCGTTCCCAGAAATTTAGGTGCCTTATTGTACTTATGTGTTCCGTGAAAGTTCTCTGCACATTCTCCAGGTCAGCTTTTTCGCTGACCTGAAGAATGTGTTGCTACACAGGTGTGTGTACTGTGTGTTGCTACACAGGTGTGTGTACTGTGTGTTGCTACACATGTGTGTGTAGTGTGTGTTGCTACACATGTGTATGTTTAGTGTTGCTACACAGGTGTGTGTACTGTGTGTTGCTACACAGGTGTGTGTACTGTGTGTTGATACCCGTGTGTGTTTAGTGTTGCTACACAGGTGTGTGTACTGTGTGTTGATACACAGGTGTGTGTAGTGTGTGTTGCTACACGTGTGTGTGTGGTGTTGCTACACAGGTGTGTGTGTGTGTAGTGTTGCTACACAGGTGTGTGTGCGTAGTGTTGCTACACAGGTGTGTGCGTAGTGTTGCTACACAGGTGTGTGTGTAGTGTTGCTACACAGGTGTGTGTGTAGTGTTGCTAAACAGATGTCAATGTATTGTGTTGTCGGGAAGTTGCTCATTTTCCCGACCGTCTTTCTTGTCGGGATTACAATATATTCCTTCCTCCCTTCTCTCTCTCTCTCTCTCTCTCTCTCTCTCTCTCTCTCTCTCTCTCTCTCTCTCTCTCTCTCTCTCTCTCCTCTCTCTGGCATGATCAAGCCACATAACGGCAGGTATTAGGCGTCTCAAATATCCTACTGTTCAAAACTTGTTACACTCGAGTCTTTAATGCCTAGCTAACACTTGACTGCCAGCATGGCAGTCAAGTGTTAGCTTGTCAAGTGTTAGCTAGTCAAAGCCTGTGACCTTACCTGCATTCTTTCAAGACCCGCTAGCTTGACTCGCGGGTCTGAGTGAGAGAAGGCAGTGAGTGGGGAGAGTGAAATTACGATCAGGTCACTTGACCTGACCTCAAAGTATTGTCAGCATCGTTACGAAGAGCACCCACTGTTGACCTTGCTTTTAAGTAAAGTCTCAGCTGTCACTAAAATATAATTTGTTCAAAATCTGCATAGCCTATATTTTATTTTGTAATTGCAGTTAGTATGATGGAAAATTTTAGAAAATGCAAAAAAAGAGATGACTAGGCCTTTGTTGCAGGTATTTTAGTGGCCTCCTGCAAGTACGCATTGCTGTGGAGAAAGGTTCGTGGAAACTGTTAAGGAAACAAAGCACGAACAAGAAGTATTAATCCGAGTTCACAAGAGTACACAGGAGTACGCAGGAGTGCACACTGGAGAGCAAAGAGAAGAATATTCTGAGTGTCAGTAGCACTTTATATAAGATTTAACTGTTATCCTTAATGTTAGGTTAGGTAAGGTTCGTCAGGAAACAGGACAAGTGTTTCCTGACGCGGGTCAGGCTTTTGGTCATCTGACAGAGGCCTTCCGCTGGCTTACCGGTCCACCCCTTTAAAAACTATGGTCATAGTTATAACCATTTAATAATAATTAATATTCATATTGCAGTTAGAAATAGACCAGCAATGCTGCCGGAGGGCAAAATGTTATATGGGCAAAATGTTTAAGTGGGCAAAACGTTTCATGTTCATGTAACAGAACAATTGTACCTGGTTTGATGGCTGCCGTACTAGAGCTGGGTGGACCGGAGTGGCACCTTATAATCATAACTATAATTGCTAAAGGGGTGGAGGGGTAAGCCAGCGAAAGGTCCCGGTCAGATAACCAAAAGCTCTTGACCCACGTCAAGAAACACTTGTCCTGTTTCCTGACAAACCTAATCTTAAGTGGATGTGACCTGGATTTGACTAGGTTGGGCCAGTGACTCAAGCCGATAGGTGACTTGGACCTGCCTCGCATGGGCCAGTAGGCCTGCTGCAGTGCTCTTTCTTATGTTCAAACCAACGTTATGCTGGTGCTTCACTACTTTCTCTGGTGTATTTTCTTTCTGTCTCATAAACATGCAAGATAACACACCTCTTCTACTTGCATTTAGATCACACTACACATGCATATTCACGTATATGTATACACACCCATCTGAGTTTTCTTTGATTTTCTTAATAGTTTTTGTTCTGGTCTATTTCGTGTCATCTCCATGGGGAAGCTTGCAATGTTGCACAAAAGAGGATGAAATCCGAGGCAACACGTTCAGAGTGAGTGTTTTCTAGCATAAACTCTCACTCTGAAAGTGTTGCCTCGGATTTCATCTCTTTCTGCAACACTGCAAACTCATGATGTGTTGATTGCAACACGAAAGGCCTAGAGCTATTCAGCTCTCCCCGTGGTTGTTTTGAATATATATATATATATATATATATATATATATATATATATATATATATATATATATGCCTTTTTATCCACTTCTCCGAGGCTATGGGTCCCACAATTTGTACCAGAGGTGGACCCCATCCTATATATATATATATATATATATATATATATATAATGCTATAAGCGAATAGAGGAATGATACACAAATAACAAGCACTTAAGATAATTAAAGTTATGACGACGACGTTTCAGTCTGAATATGATCACTAACAAGTTATCTTATGCTTCAATAACCTAAGTTGCGGGTTATTTGTATATTGTTCCAGTCACGGTATTGTGTATTTTTGTTCTTTAAGATGAGAGAGGATTATTCACTAGGATATATACACATATATGTCTTCAATAATACCCCACATGCAGACAGAAACACAGCTGGGATCCTCTTTAGATGATGAGGATCCCAGGAGATGGTCGAAATATACAGATGAATCAACCTCCTGTGTTTCTGTCTCCATATGATGTATTATTGAGCCTTCCAAAAACTTCGCATAATCGCATATTTACAAACGTCTTCTTGTAACCATTGTCCGCCTATATTAGGTAGGCTCCGGTTTGTAAGTTTAGTACGTACGCTTTCCTCACCCTGTATTGTCTGGTATGTTTCGTTTAAACTGGTACAAAGACGCAACTTGCATGTTAAAACCCAGGTTGCAGCTTCCACACATTCCTATCACTAGCTGAGCCTCGCATAGGAAACCAAATATCAACGGGCTAATGAATCCAAACAAACCAGTTCTTGTTTAAATGTAAACACAGTATATATTCTACTGTATGTAATGGTAATTATTAGTCCTATAAGCTCAATGTGTTCCCCTTCCGTTAGTGGAGAACTTATCCTAGTTAGTTAATGGGACGCGCAGTGAAAATGTTCAACATGGTCCACCCACTTCAAGTAGATCTCAGCGGGTTTTTCCCCGGTACGTGGAGACCATGCCAAGTGTGTTGGTTCCTCGTGGAGACCATGTCAAGTGTGTTGGTTCCTTTTGGAGACCATGTCAAGTGTGTTGGTTCCTTGTGGAGACCATGTCAAGTGCGTTGGTTCCTTGGAAAAGGTCAGCAAAATATAATTGCGTTTGAAATCATTTTGCTACGTTTATAACTGGTTAGTTTCTAACATTGAAGAATTTGCATTATTTTAATCAGGTGAGATGAATGTATCTGTATTTATTTACTTGCTAAGAACGACGATTACTTGCTAAGAACGACGATTACTTGCTAAGAACGACGATTATTTGCTAAGAACGACGATTACTTGCTAAGAACGACGATTATTTGCTAAGAACGATGATTTTGGTTCGGTGACTCAGAGAACAATCATGTAACTTTAAAATGATATTAATGATAATTAATGAAGAATGAGTTGTAATTATTTCAGACACGAAAAATTTGCTCAGTACACGAGATGCCAAATTGTGTGATACACAGGCGAATATTAAGTATGATTCGTTACCGTAGAAGACATATTTTGTATATAGTTCTTCAACAATATTGAAAGAGTTTCTGAAGGTTTCGTTTTAAAATCACACCAGGAGTATTAGTTTCTATGCTGATTCAGAATATACACTTAAAAATGTAAAATCAGATCATTTTAGCACAATACGAGGCTCTCTTTTCCCAGTAATTACTAATTTAGGAAGCTAATATTCTCATTAAGCTGTATATTCTGAATTTATTCATGTTTGTGGAGAGCAATTGATCCAACAAACACTATCAACATGATCAATTTCCATTTTGAGAAAAAAAGTTTTTTCGCCCGAAAAAATCCCTGAACTATAGTTCAGCGTTTTTCGCCATTTTCGGCCGGATTTTCAAATTACTTAATAATGGTATTCTACACTGATTGGCGAAGCCTACAGAACAGTTTTTAGTTAGTTTAATATCTTTATTATGCAGCCCATACCCATCCTGTGGGCGGTAGTCAAAAGATTACAGAGGTACATAATGGGTCCAGGGACTGATAGCTGAGCAAGTTACAAAGGTAATGAACTCACAAGTTACAAAGGTAATGAACTCACAAGTAACAAAGGTAATGAATCATGTAAGTAAATTTACTTACTTACGTTTATACATGGTTACAATCATGAACAAATTATAAAGTAATGAGCAATTCACTAGTCCACACCCGGTCTCAACTGTAATGAGTTATTGGTGCAAATATTGATTGTTGGGTCTCACACACACATACACACACACACACACAAATACACACACACACATCAGAGGAGACATGATAACGACATACAAAATACTGCGGGGAATCGACAAGGTAGACAGTGACAGGATGTTCCAGAGAGGGAACACAGAAACAAGGGGACACAACTGGAAGCTGAAGACTCAGATGAGTCAAAGGGATGTTAGGAAGCATTTCTTCAGCCACAGAGTAGTCAGGAAGTGGAATAGTCTAGAGAAAGATTTAGTGGAGGCAGGAACCATACATAGTTTTAAGACGAGGTATGATAAAGCTCATGGAGCAGGGAGAGCAGAGACCCAGTAGCGGACAGCGAAGAGGCGGGGCCAGGAGCTGAGTCTCGACCCCTGCAACCACAATTAGGTGAGTACAATTAGGTGAGTACATGCACACACACATACATATACACACACACATAAACACATACGCAGACAGAGTATAGTCTAGGTGGCCAAAGACTGCAAACCTCACTCACAGAAAAAGACCTTGGGGTGAGTATAATACCGAGCACATCTCCTGAGGCACACATCAATCAGATAACTGCTGCAGCATACGGGCGGCTGGCAAACCTAAGAATAGCATTCCAATACCTCACTAAGGAATCATTCAAGACTCTGTACACCATATACGTCAGGCCCATACTGGAGTATGCAGCACCAGTTTGGAACCCACACCTGGTCAAGCACGTCAAGAAATTAGAGAAAGTGCAAAGGTTTGCAACAAGACTAGTCCCAGAGCTAAGGGGATTGTCCTACGAAAAAAGGTTAAGGGAAATCGGCCTGACGACACTAGAGGACAGGAGGGTTAGGGGAGACATGATAACGACATATAAAATACTGCGAGGAATAGATAAGGTGGACAGAGACAAGATGTTCCAGAGAGGGGACACAGAAACAAGGGGTCACAATTGGAAGTTGAAGACTCCTATGAGTCAAAGGGATGTTAGGAAGTATTTCTTCAGTCATAGAGTTGTCAGGAAGTGGAATAGCTTAGAAAGCGACATAGTGGAGGCAGGAACCATACATAGTTTTAAGACTAGGTTAAATAAAGCTCATGGAGCAGGGAGAGAGAGGACCTAGTAGCAATCAGTGAAGAGGCGGGGCCAGGAGCTATGACTCGACCCCTGCAACCACAAATAGGTGAGTACAAATAGGTGAGTACATACACATACACACACACATATACATACACACACACACATACACATACACACACACACACATACACACACACATACATACTCACACACACACACACACACACACACACACACGTGGCAATGCTTTATTTACAGGGAGCAAAGTCAGGGTATTTTTCCAGAATGGTCTGTAATATACCACTGTGGATAAAATACTTTGACATATCTTGAACATTTCTGAGTGAGTTGTCTCTGAATTCATTAATTTTATGGCACTCCAGTACATAATGACGCAGGGTGTGACACACTCCAGTACATAATGACGCAGAGTGTGACGCACTCCAGCACATAATGACGCAGGGTGTGACAATAATAGCAGGCGAAGAGTTTCGTCAATAAAAATATGTACTTAAGTTTTGCACGAGTCTTACTCCTTGGTGGTTAAATATTGGCAAAATTAACCGGAACTTTGACCGAAATTCTTTTTAAATGTATAGAAATAGACAAATTTCAGTGGATAAACAAAACACGGAATAATACTTTAAATGTAAGGAAGCGGTTGAACATAGGCTTGATCTGTCTGTGTAAAGTCTTGCAAGTAATACTGGGAGAGAGTACCTACCTACGTACCTAGAAGTAGGTAGGTAGGTAGAGAGATGTTCATAATATAACTCAGTTGACAAGTGAAAGTAACCCTCTGCCCAATTTTATGTAAACTATTTCTGAAATTGGTTTCAGTATGATTACTTTAGAAAGTCATCACTTGCGTATCCTCTTGATAAGAAGGTTGATAATTTTTATGGAGTGTGTTGATGCTATTTTGTTAATTTTAATCTCCAAATGCCTTAGTAATATTTTACATCATTTTTGACTGATGCTGGTGAGTGGATATTGATGCTGGTGAGTGGATATTGATGCTGGTGAGTGGATATTGATGCTGGTGAGTGGATATTGATGACTGAATCTGAATGCCTCCTATTCCACAGCCGCTATATGATTGCTCCTGATTTAGTGTTTTTCCCCTGACTAAAATAAAAAAATCTGATCGGCATCAAACTTTAATTGCTGATTTATCTGACGAAATGGATTGAACGTTTTGTTTTGGGTTTAGGCAGTGAAGGTAGCACGTTTTATTTTTTTGTGCAATAACTAGAGAATGCCTCTTCAGGTCGGCTTTAAACTTTTAGTGCTGATGTGTTTTCCTTATAGGTAACTTCACGTCATTTTTATGATGAGTAAAGTTTAAAGGGCTAATTTTATTAATAATTTTTTGCTAAATAATTGGAGAATGTCTTTTCTGGTTAATAATAAGTCGCAGTTTTTATTGGTTCATCTTAGGCTAAATCTGCATAAAGTACTTTTGTCAGCACGTAACTTCTGTGTCCTCAAGACCATTATAAAAAAAATGTATGCTATATAACCAAAGCTTAAATAAAACTTATATACTCACATATTTACTTATTTAGTTAGCTGCATACGTGTGTAGACACGTATGTAAGCAAATACTTACGTAAACTATGAAAGCTAATCAGTATTGAACTAATGACTTGTACTGGTTCAAATTTGCCTTTTTAAAAGGCAAAAAAAGGGGAAATAGAAATACTGGTTTTCATGCAATGATTTCTGAGTGCCTTCTCTGATTAACTTCACCCTTCAACACTAAAATACAACCGCTGTTGTATTATAGGATTACGGTGTCACTCAGATAAGAGAATACTCTTTCAGCCTGAATTCAAAGATGGTATTTCATATTGAAAGGTCTGAATCATTTTTGTACTGTGTATACTCTAATATACCATACTTACAGAAGAAATTGTGTATTACTGTATATGTTACAATTTGTGAATATATCTCCTGATTCGCTTTAGATCGTTGACACTAATATGTATATGCAATTGAAATTTTTGTTGCCGTCTGCACTATTCCTTCGGCATCCATTGACCTACAAGGGGCTGGGGTTATGCAGTACTAGGATGCCTTTCACAAACTGTGCAGCAACCGAGGCGCATCTAGTTGTGTATTGATCCCTCATTATAATCAGTGCTTTTAACTAGTCATCATGAAAGCGAGAGAAAATAGTGTCATTAACTCTGGGTGAATCCATTCCTTTGAGATCATTTGTTGTTACGTAGCTAGTTAATAGTAATGGGATAGTGAAATCAGAAAAAAAATGGTTATCTCAGGAAGTATTGGAGGGAGAGAATGAAGGAGGTTTTAAGAGGTAGAGGCTTCAGCATCGAGCAGGTTAGTGGAAACAAGTGGTTTTTAGCAACAGTGGTGGGGACGTTATAGTTCGTACTGCCATCTGAACTGTGATGTCTACACTCTTCTTGCAATATAGCTAATGAATAAATGATGGTGAATGTATTTTCTTTTTTGGGTCATCTAACTTACATCAGTTCCGAGAGTTTACACGAGTGCTATTGCACAAAATTTTGTTTGGTATTATTGTAAGAGCGTACACGTAGGGCAGTTTACCCTGAAATAAGTGTGCTGTGTAGATCGTAACTGGAGTTACGTAGCCAACAACAGGGGAATATCAAGTACCAAGTACCATGTTCGTCCGTTAAAATAATGTTGGATGTGTTCATGTTATGTCTTAGTTGGTGGTTGTCTTTGATTTTTTTTGTGTACATGATATGTTTTAGTTGGTGGTGATCGTGAGCTCATGTTATAAGTGTACGTCTTAGTTTTTTGTGTTTATGTTTATACACGTAATTTTTTGTATTTGTATAATATAATAATGAAACGAAGAGTTAATTTAATAAGGGTGTGTGTATGATGCAATGAGAAGACAATCGACACCATGCCCAGCCCTTCTAGGGCAGGGTAGGTGCCTGAGCCAGAGCTTGCTATCACCTGCGGCTCACAAGACTGCTATTCCCATTAGCTCCCCTGGGGCTGGGAAGATTGCATACCGAAGATGGGCCTAGCTTCTCCCTACGAGCCCCGTGAGGGAGGGGAATGTGGCTAGGCCTGGGGATAGTTGGTCCCACAGATGAGGAGGTACTTGTATCTCCTCCCATGGCAGACATTAGTCTGAGGTACTCCCAAGAAAGGGAGCCAAGGCCGGGCCACCACTTGGAAAAGGCCCGGGCCGGGACAGTCCCGGCGAATCAACAAGAAGAAGAAGAAGAAGAAGAAGAAGAAGAATGATGCAATGAAATATTGTTATAGTGGAGACATAAACGATTATGAGTCTCTGATGGTTTAGACACCAGAATTCTTTACCTTCTGTTTGCTGTTGGGTGTCAGTCCCATTCCTTCTGCTGGTAGACAACTCTTGGGTGTCAGTCCCATTCCTTCTGCTGGTAGACAACCCTTGGGTGTCAGTCCCATTCCTTCTGCTGGTAGACAACTCAGGACCTGCTATGGAAAGGGCAGGGCACGTGCAGTGTATCAGGGCACGTGGAGTGTATCAGGGCACGTGGAGTGTATCAGGGCACGTGGAGTGTATCAGGGCACGTGGAGTGTATCAGGGCACGTGCAGTGTATCAGGGCACGTGGAGTGTATCAGGGCACGTGCAGTATCATCCTCGACCGGAGAAATGTAAAAAACATCTCGTAACTCAAGTCTCAGTAATATGAAGATCCACTCAATGGAACATTTGGTTATTTTCCACAAACAAACAAAAATAAAAGGTTGGCATTTGAAAAAATCATTGGCTTTTTGTGGTGCATTTTTTATTTCCCTCCCTCATCCCTATATATCACCTGGAGTTTACCTGGAGAGAATTCCAGGGGTCAACGCCCCCGCGGCCCGGTCTGTGACCAGGCCTCATGTTGGACCAGAGCCTGATCAACAGGCTGTTACTGCTGGCCGCACGCAGTCCAACGTACGAACCACAGCCTGGCTGGTCAGGTACTGACTTTAGGTGCCTGTCCAGTATTATTATTAGTTCTCTCCGATTTTTCCTTTTGTTTACGTATGTGACGTAAATCGAACACTGCAAGAAAACTGACTAACAACGTAATAAAAGTCCAACCATGTAATCAACCCCAGTATACCACTTTGTCTAAGAACATCAACTTTGTTACTGTGACACTGAAAGGAAATTGCGATTGATGAATTAGCCACATGAGCCACACCTGGGTATCTTTGGACAGTGTCTTCAACTGCTGCTTCGCTCCACCTATCAACTTCTTACACAGATTCCTATAGAAAAGTGTACATCTTCATGTCTCTGCATTAAACTGATAGTCTGCTAGGCAGGAGAAACATCTCTCAGTAAAGATAACCATGTGTTACTCATATGTCTTATTAAAATAATATCTTTATTTCTACAAGTACTTACTTACCTCTTACTCGCTTGCTAGCAATGTTTCTACCCTTGCCAGGGATCGAACCACAAACACTTAATGTGTGAGGCGAGAGTGTTGCCTACCAGTCCACGGGATAGTTACACAAATTATCATACATAGTAACAAATGTGTAAATTACCTAGAATAACCCAAAAAATCAAAGTGACTTATTTCCATTGGGGTCCTTGATTTTCATTGGGGTCCTTGACTTTCATTGGGTCTTTGTTTTTCATTTGGGTTCTTGATAGAAACAAGCCATCCTGCTTGGTAGCCTTAGGCTGGTCTAGCATCAGCCAGGGGTTCTATTGGGTTCTTAATTTAATATTTGTACTATGCACTCCATGCCCTTCCTGTGGGTGGTAGTCAAAAGATTACAGAGATACATAATGAGTCGGCTGCCAGCTGTTTCTTAAGTTTGTAAGTGTCTCCCTTCGTCTCAGGAACTTTCAATTTTCTTAAATCATTTATTTATTAATGGGAAACCAACTTAAAAGAAGTGTGCAGTAATATTCATTGTTAAATTTACTACAAGTACATGTACAAGGTATACAGACCATAGCTGACATCAATGACATATTACTATATAGAAAGCCGCTTGTTATGCTGAGCATTTCGGGAAAATTAGGTTAGTTTTGTCCCAGTCCCCAGGATGCGACCCACACCAGTCCACTAACACCCAGGTACCCATTTTACACTGATGGCTGAACATGGACAGCAGGTGTCTTATGGAAACACGTCCCTAATGTTTTCCAGCCGTACCGGAGGAGATTCGAACTCCGGACTTCAGTGTGTGAGCTGAGTGCGCTAGCGATCCTTTGTCCTTCGAGCTACGAGACACCTGTAATTAAACATATCTCTGAAGAAGCACGTGGAGCCGCCACGTTGCTATCTCACTGTTAAACTGTATGTTTTTTTGGGGGGCAATTACTGTGATAATGTATTAGTATTATAATTAAACTTAAGTTAAAACATATGAAATAACGAGGGAATATTTTCACATTTAGATGAAACTGAAGCCTTTTCCCCAGGATGCTGCCCCGAACGAAAATAATTAGGACTCTAATGGAATTATCATTGTTTGACTTTTTTGATGATTATAATAATAATAATAAATAATCTTTAATTCCACAAGTACATGTACAAGGTATACAGACCATAGCTGACATCAATGACATACTACTATATAGAAAGCCACTTGTTATACCTGGAGTATACCTGGAGAGGGTTTCGGGGGTCAACGCCCCCGCGGCCCGGTCTGTGACCAGGCCTCATGGTGTATCAGGGCCTGATCATCCAGGCTGTTACTGTTGGCCGTAGCCAATTCGACGTACGAACTACAGCCGGCTGGTCAGGTACTGACTTAGGTGCCTGTCCAGCGCCTTCTTGAAGACAAAAACTGAAAGACAGACTACAAATTACCCAGAATAAAGTAGTAAGTAAGTAAGTAAGTAAGTAAGTAAGTAAGTTTATTCAGGTATACACAAATACATTTACATACATTATCATACATAGCAGCATATGTGTAGAGAACTTAGGATAACCCAAAAAAGTCAGAGTGACTTATTTCCATTGGGTCCTTTTTATACTTTAATATTTTACATTGTAGGATATATATGTTATTATATTATAAAGGATATATGTAAACACTAGGATTAAGGTAAAAAGAGTTATTTACATATACATGTGTGTTAGCTAAAAAAATAAAAAATCATTCTCCTCCCTTCATTAGGTACCTTTTGGTTCTCTTCTTGAACTGGCTGATGCTATGACTGGCTTTGACATGTGCAGGCAGTCTGTTCCATTCATTTATTGCTGTACAATAAAAGGTGTTTGAAGCCTGGCCACTGACTGTGGGTACTACAAAGTTGTGCTCTCTCCCCCTAGTACTATGACTGCTTTGGTTCCCAGCCTTGACAAAATTGGCAGCAAGATATTCTGGACACTGTTTATGAGTAATTTTATAAACATGATTTAATTAAAGTTGTTTTACTCTGTCTTCAATATTCAGCATATCCAATTGTTGTAATTCATCCTGGCCTACATGCTCTCTTGGTCCCAGGTCCAGGATGAATCTTACCATTTTGTTCTGGGTGATTTGCAGTTTATCTTTCAGTTTTTTTGTCAAGGCAGAGTACCATGAAGAGCAAGCGTAGTCAATATGACATTGTATAAGGGCTAGACATATGGTCCTGCGAGCCTCAGTAGGTAGACACTGTGCTTGTCTGTAGAGGAACTTCAGTCTAGCATTCGTTTTCTTTACTACACTGTTACCTATCAATTCTCCTGACATGCATGGGTCAAAGGGGATTCCCAGATATTTTACTGAGGAAACTGAAGTGATGGATTCCTCATTACATCGGACATTAAAATTATTTACCCTTCTCAGTTTATATTTCGTGCCAAAGAGTATGGCTTCTGTTTTCCCGAGGTGTAACGATAGTTTGTTGTCTACTAACCATTTGCTGCAGGACTCCAGTTCCAGTGTTAATACATTAGCTATATCTTGTGGGTCTTTACCTGACACTAACAGAGCACTGTCATCCGCATACAGTAGGAGTTTGCACTTGACACTGATGGGCATATCATTTACATAACACAGGAATAATAAAGGACCCAGAATACTACCTTGGGGAACTCCACATGCTATCGGCAGTGGTTCTGATTCCGTTTTGTTGATTTTGACAATTTGTTTCCTGTTGCTAAGATAGGACTTAAACCAGTCTGTGGAACCTATGCCAATAGCTTGAAGTTTCTTACATAATATATTGTGGTTGACAGTATCGAAGGCCTTTTGCAAGTCTAAAGTTACAATTCCTATGAGGTTCCCTATATACATTTCAGTTCTCATGTAATCCATCAGATTAATTAGGGAGGTGTCGGTTGAGTAAGATCTCCTAAAGCCTGATTGGTAACTATGAAGAATGTTGTTGTCGTGCAGAAGGGATATCAGAAACTCATTTCATACTGGACCTGGGTCCAAGACAGCATGTAGGCCAGGATGAATTGCAACAACTGGATATGCTGAATGTTGAAGACAGAGTAAAACAACTGAAGTTAGGTCATGTTTATAAAACTGCTCACAGTGTCCAGAATATCTTGCTGCCAAGTTTGTCAAGGTTGGGAACCAAAGCAAATATAATATTAGGAGAAGGGAACACAACTTCGTAGTACCCACAGTAAGTGATCATGCTTCAAACACCGTTTATTGTACAGCAATAAAGGAGTGGAATGGACTGCCTGCTCATGCCAAAGCTAGCTTTAGCATGAGCCAGTTCTGAAAAGAACTAAAAAAAAAAGTACAGAAAGGGAGGAGTGATTTCTTGTATAGCTAACATTTGTGTATCTATTATTGTAAGCTGATCCTCTCTTTAATATTAATGCAAATAACTCAGTTTACTTTTCTCCTAATATATTTCCTTTCATTTTCACATAGTTGAGTTACTTAGTTACTGTTTGAACTTTTAAGGTTTAAATAATATGATATTGCAAGGACCTCATTCATTAAAAGTCACTTTGTCTAACATTTTTGGGGGGTTATTTTAGGTAATTTACGCTATGTATGATAATTGAACTTATGTGTACCTGTTCCTAAATAAACTTACTAATCAAAAGTTCAAATAATCAGATATATTTATAATAGTTCCACTTAGCAAAGAAAGAAAATATGTTTTAACAATCTGTTTTCTGTTGTTATTGTGGGTTGACTTCAACAAAAGTATCCAATATTTCGCGTGTTAAGTACTCACTTAATTGTGGTTGCATGGGTCGATTCACAGCTCCTGGCCCCCACCTCTTCACTGGTCGATGCTAGGTCCACTCTCTCCCTGGTCCATGAGCTTTATCGCACCTCTTCTTAAAGCTATGTATGGTACCTGCCTCCACTTCCTCACTTTCCAGACTATTGCACTTCCTGATAACTTTATTTAGCTGCAGGTATACGTAAGAACATTTATCCTACATAGTAACACTTGTAAATTCCATAAGATAACCCCAAAAAAAGTCAAAGTGACTTATTTGCCTACCAGGCCTCTGGCCTAGTAGGCAAAGCTCTCGCTTCACACGCTGAGCGTCCGTGGTTTGATTTCCAGCAAGGTGGAAACACTGGGTGTATTTCCTTTCACCTGTTGTCTATGTTCACCCATCAGTAAAAGGGGTACCTGGGTGTTAGTTGACTGGTGTGAGTCGCAAAGCTGACCATGAACTTTGTTTTAAAATCTATCGAAAACCTACCAACCAACACGATCTCCACTTCTACTCTCACCACGACACCAAGACTAAACGTGGTGTAATTATAGGCTTTCAGAATTATAGGCAGCAGTGAGTTCCTTGAGGAAGAATGCTCCCTTATTGAACAAGTTTTTTCTAAACTTCACTATCCTTATCACTTCATTAGAGACTGCAGACGACGGGCATTAAACATCTTCAACACACCCAGAGAAGACACTGCCGAGAAGAGATACATAGTCCTCTCCACCAACTCCATTGCCAAACACGTTTCCAATATTTTTTCCAATACCTCATTCCGAGTATCTATCTCCACATCCACCACCATCAAGGACATTACCAGTAACAGACAGGAAAAGCTTCAATCCACGGCAGGGGTATACACAATCCCTTGTAATGGCTGCAGCAAATTATACGTCGGCGAAACATCCAGAGACCTCCAAACACGCATTTCAGAACACCAGTACGCAGGCAGATCTGACGACTCAAGGAATGCCTGTGTTCAATACGAAATTCACACAACCATATAATCAACTACAGAAACGCAAGACTCATCGCCAGAGAAGACAACACTCAATACCGAAGAATCCTGGAATCATCACTTATCTGTATATCCAACAACTTCAACCAGAACAACGGCTTCTACAACATAGCTGAACCTATTGCCAAGAAACTTCTTCAACACTATCCCACATAGAACTCAAGAATGGAACACTGCAAAAGATCTACCCATATACTTGTTTACCTGGAGTTTACCTGGAGAGAATTCCAGGGGTCGACGCCCCGCGGCCCAGTCTGTGACCAGGCCTCATGTTGTTCAACTGCCTCCAGCATACATCAGGGATTACCAACAAACCACTGGCTGTCTTCAAGCAGGCACTGGACAGGCACCTAAAGTCGGTACCTGACCAGCCAGGCTGTGGTTCGTACGTTGGACTGCGTGCGGCCAGCAGTAACAGCCTGGTTGATCAGGCTCTGGTCCAAGATGAGGCCTGGTCACAGACCGGGCCGCAGGGCGTTGACCCCTGGAATTCTCTCAGGTAAACTCCAGGACCAGAGCCTGATCAACCAGGCTGTTACTGCTGGCCGCACGCAGTCCAACGTACGAAGCACAGCCTGGCTGGTCAGGTACCGACTTTAGGTGCCTGTCCAGTGCCTGCTTGAAGACAGTCAGGGGTTTGTTGGTAATCCCCTTATGTATGCTGGGAGGCAGTTGAACAATCTTGGGCCCCTGACACTTATTGTGTTGTCCCTCAATGTGCTAGTGGCACCCCTGCTTTTCATTGGGGGATATTACATCGCTTGCCGAGTCTTTTGCTTTCGTAGGGAGTGATTTTCGTGTGCAAGTTTGGTACTAATCCCTCGAGAATTTTCCATGTGTATATAATAATGTATCTCTCCCGCCTGCGTTCTAGGGAGTACAGGTTTAGGAACTTCAAGCGTTCCCAGTAGTTGAGGTGGTTTATCGCACTTATGCGTGCCGTGAAGGTTCTCTGCACATTTTCAAGGTCAGCAATTTCACCTGCCTTGAAAGGTGCAGTTAGTGTGCAGCAATATTCCAGCCTAGATAGAACAAGCGATTTGTAAAGTGTCAACATGGGCTTTGCATCCCTGGTTTTGAAGGTTCTCATTATCCATCCTGTCATTTTTCTAGCAGATGCGATTGCTACGGTGTTATGGTCCTTGAAGGTGAGATCCTCTGACATGATCACTCCCAGGTCTTTGACATTAGTTTTTCGCTCTATTGTGTGGTTGGAATTAGTTTTGTACTCCGATGAGATTTTAATTTCTTCACGTTTTCCGTATCTGAGTAATTGAAATTTCTCATCATTGAACTTCATATTGTTTTCTGCAGCCCATTTAAAGATTTGGTTTATGTCTGCTTGGAGTCTTGCAGTGTCTTCAACGGTGGACACTGTCATACAGATTCGGGTGTCATCTGCAAAAGAAGACACGGCACTGTGGCTTATATCCCTGTCTATGTCCGATATGAGGATGAGGAACAGGATGGGAGCAAGTACTGTGCCTTGTGGAACAGAGCTTTTCACATTAGCTGCCTCAGACTTTACTCTGTTGACTACTACTCTTTGTGTTCTATTTGTTAGGAAATTATAGATCCATCTACCAACTTTTCCTGTTATTCCTTTATCACGCATTTTGTGTGCTATTACACCATGGTCACACTTGTCAAAGGCTTTTGCAAAGTCTGTGTCCAATCTCTTTTTAAAGCTACCCAAGGTTTAAGACTCCATCACCCTACTTTGAAGACTGTCACATGCAGCATTCTCCACCTGACTAAATCCTATAAATACTCATGAATCTTTTATCCAGGTAGATCTGTTTATGACTCGATAAAGCCCACTGCGTGGGCGAAACGTTGTCAATAAAGGATCACATTATACTGCTTACGTGTTTATTTTTCCACCTTCGACAGTATTTAAGACTCCATTCTCATGCTTCAGCTTCATATCGTTCCAAACCTGGAGCTAAACTTTTCCAGGGTGAGGGAATGATAACCTCAAATTCTTTTTCTCCAAGGATACTGGACTAATTACATATTCTTTATTTCATTTCCACTGCTGCCTTTGTATTTGACTGAAGAAGCCTACTGTGTAGGCGAAACGTTTCACCTAGATACCAAACTGTTGCACTTGTGTCTAAATCGTCAGGTGTGTTGCAGTGTTGCTTCTGTCTTGTTATAAATATCAGTGTAGACGAAGAAAAAAGTAAATACAAACTTGTTAAGTAAAAGGACACAACTGCAACTAATGTGACATTTTATTGTGGTAACGTTTCGCTCTCCAGGAGCTTTATCAAGCCGTTACAAACAATACATGGACACAGATGGTATATATATACTCTCCAAGTGAGGTGTAATACTAGTGGTGGTAGAAGTAGTAGTGATATAAGTTGTAGTACTAGTATTTCACCTCACTTGGAGAGTATATATATACCCTCTGTGTCCATGTATCGCTTGTAACGGCTTGACAAAGCTCCTGGAGAGCGAAACGTTGCCACAATAAAATGTCACATTAGTTGCATTTGTGTCCTTTTACTTAACATATTGTGACTAATTCTACCAATATTATTACAAATACAAACTTCTAACATGAGGTCACTTACGTCTAAGTATGTGACATCCTCATCCTTATATATTTATGGAAAGCTCTAAATCGGTAAGGGATGGTGAGTTGTAATCAGGTGGGATGCGAAGAAGGGTAAGAGTAGCTCCAATTTTCGGATCAACAGTCCCTTACCAGCATCAAGGCATCTCACTGAAAGGCCAGATTTTGAAACCTCCTGATCCATCAGCCGAAGAAGATGAACTGAACTCAATACTTCAGTGTTCTTCTCTTCATGGTGAAGAACTCGTCACTCGAGGAACCGAAACTATATTCAACTTCAGCTCTTGTGGGTTTGGAGCTTTCCTCTGAATATAATAATAATCCAGTCACTGTGATTACATGCTACTATGAACATACACGACTGGTCGAGATTGAAATCGAGTCCTCTAGTAGGCCTCCTGGGAAGCCTCCTGGGAAGCCTCCTGGGAAGCCTCCTGGGAAGCCTCCTGGGAAGCTAGCTTAATTCTTTTGTTGAAAATTATATAAAATTCCGACATGATCTGGAACGATATCTCCAGGCTGAGGGACTGACCACCTTAAATACTTGATCTCCAAGGTTGATGGACTGATTATATCATTATTTCACTACAACACCTACTTCCTCTGTGTTTGACTGAAGAAGCCTACTGTGTAGGCGAAACGTTTCATCAATAAAGATACCTAACTGTTGCACATGTGTCTTGATCTATTTTATACCATTTTCAACAAGGAGACTTCCTAGAAGACTCGGGTTCAATCCAGGCTAATTGCAGAACGTTGTGTGTTTCTGTGGATGTATTGACACACTTCAATTTACGATATACTGCTCTCTTTCATAATATAAATGGTAAACAATACCCAAAATGTTGATAAGTCACATGTGCAACACTGGGAGTTTTTATTAAGTCACATGTGCACCACTAGGCTTCTTTATTAGGTCACATGTGCAACACTAGGCTTCTTTATTAAGTCACATGTGCAACACTAGGAGTCTTTATTAAGTCACATGTGCAACACTAGGAGTCTATATTAAGCCACATGTGCAACACTGGGAATCGGGAATCTTTATTAAGTCACATGTGCAACACTAGGAGTCTATATTGTCACATGTGCATCACTGGGAGTCTTTATTACGTCACATGTGCAACACTAGGAGTCTTTATTAAGTCACATGTGCAACACTGGGAGTCTATATTAAGTCACATGTGCAACACTGGGAGTCTATATTAAGTCACATGTGCAACACTGGGAGTCTATATTAAGTCACATGTGCAACACTGGGAGTCTATATTAAGTCACATGTGCAACACTGGGAGTCTATATTAAGTCACATGTGCAACACTGGGAGTCTATATTAAGCCACATGTGCAACACTGGGAGTCTATATTAAGTCACATGTGCAACACTGGGAGTCTTTATTAAGGAAAGTTTCTAGTGTTGCATATACGTATGTCTTTACTTCTCATGTTTGCCTTTATTGGTCACAAATAAAACTCAACAAGCTATAACTATAATTTTATGCAAAATGATATACACAAAAGGGTGAAGGATGAAATGTGTAGTAATAATAATTTAAAATCAATGAAAATCCACATTAATGCAGCGTCTGTGGGAATTGTGAATCATTATACCGCTTGTCAACACTGTACAGTGTTACCATCCTGTAACGACCCTTTAACGTAACACTTGTAAATAAATTGACTCTCCTCATACATAAATACATACATAGACATACATACACACACTACATATATATATATATATATATATATATATATATATATATATATATATATATATATATATATATATATATATATATATATACAGAGGGTGGCCAAATTATTAGAGCCACTCCAGAAAAATCGCATATTTGTCGGTTTTAAGCAATTTACATTGAATTTCCTTCGAAAATATTGGATGCGTAAATACATTTATGGTTGAACATAGTTTACTTGAATGTGTTTCAAAGGTGTAATACGTAGCAACACTAAGGTAGTGTGTTGGAGAGAGGCTTACAAGTGCTGTAGTGTTGCCCAGACCATAAGAACACTCCAGCAGGCCTACTGGCCCATGCGAGGCAGGTCCAAGTCTCCCACTGGTACTGAGAGAGGAAGGTTGTGTGTAGCATTTTAGTCGTCGAGATGAACATTAAACACCTTAAAACTCTATATTTATATTATGATTTTTGATTACATTTGTTTAAATGTGTTTACAAAGTAACTGTGGTTATTTTTAATTTGTTTATTCCTTTTCTTACGGAAACTGTACTAAAAAATAAAAAAATTAGTAAAACAAAAGACATGTCACCGAAAAAAAAGGATCGAATTCATACGTTACTGACATAAACATATTATTATATAGAAAATTAGCTGGAAAGGTAAAAAGTTTCAAGGAGTACTATTGACAGATTGGCATTAATTATTAACAATGGAGGAAATAATCTCAGCTTCACCTCAGAGCGAGCTGCTAAAAGTGGTACGAAAATATCATTTCAAGAGCAGACCGACTTATTGAAAAGAAACTTATCAATAGAAAATTGTGAGTGGAGTAACTTAAACACCAACTGGATCAAGATAATATCCCTGTTCCAACGAGACTCCTGAGAAGACGTTCACGTGACTTAGGACTAAAAATTTGTCGCCCACGTAAGAAACCCAGGTTGACCCCAGGTTGACCCCAGGTTGACCTCAGGTTGACCCCTACAGTGATTGAAAAGCTTTTAAAATGGGCAAAGAAGTATTCTACCTTCACTGTAGATGACTGGAAATCGGTAAGTCAAAATCTGATAATTATAAGTGTTGTTTTATCAATATGTTACACTATGAGTGATTTGAATGTTCGATAAAAATTTGAGAGGCAGGATTCAACATTTTTCATACCTACAAATATCTGTCTTACTTGACTCACGAAATCGTAATGACACGATTGCAAACAAACCATACCGCGGGTTCGAACCCCACCCGTGGAATGATCTATCTTACTTCCTTTTCAGGTTTATTTCGGTGATGAATCAGTGTTTCAAGTAATGTGCGACAAATCTCAGTTTGTAAGAAGACGTGTGACTGAGGAATTACATCCTGAATGTGTGGTGAACACAGTTAAACATCTGACTTCTGTGACAGTCTGGTCCGTAATTAGCAGTAAAGGTACACGCAGGCTGTACATTGTTGAAGGTACCATTTGACAGGATTACTATCGAATAGTTATAGAAACTAGACTCATTCCTCACACACATTGGTTTCAAGGTGAAGAATAATTCCGTTTTATGCAGGATTTAGCGCCTGCACAATGTATCTACAACATCTGCTAGGAAAATGATAGGATGGATAATGAGAACCTTCAAAACTAGGGACGCCAAGCCCCTGATGATTCTCTTCAAATCGCTTGTTCTCTCTAGGCTGGAATACTGCTGTACACAAACGGCCCCCTTCAATTAACATGAGTATGGAACCATAATGACGTGTAAACCCGCTTCGTACCTGCATAAAAAGTTTGCCTTGAAGCATCGTTCCTCTAATTAAGGCTAAAAGGGGACCAATTAAGTTTTAAATGTGTGGAATATATGTTCAGTACATTCAAATAAACTTTGTTCAACCATAATTGTATCATTCATCCTACATTTTTGAAGGGAAATCAATATAATATGCCTAAAATTGACAAATATTCGATTTTTCTGGTGTGGCTCTAATAATTTGGCCACCATTTGCATATACGTATATATATATATATATAATGTATGCATACTCAGTGGCCACTTTATTAGGTACAGCTGTACGCCTGTTCGTTAATATAAATATCTAATCAGCCAACCAGGTGACAGCACCTCAACGCCTACAAGCATGCAGATGTGGTCATCAAGAGGCCCAGTTGTTATTCAAACCTTCAGACCAAACATAAAGCAGAAGCACAGGTCGTGCTAGACGACGTTAGCAAAGGGAAAGAAGAGTTCCAGAAATTACTGGGATGAGTGTACAGCCTCCCAGGAAGAGTGCTTCTCGAGTGCTTCCAGGGAGACAACTTCACCTAGGTGATTAGGAAAGTATATTTTTTTTTTTTTCGTGGCTGTCCAGGAACTTTTAGATAGCACCTTGTATTAATCACATAATAAGGGAAGACACTGAAGGATATTTATAGTAGTTGGCTTGCATGCACATAGACTCACTTTAACAAAAGACATAAATAAGTCCTATGATAGAAGAAAAATTTAGTTTACCGTATTTTCGGCATATAAGACGCGCCTTTTTTTCACCACAAAAAGTCTTAGAAAATCAGCCTGCGCCTTATATGCTCAATATCAATGTTAAGGGTAGGCTTTTGGTTATTCTTTAATGTACAGTAAAAGAGTAATTAGCCCTTGAATATGATTACTGATTTACCGTTATGATACTTCTGCCGTGCGTCTTATATGCCGGAAAATACGGTATCACATAACATTAAAATTTCACAAATTTTATGAATTGTGAACGTGTCCAGTCTAAAGTGTCCTGATATTTTTTTCGGATTTCACAGCACTAGTTATTTTTATACAAAAATCACAATTATACTTCCTATATTTAATTCCTCACATTTTTCTTAGGTTTCAACCATTCATTTGAATGACTGAAATAACTTACATAAATATACAGAGTTATACTATTCCTTATTTAGTTTGTTCTAATAATAAATACATAGGCTATTAACAGTGTCCTAAATATTGTCCATCACTTTTCGTACAAGGAATTAACAAAAAAAGCCACACGCCACACTTCCAATAGAAAGACACATAGTTACTTTTCTCTGGGAAATTCTCAAATCAGAAAGTTTTTTCCATGATATTCTGATTTTTTAAAATGCAGAAACAATGTTAAAAATTAAAAATTAAAAGCTATTTGATCCTCAGTTATCCCTTAACCGAACATACTCAGGGCTCTCAAAAAACACAAAATGCTTAATATTAGTATAATATGACTTAGTAAAACTTGTGAAATATTGTGCAACATCCTCGTTGCTTAGTTGCAAGTTTATCATCGTTTGTTGCTGCCTTATTGGTGTGTCCAGCTTCTTAAAATGTTTACTGTAACTGACGATTTGACCAAGTAAGTCTTCAAAATATCTCAACTTTCATACTCCTGACACACCTGGTCCTGCCTGACGCACCTGGTTATTCCTGACACACCTGGTCCTGTCTGACGCACCTGGTTCTTCCTGACACACCTGGTTCTTCCTGACACACCTGGTTCTTCCTGACGCACCTGGTTCTTCCTGACACACCTGGTTCTGCCTGACACACCTGGTTCTTCCTGACACACCTGGTTCTTCCTGACACACCTGGTTCTTCCTGACACACCTGGTTCTTCCTGACACACCTGGTTCTTCCTGACATACCTGGTTCTTCCTGACACACCTGGTTCTTCCTGACATACCTGGTTCTTCCTGACACACCTAGCTCTTCCTAAACCTGATTCTTCTCTCCAATAATAACATTAGGTTTAGTTCTCTTAGTCTCTGTTCATAGTTAATCCCCCATAACTATTGCAGTGGTCTCCTTGTTCACCTTTGCACGTTCTCTTCTTTCTGGATTAGCTTGATTAGGTGAGGATTACTCTCTTAGTGTGTGTGTGTACTCACCTAGTTGAGGTTGCAGGGGTCGATTCATAGCTCATGGCCCCGTGTGTGTGAGTGTGTGTAATACACGTTCGAGCAAAACTATAATTCTTTGTTTACAAATGCTAAACATTAAAGTTGCTTATAATTACTTAATGGATGGAAAAAAAATAAGTATACTGAGTTAATACGTCTTTGGCTCTAAGAACATCTTCTCCATCAATTCCCAGTAACACAAAATAAGGTTATTCTTACATTAAAGTTACACTACAAAAATCTTGCTCAAATCCCACACATTTGTAACTTTGGATCAGGCAGTTTCACCTTTGCTCTTATGTGATGGATGTTTATATTAACTAGAACATACAAAGTCATATACATTATTCGCCTTGGTAATATAACAATACACATTTTTAGACATTTTTCAGGTATTCTGAGCTCATTAATTAAAGCTGATATGTTGGATGCCACTACTGATGTAACTAATTTTGTTCTACGAAATAAACAACATGACCTTTTACTAGCTAACTTATTTTTTTATTAATTAAGTTCCTTCAAAATATTGTGACGTCAATTTGAGCAGTCAAAATTCCAAATTGCATTAATAAATATTACTTTAGTGTCAGCTTTACGAATGCTTCATGCACTCAGTGAGGAAATTAGTCATTGTTGTTAAGTTCTTAGGGATGTAATTAATGATCGAAATATTTTTTTAAATATTTTAGATATATTCCTGAGTCAAAGTAGTCAGGCTGACAACAGCTGATTCGCATCAGCTGCGTCAGCCGCTGACGACACAACCTCTGTTGTGGAGGCACTGACACCACTCCGGACCACTTGGCATTGTGATGCTGTGGTAGCACTGCTGACCAATCCTGGAGGTCCAGGACCACCCTTCCTCTCACACCGGTGCGCTGGTCTTGGAGACCTCAGAGTATGGTGGAGGATCCGTGTCTCTAGTGGTCTCCTCTTCTGAGGTCAGAGTGGTGTCTCCGTCAGTGTGATGCATGGGCAGGTAACAAGCTTGAGCCGAGGTATAGAGGTGACTGTATGGAGGAGGTTTACCCACCACTGTGTCGTACTTGGGAGGGGCGTCAGTGGTGACACTGGTGTCATCGGGGTCACCTCCACTCTCAGCGTCTTCACTCTGCCGGAAAATGGGACAACTTAGAATGGAATACTGTTATGTTTGACGAAGCTAAAATCTGCGTAAATGGAATTCTTGATGCAATATCCTAAGGTCAAGAGTAAAGGTCTCAGTACCATGTCAATTAACCCTTAATTTTAAAAAAAATTAACCAATTTCTACGTTCATTTTTACGAGTCCCCTTTTGTCGTTTGAAAAATATAAAAATATATAAAAAAAGAATGTTAAACATTATTCATAATTTAAAATGTTATTTTGTTTTTAATATTTTTTTTATAATGATATGATCTACTGTATTTTCTTATAAAAAATAACATACAAGTTTATTAAGATCATCAGTCATTCAGTTTATCCTCATATAAACGCGATAAACCACTCTCCTACCTGTAAAACAATCTTTTAATTATTCTGAACAGATTTTTTTTTACCACTGCACGGATTCACCTCCCATATATCGCTGAATTACACTAGCATATATACTTGCATATAACAATTCTGCGATCAGCCAGGGTTCGAATCCGGGACATTCAGCCCAGCTCGTGGGAACCAAGCTAACCTGACGACTTACTCAAGTGTCCATAATAATAATAATAATAATAATAATAATAATCCTTATTTCTACAAGTACATGTACATGGTATACAGGCCTAGTTGACATCAATGACATACTACTATATAGAAAGCCACTTATTATGCTGAACATTTTGGGCAAATTAGGTTAATTTTGTCCCCAGGATGCGACCCACACCAGTCGACTAACACCCAGGTACCTATTTTACTGATGGGTGAACATGGACAGCAGGTGTCTTAAGGAAATATGTCCTAATGTTTCCACCCTTCATCTACATACATGTCTAACAATGTTTAATGATATGTAAATTACATTATCCTTGTACAGCATAAACAAAAATTTAATTTGATGTGGGTTGTAGAGTAAGTTCCACTTTATTAAGTATGATTGGAAATATAGATAATATTGTTCTTTTGGAAGATGCAAAAGAATGTTAAAAGAAATTATTTTATTGTTTTGGTGAAATATTGCATTATTTTAAAGTTATAAATTAGCACTAGTGAATCAAAATGTATGGTAATTCGTGAAAAAAATCCTTGGAGAAATAATAAAATGAAAAATATTATTAGCCAGGATGAAATTGTTGAGCATTTTAAACACTTACATCATTACCGATAAATTGATTTGTTAGTTAACCAGGAAGTGGCCATGACACTACATGTTTTATGCAAAATTCAATTTTGGTGTTGAAATTTTAATGGTATTAATTTGGAACATTCTTATTGTTGTTTAAATCATACTGTTTGCCTGATTATGGCTGTTAATTAATATAAATTTTGATGGGGTGGAGGGGTAAGCCAGTGGAAGGCCTCGGTCACATGACCAAAAGCTCTAGTGGCGGATCATCATATGACTATGATTCGCGTCATGGCTGTGTAGTATGATAATGTTTTTAGTTATGGGTATTTTATCCTTTTAATGTTGCCCGATGAAGAATCTATTTTCTACTCTTTGAAAGACATATGTTAGGCCTATTGAGTATGCAGCACCAGCATGGAGCCCAAGTTCAAACACTCGCGAAAACTCAAGAAAGTCATAAGGTTTGTAAGAAGATTACTCCCAGAGCTGAGGGGAATAGGTTGAGGAGCCAGTTGCTGGACCAGGCTTGCAGCCTAACCAGGTCCCTCTGTAGTTCTGCCTGGTCCTCTTCCGATTGAATTCTGCTCATCAACTTCACATCATGTGTGTGTGTGTGTGTGTGTGTGTGTGTGTGTGTGTGTGTGTGTGTGTGTGTGTGTGTGTGTGTGTGTGTGTGTGAAACAGGTAGGAAGAGAGTGGTAGAGGTGGGGAGAAAGATGGGTAGAGGAATTAAGGAGGTGGGGATGGGGAGTTGTAAGGGGAAGAGAGATGAGGAGAGGGAGGGAGGGGGACAGGGAGAGTGATGGGGGTGGAGAAAGAGTGGGAAGGGGGCTAGAGGGAGAGAAAGAGAGGAAGGGAGAAAAGGAATAAAGAGGAGACTGGGGGGAGGGAGAGATTAAGAGAAAAGGGAGAGAGGAAAGAGAGAGAGATGTAGGGAAAGGAATGGGTAGAGTGCTATAAAGTCACAGTAAGGTGTCATTTGTCCTGTGCGTGTATATGTATGTGTGTGTGTGTGCGTGTGTGCTTGTGTGAGTGTTAGTTTTGGGTTTGAGTGCGTGCATGGACGTGTGCGCGCGTTATGCGTGCTCGTGAGCGCTCAGAATGTTTGCATGGTCCGCGTGTACATGTGATTCACTGGCCTCACTTCTATGTTTATCCTTCTTTCTAGAATATCTACATCGTAGATTCCTAGCTGCCTAGTGTGTGTGTGTGTGTGTGTGTGTGTGAGAGTGTACCCGGAAAATAACCCTTCTCGCTTACTCCTTGTGTGCGTGTACTCACCTAATTGTGGTTGCAGGGGTTGAGTCATAGCTCCTGGCCTGTGTGTGTGTGTGTTTTACTGCATTGGAAGTTCATTGCCGGCCTGCGCTATATATATAAATATGTTAAATATGTCATATTGTTGGTAATTCTACCAATATTAACACATATCTAAATGTATCTAAATGATACATATCAATGTTTTTAGTGTTACTATCTGCTTGTCTTGTTTATGTTATGATGTGAGCTGAGTGGCAGGTGGCAGGTGGCAGGTGGCAGGTGGCAGGTGGCAGGATACCTGGACTTTGTTACACTGAAGGAATGACACTGCATCTGTCAGGAAAATTACTGAGTGGGTTTTCTGGTACTAGACGTGTCTTTGTTAATACCCCTTACCTGGCTACTTGTGTTACTCATGTTACCAGTGTTGTTACTGTGTCACCCTTGTTACCAGTGTTGTTACTGTGTCACCCTTGTTACCAGTGTTGTTACTGTGTCGCCCTTGTTACCAGTGTTGTTACTGTGTCGCCCTTGTCACCAGTGTTGTTACTGTGTCGCCCTTGTTACCAGTGTTGTTACTGTGTCGCCCTTGTCACCAGTGTTGTTACTGTGTCGCCCTTGTCACCAGTGTTGTTACTGTGTCGCCCTTGTCACCAGTGTTGTTACTGTGTCGCCCTTGTCACCAGTGTTGTTACTGTGTCGCCCTTGTTACCAGTGTTGTTACTGTGTCACCCTTGTTACCAGTGTTGTTACTGTGTCGCCCTTGTTACCAGTGTTGATACTGTTTCACCCTTGTTACCAGTGTTGTTACTGTGTCGCCCTTGTTACCAGTGTTGTTACTGTGTCGCCCTTGTCACCAGTGTTGTTACTGTGTCACCCTTGTCACCAGTGTTGTTACTGTGTCGCCCTTGTTACCAGTGTTGTTACTGTGTCACCCTTGTTACCAGTGTTGTTACTGTGTCGCCCTTGTTACCAGTGTTGTTACTGTGTCGCCCTTGTTACCAGTGTTGTTACTGTGTCACCCTTGTCATCAGTGTTGTTACTGTGTTACCAGTGTTGTTATTGTGCCACCCTTGTCACCAGTGTTCTTATTGTGTCACCCTTGTCACCAGTGTTGTTACTGTGTCACCCTTGTCACCAGTGTTGTTACTGTGTCGCCCTTGTTACCAGTGTTGTTACTGTGTCACCCTTGTTACCAGTGTTGTTACTGTGTTACCCTTGTCACCAGTGTTGTTACTGTGTTACCCTTGTCACCAGTGTTGTCACTGTGTCACCCTTGTCATCAGTGTTGTTACTGTGTTACCAGTGTTGTTATTGTGCCACCCTTGTCACCAGTGTTCTTACTGTGTCACCCTTGTCACCAGTGTTGTTACTGTGTAACCCTTGTCACCAGTGTTGCTACTGTGTAACTCTTGTCACCAGTGTTGTTACTGTGTCACCCTTATCACCAGTGTTGTTACTGTACTACCAGTGTTGTTACTGTCACCCTTGTCACCAGTGTTGTTACTGTGTAACCCTTGTCTCCAGTGTTGTTACTGTGTCGCCCTTGTTACCAGTGTTGCTACTGTGTTACCCTCTTCACCAGTGTTGTCACTGTGTCACCCTTGTCACCAGTGTTCTTACTGTGTCACCCTTGTCACCAGTGTTCTTACTGTGTCGCCCTTGTTACCAGTGTTGTTACTGTGTTACCCTTGTCACCAGTGGTGTTACTGTGCCACCCTTGTCACCGGTGTTGTTGTTTGTGTCATAACTATGATATATCGTTGGCTCAAGGCTTCAGAAGAACAATACAAGAGACTCCTTGCATTCGTTACCCAGTCTCCGTGCCATGGTACATATACTCACTTAATTAATGAGAATGCACAAGTAATTTGGGTGATCCAAACCACTAACCAAATCTAGAGCTGCATGACTTGAGAAATTTTCGTTTGATAGGATACAAATTTTATGAGGTCGTGTACGGTAACGAGGACTAAATTCTAGGAACACATGGCATGTGCAGGTGCCCAGTGGCCAAAGTTATTGAACCCATTTCCAGCATCCTGGAATGGTTCAGATAACTTCTAGAGATGCAGCTTCAAACTTTCACAAAAGTTGTACCTTAATTCGACGACTTCAGAGATTGAAATTCTAGTGAGTAGTTTGCCGAGTTATGTTTTGTGAAGTGTGAAATTCTGATGTCCGTTTAACCATCACAATTAAGATATACGAGTCTAACTTCTCTGAAGGTCTTGATACATCTTATGGCAAGGATAGTTACCATTCACTGTAGCTTGCGTGTGGACCAAATTGTTATTTCAATATTTTTTAAAATTTCCATTCACTGGAATTTTAATCAAATTTTACAACTAATGAGAAATCAGAAAGATATTGAAAACTTGTTTTTATGGCTAAATTTCTTGAGTTGAGTGATCCTTAAATACTGCACGGCATGATGCCAGAGCCGGCTATCTGTCAGCTACAGTTTCCTGACACCATCTAAGGTTTTCGTTTATAACCTAAGAACGCCTTATCCAATCAGCTTCACATTTCGAACCCTGGTCAGCTATTACTAGACGAAGGTATCTAGAACAACTGACATGTGTTCAGGTGCTATCTGCTCGATTTTATACAAATCATTCATGAAATTGATTTCAACGAGATTGCTTAACAACTAAATAAAGATACCTAACTGTCGTACATGTGTCTTATGAAATTGTCGGTATTGTATACAATTATCATATTCGCTTTTATTTGAGTCCGATGGCGGCAGATTTCCAATTAATATTGTGATTGTTGATGCTGACATGTTGAAAAAATGGCTGAATTGCCCTGTTCATAACTACCTTTTCTGGGTGAGGTGCAACCTTCCCTATATATTCATGTTTTCCTTTCACTTAGGTATCTGCTGAAGAGGTTCCCAGTTGAAGATCGAAATATACAGACCAGTTAATCTTCTGAGTTTCTGTCTCTGTGTGGGATATTGAGCATTGACAAATGTTCATTACATTTTAATTATCAATAGATATACATCTGCATATATAAATGTATAAATATATATATATAAATACACAAATACACAGATGCATGTATATGCTCACAAATGCATACACACACATATGTATTCTTATAAGTGTACATACATACAGAAACTCATACACACAAACATACAACAAATACACATACTCTTATGCACAGATAACCCTCACATACATGACCGAAACTTTTGACGACGTTTCGGTCCGACTTGGACCATTTACTAGTCACTCAGGGATTGTGGAAGAAATTTTCCCCTTTTGGGGGGCGACGACCCCTCTCAATGTGGCCAAGCCCCTTCTCTCCACTTACCCCCACTGGCAGGGCAGAGTGGGCTAGGGGGGTCATGACCCCTATCCCCTTTTGCAATAGCGTAGATGAAACAAGATCGTGTTTCTTGCAACTTTGCATCCTAACTCAGCCGTTTTAAATTAGAGCTTATCAGAAACACTCATTTATCTTAACTAGTGGTACTGACTCTACAGAATTAGACATTCTAATGGGATTGGTCACATTAGACAAACATGTGTCCGGCAGAGACCTCTCCCTCCCTTGCAGGAATGTCTATAAGATTCCTTGTAAAATATGTGATAAAGTTTATTAAGGTCAAACTGGTAAAAGTCTTGAACTAAGATTAAAACAACATAAATATTGCATTAGAACTGGACAAGATTCTAATGCTCTGTTTATTCATGTGAGAGATTTTAACCATCCAATTGATTTTCAAAAGTCTGAGAAAGTTGTATCAAGCAAGTCCATGGTTGACAGGAATATAATAGAATCATGTTTCATAAAAAAGTAGTTTCGAAAATAATATGAGTATTACTTTTGGTTTATATAAATTTGATTCACTTATAATTAATAAAATTTGGGAAGAATTTAAGATACATTAGACAAGTAAAAAATCTTAATGCTTGGGTAGAGTATCAGTTGTTAGTTACCATTTTGTCCTAGGCACATGTCGATTAGACACTAGGCCTGTTGTATGTATGTGTGTGTGTAACGAAACACTTCGAAATGTTTCGGCCCCGCCGGGAATTGAACCCGGGCCCTCCGTGCATGAAGCAAGAGCGCTAGCCACCATGCCATCGGGGCGTGTCTTTCAGAGTCGGGTGTTGTGACGTGACTGTGAGGTGTAGTCTTGTCATTATATGCCTTCCTGTTGATGTTTAATTTTTAGAGTTCCTTGATAATGTGCGAAGTCACGAAAGAGCTTGGAATTTCCCAATTTTTTCACCGTGGTTGTTCTGAATATTGTGATATCACCTGTTTACTGTGATCTTATTGCATGCATATATATATATATATATATATATATATATATATATATATATATATATATATATATATATATATATATATATATATATATATATATATATATATATATATACAAACATTGTCTCTACGTCCACAGCAGGACTCGAACCTGCAAACTCTGTATCAGAGTAACCAATACTTTACCACGGAGCTAGACCCCAGATAAGTATGGGCGTCCAGCCGGAGCCAGACGATGTTTTCCCATACCCCCGGGCATCAAGCTCATTTTGAAAGTTATTAGTTATTTCATCGAATCCTGCCACATGCAGTGGACAACGAAAGATATTTTAAATGCTTAACAATTCGCAAATGGGCCACTGTATGTGGCAGGAATTGATGAAATAACTTTCAAAACAAGCTTGGTGCCCCGGGGTATGGGGAAACATCGTCTGTGCCCACCTACGTGCTACGCAGCACACCACCTCGCCTACACTCACATAAACACCATACCACCAACCATATTTACACCAAACTGCTTGACCTCAACACCCCTTCTCCCCCACTCACCTAAACATTACTAATCTCGCACCGTCACTCAACCCCCACCAACACCCTCTCTCCACCACCATCTCCGCATCACCAGCAAGCCCCACCACCAAATCCAAGACTTTCCAGTAGGCCTACAGTTGAATCACTCACGCCAATGCAATTAGACAATACCAATCAAAGTAGGAGATTCAATCAGGCAATGAATGCAAAAACCTGCACGACCATCGTTAGGCGCAGGAATAGTCAGAAAAATGACTAGTCGAGTTATGCCTAAAAAAATATTATACAATATATATGTGAGAGAGAGCAGATAGGACGTATTAAACACATGAAAAACAACACTTAGAATCAAATAATGTTAAGAACATAACACTCAATTTCTTCCCACAATCCTACGTAAACCAAATATCGTCGGTGACGTAAACCAAATATCGTCGGTGACGTAAACCAAATATCGTCGGTGACGTAAACCAAATATCGTCGGTGACGTAAACCAAATATCGTCGGTGACGTAAACCAAATATCGTCGGTGACGTAAACCAAATATCGTCGGTGACGTAAACCAAATATCGTCGGTGACGTAAACCAAATATCGTCGGTGACGTAAACCAAATATCGTCGGTGACGTAAACCAAATATCGTCGGTGACGTAAACCAAATATCGTCGGTGACGTAAACCAAATATCGTCGGTGACGTAAACCAAATATCGTCGGTGACGTAAACCAAATATCGTCGGTGACGTAAACCAAATATCGTCGGTGACGTAAACCAAATATCGTCGGTGACGTAAACCAAATATCGTCGGTGACGTAAACCAAATATCGTCGGTGACGTAAACCAAATATCGTCGGTGACGTAAACCAAATATCGTCGGTGACGTAAACCAAATATCGTCGGTGACCGTTTGGTCACGTGACCAGCTCTTCCTCTGGCAAACCCTCGAAGAGGAACTGCCAGCATATGACTTCGCGAAACTAGAACAGAAAATGAGGGGACATGATCAAGGCATACAAGATACTCAAACAAACGAACGAAGGTGACTGGATCTAGGGTAAACGCGGTGCAACTCAGTGCTGAGATGACCAGCAATTATGTTAGTCAACTCTATTGCAACATCAGAACAATGAAGATGCAGAGCAAAAAGAGAATGATAAAGTGTAGCAACAGTTCACTAGTTAAAGAGATAAGATACTCATGAATAAAGTTAGACAAATTAAAAGGTTCAAAATAAGAGGTTCAAAATTAGAGGTTCATATTAAGAGGTTTAAAATAAGAGGTTCAAAATAAGTTGTTCAAAATAAGATATTCAAAATAAGAGGCTCAAAATTAGAGGATTAAAATAAGAGGTTCAAACTAAGAGGTTCAAAATAAGAGGTTCAAAGTAAGAGGTTTAAAATAAGAGGTTCAAAATAAGTTGTTCAAAATAAGAGATTGAAAATAAGAGGTTCAGAATTAGAGGTTCAAAATAAGAGGTTCAAAATAAGATGTTCAAAATAAGAGGTTCAAAATAAGAGATTCAAACTAAGAGCTTCAAAATAAAAGGTTCAAAATATGATGTTCAAAATAAGAAGTTCAAAATAAGATGTTGAAAATAAGAGGTTCAAAATAAGATGTTCAAAATAAGAGGTTCAAAATCCACAAACTCGAAATCTCATTAATTACACTGTTTTAATGATTTTTAAGATAAGCAAGATCCGGCTTAACCATCGTCTAATAAATAAACAATTATGTTTACCTGTATTAAATCGTAAGAGATCATTATTTATGCAAAATTTTTACGAAGAATGTTTAAGTAAACCCAAAAATAATAGCTATTTGAGCATTAGCTGAACGCTTAATTACACGTAAGCAGGATCCTTAGTCTTCAAGGAGAACTTACCAGGAAAAAAAATTTTTTTTAGTATGGGTTGCCAGCTTCGAGGGATATACTTTGAACCCTGGGTAGAGGCTTCACGTGTTTACTTAGAACTCAGACTGGAGGCTTCACGAAGCTGCTAGTTTGGTTGGTGGTGGTATTATTCTCTCAGCAAGGCATGCTTAAAATGTATCTCAGATAGAAGAATTGAGACACTTATGCAATATATGGGAATCTTTATTGAAGAAACGTTTCGCCCCCACAGCGGCTTCGTCAGTCCAATACAAAGCAGGACTGATGAAGCCACTGTGGGGCGAAACGTTTCTTCAATGAAGATTCCCAAATGTTGCATAAGTGTCTTAATTCTTCAAGTTGTCGGTTTTCAAAACCATTTATCACAAATCTCAGATAGCTGAAGATTACAATATGCTCCCTTATATGTCTCGCGAGAAATGTCCGGGGGTTCAGACATTTCAGAGGTATAACAGAAATCTTGATTCTTGATGCCACTTACTTCTCTCATCAGCCATATGTCTATCTTGCCTGCCTATGACATGCCTCTCTCTCTCTCTCTCTCTCTCTCTCTCTCTCTCTCTCTCTCCTCTAGAACATAAGAAGGAACACTACAGCAGGCCTACTGACCTATATTATGCAAGTCCTTATCAACCCCAAACCTACTAACAAAAATACTTATCCAACCCATTTTCACTGCTACCTAAGGAATAAATAAACTTTGATAACCCTATTAACTCATGTGCAACTCCCACCCAAATCAAACTCTTGTCACTCATGTATTTATCTAACAAAAATTTGAAGCTATCCAAGGTTTTAGCTTCAATAACCCTATTAGGCAGACTGTTCCACTCATCAAATACTCTCTTTCCAAACCAATACTTTCCCATATATATGCTTTCTAAATCTAACCTTATCCAATCTGAATCCATTATTTCGAATTTTTTCTTGAAGGAATATCCTCAGGACCTTATTTATATCTCCTTTGTTTATGCCCATCTTCTATTTATACACTTCCTTCATATCTCCTCTCATTCTTTGTCTTATAAGAGAATGTAGTTTAAGGGATTTCAGTCTTACAATATATCTCACTCTCTCTCTCTCTGAGGTCAGTGGTCACTAGAGGTCATTCTGTCATAATCTGTTGGGGGATTAGTGTGGAGGGTTAAAAAGTACCATGACTTGCTCCTGTAGTGTTTAAGAATCTGAGGTTAAAGTGTTGACGAAGAAGGTTCTACTTCTCCGGGAGGAAAACAGGAGGCTGAAAATTCGCCTGGATGGGTTTGGGAGTGAGTGTGAGGTGGTTGGCATTGATGAGGGTAAAAAAGGAACCAGCAGTGAGGAGGAGAGTGGCAGCTGCTACAAGTGGGAAGTGGTTCCCAGTAAATGAAGAAACATCAAAATAAGGAAGGTTAAAAGAGAGGATTTGAAGGAAGAAAATCGCTTCTCTGTTCTCCAGGACAAGTGTACTTGAGTGGTCAGTGAGGTTAAAGGTACCACTAACTCCCTGCTAATAATGGTAGAACAGCCTTGTGGTCGTTGAGTCACAGGTAAGATCATGCATTCTGTGAATATGAAAATGGTATACAATACCGACATGTTGTTCCAGACTACCGAACAAAACTCTTCTCCAGCCTGAGGGACTGACCACCTCAAAACTACGTCTTCAAGGGTGACAGACTAATTGCGTCGTCTTCACATCTCTGCTGCTTCTGCAAACTCCTCTACACTCGACTGAAGAAGCCTACTGTGTAGGCAAAACGTTTCGGAAAAAAGATACCTAACTGTTGCACATGTGTCTTACTTATCAACATGCATTCTGTAATGGAGATAGGAAGGTGAGACAGAGGATATGTTTCCCAGGAGCTGGTGTTGTTGATATAGTCAGCAGGTTGGATAATATCATGTCATGTAATGTGAACAAGCCCATTATCTGTCTCAGTGCTGGTGGAAATGATATTGGGAAGGGTATGAGAGAGGAGCTGCTAGATAAGTTTAGGTCAGCTATAGATTTAATAAGGAATAAGGGAGGGGTCCCGATCATATGTAGCA
This sequence comes from Cherax destructor, assembly GCA_009830355.1. Lineage (NCBI taxonomy): Eukaryota > Metazoa > Arthropoda > Malacostraca > Decapoda > Parastacidae > Cherax > Cherax destructor. The sequence goes on from WNWK01000766.1 coordinate 287,786, forward strand.
TCTTGCCTAGAAGAGAAGTGGGCAATGAATGGATGTCTAGTGCAATTGTTGTAAGTTGCTGGCTAGACAGGTACTGCAAGAAACTTTCAATCCCATTCACTGAAAACTGGGACAATTTCTATAGTTAGTTTAATATCTTTATTATGCACCCCATACCCATCCTGTGGGTGGTAGTCAAAAGATTACAGAGGTACATAATGGGTCCAGGGACTGGGCCCCAAAGTTTTGATAGCTGAGCAAGTTACAAAGGTAATGAACTCCAGATAGATCTGGTCACAATCATGACAAGTTACAAAGGTATTTATAGATTACATAGGTACATAATATGTCCAGGGACTGGACATCAACGTTTTGATAGCTGTACAAAGTACAAAGGTAATGAACTCACAAGTTACAAAGGTAATGAATCATGTAAGTAAATTTACTTACTTACGTTTATACATGGTTACAATCATGAACAAATTATAAAGTAATGAGCAATTCACTAGTCCACACCCGGTCACAACTGTAATGAGTTATTGGTGCAAATATTAATTGTTGGGTCACACACACACACACACACACACACACACAATTTCTATAGCGAATGTGATATGTATGTAAGGGATGGGGTACATCTCTCTGGGGCAAGAGTGGTTGCATTAGCCAAGTCGATCAAGGGAGGCCATTGCTTACTTGTCAAGGACTTCAAACTGATATTAGATAGAGGTATGTGTGTGTGTGTGTGTGGGTAACAAACAGGTTGCACCATGAAGGTTGAAAACAACAGATATTACCAAGATACTTCAGGGATATGTTTAACCGGACAGCAAACAAGGAAATATGGTAGAAGGCAGCAAGTGACTACGACTCTTAAGGTTTACTATACTAATAGGAACGTTAAAAATAAGATGAGCTAAGATTAATTGCTTGTGAAGGAAGCATAGATATTATTGCTATAACAGAGACCTGGTTCAACCTGAAAGGTAAATGACTTCTGAATGTCACATACAAGGGTCAATAGGAAGGGTAATGTAGTGACAATGTATGTCAGAGTTAATTTAAATTGTTGCATTAGACAAGATATAAAATTAGAAGCGTCAGACACAGAATCTGTTTGGCTACAGTTTCTCTAGGGTCGTGAAAAACTAATCTCAGGTGTGATTTACAGGCCTCCAAGCCTTGACAGAGAGTGCGGTAAACTTCTATGGGACGAAATTCATAAAAACATCTAGATACGAAAATGGGAGATTTTAACTTTAGACAAATTGACTTGAGCAATTTAACAGGAAATCTTGAGTCTAGCGACTATCTTGATACAATTCAGGATTGCTTTTAAAACAGTTTGTGACAGAACGAACTAGATAAGTGGAAAAGGGCAAATGTTATACCTATTTACAAACCAGGTGACAGGTCCTTAGCTTCGAACTACAGACCAATAAGCTTAACTTCCAAAGTGGGAACATTGATGGAATCTATAACTGCCGAGGCTATTCGAAGCCACCTTGAAAGACCTAAATTGATTAAAGAATCTAAGCACAGTTTTACAAAGGGGCGTTCCTTCCTTATGAATTTACTAACTTTTTCACTAAGGTATTTGAGGAATGATATGATATTGAGGAATGAATATGATATTGTGTATATGGACTTCAGGAAAGTTTTTGATAGAGTTCCACATCGGAGAATATTGAGGGAAGTCGAGGCACATGGAATAGGAGGAGAAATTTTTTCCTAGATAGAGGCGTAGTTGACAGATAGGCAACAGAGAGTTTGCATAAACGGGGAGAAATCAGAGTGGGGAAGCGTCACAAGCGGTGTGCCACAGGGCTCACTGTTGGGCCCCTTGTTGCTCACAATTTACATAAACGACATAGATGAGGTTATAAATAGTGACCTAAGCAAGTTTGTCGATGACATCAAAATAAGCCGTCAAATTCATTCTAACGAGTACATTGAGTGCGCCAGGAAGATCTGAATAGATTTGTACAGTGGTCGGAGAAGTGGCAGATGCAGTTTAATATAGACAAATACAAAGTTCTAAGCATTAGAAAAGTAAATAACCATGACACTTATAAACTAGTCGCCATATTACAGAACGGATATAAATGCGCTGAAAAACGTATAAAGGAGGATGGCAAAGTTGATATAGAAAGGCGTAGAATTAGGGATGATATGACTAAGGTGCATAAATGGAAAACAGAAATAAATAAAGGGAATGTAAATAACGTGCTAAAAATTCCTAACCAAGACAGGATTCGCAGCAATGGTTTCAAGCTGGAAATTTTTTGATTCAGAAAACATATAGGAAAGCACTGGTTTGGTAATAGTTTTGATTGAGTAGTGTCACTGAAGCTAAAATGTTGTGTAGTTTTAAAAATAGGTTAGACAAATAGATCAGTGGGTGTGAAGTGACCTGACTAGCCTGTGCTACTGGTCTGATGTAAGTGTTCCTTCCTTCTTAAGTGGATGTGACTTGGACATGACTAGCTTAGGCCAGTAGGTGGCTTGGCCCTGCCTAGTATGGGCCAGTGAGCCTGCTGCGTGCTCCATTCTTGTGTTCTCTCTCTCTCTCTCTCTATCCCTCTCTCTCTCTCTCTCTCTCTCTCTCTCTCTCTCTCTCTCTCTCTCTCTCTCTCTCTCTCTCTCTCTCCCTCCCTCTCTCTCTCTCTCTCTCTCTCTCTTTCACCTGAGAATGCTCTGGCAGGTCCTGAGATTGGGTGTGTCGACGGCGACGGTACAGGACACAGGCAGTACAGCAACACACGAACGTCACGCACACTATAGTGAAGAAGGTATTCATATCAATAGACTGATAGTAAAACAGTATGGCCACCAGCACCATCAGTGGCCCTAAGGCCACAGACACGATCAGAAAGCACTCCAGGCACTGCATTGTGACTGCAGCTGACGCTACACTGCCAAGAGTGTGCCCGGCTGGTGGCAGTAGCCAGGCACCACGTCACACTTCTGGGCTCATTGTTTATAGTAGATATTCCAGCCTGTAGTTGAACGTGGTGGGGCAGAGCTTAGCCATCAAGGACGTACTTGTCATGTCAGCTGTCAGAACGCAAACATAAATCTCATTTCAACGAAAACATTGGCATCGTAGATGCTCGTGGCTGGTCTGGTAGCGTCCCCAGCTTGCACTCTGGTAGCGTCCCCAGCTTGCACTCTCTGTGAACTAAAAGGACGCGAGTGCAACTGATGTGACATTTTATTGTGATGTCGTTTCGTTCTCCAGGAACTTTGTCACAATACAATATTACATTAGTCGCACTTGTGTCCTCTTTAGCTAACATATTGTCCGTAATTCTACCAACATTAATACAGCGCGCACTCGGGTGCAATCCCCGGCATGAGTGTAACGTTGGGTATTTTTCCTTACACTTGTTGCCCTTCTTCACCTAGCAATAAATAGGTACCTGGGGGTTGGCCACCTTACACCTGCTGCTGCCCTTCTTCACCTAGCAGTAAGTAGGTACCTGGGAGTGAGCCGTTGTGGGTCGCACCCTGGGAAGAAGATTAAGGGAGTGGCGAACGGAATCATTATTTTTTTGGGGGGTCCAATTTCAATGAATTTTTACTGTGATTTAAGCAACATTCATAGTGTTTATAGTGACTTTTTGCCCTAAAAATAGATAGAAAAAATAAATAGTGCCCTATTCAACAGGGCATACAAGTCTCCCTTATCTACAAAATTGGTAAGACGTACAATGCTCTAGTTGACATCAGATGAAAGATAATGGAAAGATAATCTTGATACCAACGTCGTTCGAGCGAAAATGTCAATAAATTTCATAATAAAAAATGTTGAAGTTTAATTTTTTAAGGAGTTTTTGGGAGAAAAAAATCAATAAAAACAAACCGGTAAAAAATATCGCAAATTCCCTGTGCATGGTTGTAGAACCATCATTACTCAATAACGTGTGCAAAAATCATGACTTTCCTATAAATACTTTTCGCCCAAAACGGAAAATAATGTCAATAACTTATTCCTGATTTATACATCTATGTTTTCTGTAAATTCTATGGTCATGGTGTGCAACATTTCAGGATGTTGCACACCTCAACTCATGTTGACAGCCCACAAGCGACTGAGCTGTTATCACTCCCTGCACTTGAATGGAGTCCTCAGAGAAGTTGCAATGGGACCCCAGTAGAAACAAGAGAGAGTCCTCGATGACGCACTGGCTTTACTGGGTTGTTCTTGGTGGCTAACCCTCCCCTAGGTTAAAAATCTGAACAAAATCTTATCTTACAGACTTGTTTTATCTTACTTTGCCTCGTGGTGGTTTACAACTGTCTACTAAGTTTAATCTGTGTGATATAACAAGATATCTTATTAACGAAGAATAAGATGCCAGACATTTTAATTAAGAGAAGAATGAGAAACGTACGTAGCATATGAGAGTCTTTATCGATGAAACGTTTCGCCACACAGCGGCTTCATCAGTCTAATACAAAGAAGAACGGTATAAAGAGAGAGTAGTTTGAGGTAATCAGTCCCTCAGACTGGAATCTGTGTTGAGTCCATCAATCTTGAAGAAAGTACAGCATATGGTCGGAGAAGTGGCTTATATACAGTAGTCAGGTGAGCCGTTCTTTGTATTAAATGTTCCCTATATGAAGATTTCCGTATGTTGCATAAGTGTCTCATTCTTTAACTTGTCAGCTATCAAAACCATTTATCACATCTGTCAGACACTGCAACATCTGTCAGACATTGCAACATCTGTCAGACACTGCAACATCAGAGGATCTTCATACATGGAATTCTTTAACATTTGTCCAACTTTTGGACAAAGACTTAATTTGGTGCAGCCGGAAAACTTGTTTATGTTGATATTTATTCTCCCATCTATGTCGTTTATGTAAAATGTGAACAACAAAGGGCCCAATACTGGCCCCTGTGCAACACCGCTTGTGATTTCTCTCCGTTTATGTAAATTCTGTTGTTTATCTGTCAACTACGTCTCTATACAGGAAGAAAATTCTCCTCCCATTCCTTGTGCCTCGACTTTCTTAAATCTCCAGTGTGGAACTCTATCAAAAGCTTTACTGAAGTTCTTATACACAATATCATATTCATTACCATGATCTACCTCTTCGAATACCTTAGTGAAAAAAGTTAGTAAATTCCTAAGGCAGGAACGCCCTTTTGTAAAACCGTGCTGAGATATATTAATCAATTTATGTCTTTCAAGGTGACTTTGAATAACCTCAGCAATTATTGATTCCATCAATTTTCCCACAATGGAGGTAAGGCTTATTGGTCTATATTTCGAAGCTGAGTACCTGTCACCTGCTTTGTAGATAGGCATCACATTTGCCATTTTCCATTTATCAGGCACTATGCCAGTTTGTAGTGTTATGTTGAAAGACTAGCCAAAGATTTCCTAAGTTCCTCCTTACTTTCCTTTAAAACCCTTACAAACAGTTTATCAGGGCCTGTAGATTTGTTAGGTTTTAATTTCTCTATTTGTCTGAGAATCATGTTACTAGTGACTCTGATATTGCATAATTTATTTTCGTCCTGTTCTACATAATTTTTTTATTCCTGGAATTTCACTAGTATCTTCCTGCATAAAGACTGAGAGAAAATAAGTGTTAAAAATTCTGCACATTTCTTTGACACTGTCAGTGAAGTGATCCCAGTAGTTTTTGAGGGGAAGCCTATCTTGTCCCTAATCTTACTTCTATATATCTGAAAGAAACCTAATAGGTTAATCTTTGAATCTCTTGCGACTTTAATCTCATAATCTCTTTTTGCTTTTCTTATTTTAATTTCTTAACTGTCCATCTTCCTTTTTGATTGACCTATAAATGTCTCTCTTTTGAGATGCTTTAAAATATCGTTTATCCATTTAGGGTAATTTAATTTCCCTATTTGAAACATAAGTAGACTGGGGAGATAGAACTATGCTTTGAAAAAATGCCATATCAGCAATCATCACCACCTACCTGACCCACAGTCAGGTCATTCCAGTTCAAACCACCCAGGTAGTTTTCTAGTCTTATGAAATCAGACAAGCAGAGCTTACAAACCCTCGTTAAATTTTGAACCTCTCTGCAGGTCAGACACTCCAGTGGTTAAAGTTTGAAACCGACCAGAAGAGTCATTCTTCATTTATCTCAGGGACTCAGATGATTCCAAGCCATTAGTCACAACTATCAGTCATGGGTTACAACCATCAGTCATGGGGTCACAGCCATCAGTCATGGGTCACAACCCTATCATTCAGGGATGACATCCATCAGTCAGGAGTCAACCATCAGTCAGGGTACACAACAATCGGTCAGGGGTCACACCCATCAGTCAGGGATCACAGCCATCAGACAGTTGTCACAACCATCAGTTAGGGGTCACAACCATCAGTCAGGAGTCACAACTATCTGTCATGGGTCACAACTATCAGAGGTCACAACCACTACTCAGGTGTCACAACCCTTACTTAGGTGTCACAATCATCAGTCAGGGGCCACAATCACCAGTCAGGGGCCACAATCATCAGTCAGGGGCCACAATCGTCAGTCAGGGGTCACAATCATTAGTCATGGGTCACAACCGTCAACAGACATAGGGTCAACAGTATATCCCGCTTTACACCTCATATGAGTCGCTGCTACCCATGGGGCCAGTGGACGCTCCTGTTTCCTGACTCATCACTAAAGAAGACAGTCAGTGGAATGTGGGTTGCCGCCCTCTTATCTTATCTTATATATTTGGCAGGGAAAATCACCACTAGCTCTAAAGAATTTCTTGTATGTATACTGTACCTGCCTTCTCCTTCCCGTAGCATGACAATAACAAGCTCACTTTACACTGCTCTACGCTAGGATCACTAGGCTCAGCTCATCCCTGGCCTGCGGTTGCACACTTGTAGTATACCTGGTTGTTTTGGTATTACGGTTGTCTTATGCCAGTTGTCCTCCCTGATGCAGTTTTTTTCCTTGATTCGATTAATGCTAAAGAAATTATTTGATATAATAATATTCAGATATACCCAGAGGTATTTTTTGTTTTATGTTGCTGACGTGGTTGCTGACAACTGTATGCTATTTCGTTTTGTTTCGACTTGTGTCAGAATGTAGCATTATAAATCTCGTGATTTTAGCCTCAACGTTTTGTAAAGAAACATTTCTAACAGTCACACACTTCAAGCCACAACTCGTTCACTGTCGTGTGTCAGTTCTGAATTAAAAAGAACTTAAGAAATTTAGTGAGGGAAGTTATCGTCAAGACAGAGGTGGCAACAACTGCCTAATCAGTTGGTTGCTAGCGTTCAACTCTCACTTTTTTGGGGGGATCTGCATCTTTTTGGTCAACAACAATAACACCTTCCACTCTGATCTTGAGAGGACAATAATGCAGTTATATGTTATACAATCGTCCCACTGCGGTAACTCAAGAACACAACCGTGACGGTGAAGCGGTCATGATCTTACCTGTGTCTTGTGGGTCATGAGACGGTACTGGGCCAGCAGGATGGACACACACGCACACAACACCGAGAAAGCCACCAGCATGGAGAAGCCTCTGAAGGAGCACGCAGGATTATGGAAGAGCAGCACCAGGACCACCAAGGCCGGCACCGTCCCAAGGACAGAGAGGATCAGTGACTGGATCAACGGATGGATCCTGCAGCACTCCTGCCTTTTCATCCTGACGGTGCACTCACGAATGTTGCAGCTCACTGTGTCAGTTGGTGTATATAAACTGTGCTGCTTTCAGCGTGGCTGTCGCGACTACCCCGGCTAGGAGAGAGGCGGCGGGACCGCTGACAGTAGGAAAATGCACCTGTTTCCTGTTAGCGGGCGGGGAAGTTCCTAGCTACATACGTACACCCGTTTCTTCCCTCACCTGAATAAAGACGTGTTTTTTTTCCGTTTACCTCTTAAAATTAGACTTATTCACACTTGCATAACGTAGACGTGAAAGTTGTCAAAAAAAATCTTACTTTCTGCTTAGCCTTAACTCACGACTTGCCACGTAACTTGACAAAGCTTGGCAAAGCTTGAGAAAGCTTAACAAAGCTTGGCAAAGCCTTGAGAAAGCTTAACAAAGCTTGGCAAAGCTTGAGAAAGCTTAACAAAGCTTGGCAAAGCTTGAGAAAGCTTAACAAAGCTTGGCAAAGCTTGAGAAAGCTTAACAAAGCTTGGCAAAGCTTGAGAAAGCTTAACAAAGCTTGGCAAAGCTTACTGTACGCGGCTGCACTTACATAACACTGTCCTGAGGTCATACCGATAATTCTACCGAACTTCTGATAAGTTTCGATTATGCTTTTTTGTTATTGCTGTTATTGTTCTTGTTCTGAGTACTTTTATAACTAAAGTGTATTTGTTTGGCTTTGTTTTTTTTTTGATGTTGTCGCTGGTAATGTTGCTTTTGTTGTTGTTGTTGTTGCTGTCGTTGTTACGGTTCTTCCATACACATACACAGACACACACACACACACACACACACAACGCACATGAACACAAAACGCACATACGTAGAAACATACACGTAAAGAGAGAGGGAGAGAGAGAGAGAGAGAGAGAGAGAGAGAGGAGAGAGAGAGAGAGAGAGAGAGGGAGAGAGAGAGAGAGAGAGAGAGAAGAGAGAGAGAGAGAGAGAGGAGAGAGAGAGACTGAGAAGTAGAGAGAGACAGGAAAAAGGAGGAGCGAGGTACGTGAAGAGACTGAGTGAAAGCGAGATTTCAGGTAAACGGCTGAGCGAAGGTTACTCAGTGGAGGGAAACCTGATGTGGGAAACGCTCGGGGAAACGAGTTTCGTAAGATGGTAACAGGTTTTTGTACGAGGCTTCCCAAGTTTCACTTGATGGGGGGATACCTTGATGCTGGGAGAGAGAGCTCTTGATCTACGGAACTGGAGCTACCATCCCCATCCTCGGATTAAGTCTACTTACATGCCATGACCCCTTACGGGTTTGGCCCTTCCCCACGAATGTAATAATAATAATAATAATAATAATAATAATAATAAATTATTAAGAATAATACATTAATAACTATTATTATTATTATTATTATTATTATTATTATTATTATTATTATTATTATTATATTATTATTATTATTATTATTATTATTATTATTATTATTATTATTATTCAGATATTTCAGCCACATATATTTAATTTTAAACAAACCTCACATCTACCCCAGCCCTGGAACAAACCTCAAGTCTACCCCAGCCCTGGAACAAACCTCACGTCTACCCCAGCCCTGGAACAAACCTCACGTCTACCCCAGCCCTGGAACAAACCTCACGTCTACCCCAGCCCTGGAACAAACCTCACGTCTACCCCAACCCTGGAACAAACCTCACGTCTACCCCAGCCCTGGAACAAACCTCACGTCTACCCCAGCCCTGGAACAAACCTCACGTCTACCCCAGCCCTGGAACAAACCTCACGTCTACTCCAGCCCTGGAACAAACCTCACGTCTACCCCAGCCCTGGAACAAACCTCACGTCTACCCCAGCCCTGGAACAAACCTCACGTCTACCCCAGCCCTGGAACAAACCTCACGTCTACCCCAGCCCTGGAACAAACCTCACGTCTACCCCAGCCCTGGAACAAACCTCACGTCTACCCCAGCCCTGGAACAAACCTCACGTCTACCCCAGCCCTGGAACAAACCTCACGTCTACTCCAGCCCTGGAACAAACCTCACGTCTACCCCAGCCCTGGAACAAACCTCACGTCTACCCCAGCCCTGGAACAAACCTCACGTCTACCCCAGCCCTGGAACAAACCTCACGTCTACCCCAGCCCTGGAACAAACCTCACGTCTACTCCAGCCCTGGAACAAACCTCACGTCTACCCCAGCCCTGGAACAAACCTCACGTCTACCCCAGCCCTGGAACAAACCTCACGTCTACCCCAGCCCTGGAACAAACCTACGTCTACCCAGCCCTGGAACAAACCTCACGTCTACTCCAGCCCTGGAACAAACCTCACGTCTACTCCAGCCCTGGAACAAACCTCAGTCTACCCCAGCCCTGGAACAAACCTACGTCTACCACCTGGAACAAACCTCGTCTACCCCAGCCCTGGAACAAACCTCACGTCTACCCCAGCCCTGGAACAAACCTCACGTCTACCACAGCCCTGGAACAAACCTCACGTCTACCCCAGCCCTGGAACAAACCTCACGTTACCCCAGCCCTGGAACAAACCTCACGTCTACCCCAGCCCTGGAACAAACCTCACGTCTTCCCCAGCCCTGGAACAAACCTCACGTCTACCCAGCCCTGGAACAAACCTCACGTCTACCCAGCCCTGGAACAAACCTCACGTCTACCCCAGCCCTGGAACAAACCTCACGTCTACTCCAGCCCTGGAACAAACCTCAGCCCCAGCCCTGGAACAAACCTCACGTCTACCCCAGCCCTGGAACAAACCTCACGTCTACCCCAGCCCTGGAACAAACCTCACGTCTACCCCAGCCCTGGAACAAACCTCACGTCTACCCCAGCCCTGGAACAAACTTCCTCTACTCCAGCCCTGGAACAAACCTCACGTCTACCCAGCCCTGGAACAAACCTCACGTCTACCCCAGCCCTGGAACAAACCTCACGTCTACCCCAGCCCTGGAACAAACCCCTACGTCTACCCCAGCCCTGGAACAAACCTCACGTCTACCCCAGCCCTGGAACAAACCTCCTCTACCCAGCTCTGAACAAACCTACGTCTACCAGCCCTGGAACAAACCTCACGTCTACCCCAGCCCTGGAACAAACCTCACGTCTACCCCAGCCCTGGAACAAACCTCACGTCTACCCCAGCCCTGGAACAAACTCCGTCTCACCCGCCCTGGAACAAACCTCACGTCTACAGCCCTGGAACAAACCTCACGTCTACCCCAGCCCTGGAACAAACCTCACGTCTACCCAGCCCTGGAACAAACCTCACGTCTACCCAGCCCTGGAACAAACCTCACGTCTACCCCAGCCCTGGAACAAACCTCACGTCTACCCCAGCCCTGGAACAAACCTCACGTCTACCCCAGCCCTGGAACAAACCTCACGTCTACCCCAGCCCTGGAACAAACCTCACGTCTACCCAGCCCTGGAACAAACCTCACGTCTACCCCACCCTGGAACAAACCTCACGTCTACCCCAGCCCTGGAACAAACCTCACGTCTACCCAGCCCTGGAACAAACCTCACGTCTACCCCAGCCCTGGAACAAACCTCACGTCTACCCCAGCCCTGGAACAAACCTCACGTCTACCCCAGCCCTGGAACAAACCTCACGTCTACCCAGCCCTGGAACAAACTCGTCTACCCCAGCCCTGGAACAAACCTCACGTCTACCCCAGCCTGGAACAAACCTCACGTCTACCCCAGCCCTGGAACAAACCTCACGTCTACCCCAGCCCTGGAACAAACCTCACGTCTCCCCAGCCCTGGAACAAACCTCAGCTACCCCAGCCTGGAACAAACCTCACGTCTACCCCAGCCCTGGAACAAACCTCACGTCTACTCCAGCCCTGGAACAAACCTCACGTCTACCCCAGCCCTGGAACAAACCTCACGTCTACCCCAGCCCTGGAACAAACCTCACGTCTACCCAGCCCTGGAACAAACCTCACGTCTACCCCAGCCCTGGAACAAACCTCACGTCTACCCCAGCCCTGGAACAAACCTCACGTCTACCCCAGCCCTGGAACAAACCTCACGTCTACCCCAGCCCTGGAACAAACCTCACGTCTACCCCAGCCCTGGAACAAACCTCACGTCTACCCCAGCCCTGGAACAAACCTCACGTCTACCCCAGCCCTGGAACAAACCTCACGTCTACCCCAGCCCTGGAACAAACTCACGTCTACCCAGCCCTGGAACAAACCTCACGTCTACCCCAGCCCTGGAACAAACCTCACGTCTACCCCAGCCCTGGAACAAACCTCACGTCTACCACAGCCCTGGAACAAACCTCACGTCTACCCCATCCCTGGAACAAACCTCACGTCTACCCCAACCCTGGAACAAACCTCACGTCTACCACAGCCCTGGAACAAACCTCACGTCTACCCCAGCCCTGGAACAAACCTCACGTCTACCCCAGCCCTGGAACAAACCTCACGTCTACCCCAGCCCTGGAACAAACCTCACGTCTTCCCCAGCCCTGGAACAAACCTCACGTCTACTCCAGCCCTGGAACAAACCTCACGTCTACTCCAGCCCTGGAACAAACCTCACGTCCACCCCAGCCCTGGAACAAACCTCACGTCTACCCCAGCCCTGGAACAAACCTCACGTCTACCCCAGCCCTGGAACAAACCTCACGTCTACCCCAGCCCTGGAACAAACCTCACGTCTACCCCAGCCCTGGAACAAACCTCACGTCTACCCCAGCCCTGGAACAAACCTTTACGTCTACCCCAGCCCTGGAACAAACTCTCACGTCTACTCCAGCCCTGGAACAAACCTCACGTCTACCCCATCCCTGGAACAAACCTCACGTCTACCCCAACCCTGGAACAAACCTCACGTCTACCACAGCCCTGGAACAAACCTCACGTCTACCCCAGCCCTGGAACAAACCTCACGTCTACCCCAGCCCTGGAACAAACCTCACGTCTACCCCAGCCCTGGAACAAACCTCACGTCTACCCCAGCCCTGGAACAAACCTCACGTCTACTCCAGCCCTGGAACAAACCTCACGTCTACTCCAGCCCTTGAACAAACCTCACGTCTACCCCAGCCCTGGAACAAACCTCACGTCTACCCCAGCCCTGGAACAAACCTCACGTCTACCCCAGCCCTGGAACAAACCTCACGTCTACCCCCAGCCCTGGAACAAACCTCACGTCTACCCCAGCCCTTGAACAAACCTCACGTCTACCCCAGCCCTGGAACAAACCTCACGTCTACTCCAGCCCTGGAACAAACCTCACGTCTACCCCAGCCCTGGAACAAACCTCACGTCTACCCCAGCCCTGGAACAAACCTCACGTCTACCCCAGCCCTGGAACAAACCTCACGTCTACCCCAGCTCTGAAACAAACCTCACGTCTACCCCAGCCCTGGAACAAACCTCACGTCTACCCCAGCCCTGGAGCAAACCTCACGTCTACCCCAGCCCTGGAACAAACCTCACGTCTACCACAGCCCTGGAACAAACCTCACGTCTACCCCATCCCTGGAACAAACCTCACGTCTACCCCAACCCTGGAACAAACCTCACGTCTACCACAGCCCTGGAACAAACCTCACGTCTACCCCAGCCCTGGAACAAACCTCACGTCTACCCCAGCCCTGGAACAAACCTCACGTCTACCCCAGCCCTGGAGCAAACCTCACGTCTACCCCAGCCCTGGAACAAACCTCACGTTTACCACAGCCCTGGAACAAACCTCACGTCTACACCCCTCATGGTGGTCATTTGGGCAAGCACAGTGCAAGAAAAAAAACAGGAACATAAGTAGAGATGAAAGCCCGGACAAAGGCCCCAGAAAAAAAGCCCTGGACAAAAATCCGCAGCGGGTAAAAGCCCCTGGGACAAAAGCTAGCCTGAATTAACCTATCCTAATCTATCCCAACATACCTGAGGAGCCCTTGTCCTAGTTAGCACTTTAGTCTATCTGTAGATTTCCTGTACCCAATTTCAGGGGTCACCGCCACCCGCAGCCCTCTCCTAGACCAAACCTGGTTAGTGGCATGATCAATCAGGCCGTTGGTGTCCGCCGACCACAGTGCAACGTTCATACCGCAGCCCAGCTGATCAGGAACTGACCTAAGCTATCTCTCGTGAAGATAGCTTAGGCATTGTTGGTAATTCCCCTTATGTATAATTAGCTCATCACGCCTCTGCTCTTCACAGGAAGCATCTTGCACCGTCTGCCAAGTCTCTTGTTTTCTTACTGAGTGGTTTCTGTATACAGGTTTGGGACCAGTCCCTCCAGGGTCTTCCAGGTGCAGCTTGTGGTGTATTTTTCTCGCCTGCATTCTACGGAGTACAGCTCGAGGAACTTCAAGCACTCTCAGTAATTTATGTTCTTGACTGAGAGTATACGAGCTGTGAAATGTTCTCTCTACGATTCCACAATTTCTCCTACGTTGAAAGTGCTGTTATTATACAGCAATTTTTAGGCTGAAAGAGTGTGTGAACAACTCTCGAAGAATATTATTATAGTTAGTCTGGCATCTCTTATTTTAAAAGTTCTAGCTATCCTGCCTATTATTTTCCTCGTGGTTTTAATGATAACATTGATGTGCTTCTTGAATGAGAGATCCTCTGACATTATTACTCCCTAGTCTCTCATATCAACCCTCCGTTATATTGAGTAATTTTTATTTCCTCATTTTTTCCATAATATAGAAATGAGATTATGTCTTCACTGAACATCATATTATCATTGGCCCACTGGAAGACTTGGTTAATATCATCTTGGAGGTTCGCTGTCTTCTGTGAATGCCACTCTCATACAAAAGATGATATGCAAAATATGATATGGTGATATGGTTTACATCTCTGTCTATTTCGGATATGAGATTGAGAAAGAGAAGTGGGGCGAGTACAGTGCCTTGAGGAACAGAACATTTTCACTCTGTTGACTATTGCCCTTTAGTTTTATTTATTTGAATGTTAAATGGCCATTTGCTCACCTTTCTAGTTGTTCAATTTGGATCCATTTTGTGAACAGTTATCCCATGGTCACGCATAACAAGGGCATTTGCAAAGTCAGTGTACACGACATCTGCATTATGCTTGTCTACCATTGTATCCAAGACCATGTCGTAATGGTCCAGCAATTGCGAGAGGCAGAAGCCATCTGTTCTATCTCACATAGCCTTAGGCTGTGCAATTTCTACAATTCCCTGTGATTGGCAATCTTCCTTCTTAAAACCCTTTCAAAGATCTTGATACAGTGGGACATCAGGGTAATTAATTTGTCTATAATTGTTTTTTTTAATTGGCTTTGTTGTCACTTTTTTGAGTGAGAATATATTTAGTAGATGGCTATATCTGTGGGATGACTCCTATGTCCAAGCTCCAGCTCCATAGAATATTGTAGGCATGAGTTAATGGTTCCCTGTAATTCTTTATGAATAAGGAGTTCTACGAGTCCAGACCTGGACAAAGTGTTTTGGATGCAATTGATCGCTTCGTCGAAGTCAAGTGGATTTAACGTATTACAAATCGTTCAAGAAAACCTTATTTGCATCGTAAGTCCTTATTAAGCTGATTAGTATTGTGACTTAGGTATTTCACTCATTTCTTCTTGGCTATCGTAAGTGTATGTTCCAAGTCTTATAATTGAAGGCCCGATGTTGTTGCAGCCTGGATTTTTAATAGGAGAAATATTTTGGATTTCTCTTAAGTTCATTTCTTTTGTTTTGCTCCCTCTGTCTCTTCTGGATTCTGTACAATACATTCAGTTTGAGCTCAATGTTCTTTTCTTTTCAAACCAGTGTGTGTGTTTGTTCCTTAGAAACTCTGCAGCCTTTGAGAGTTTAGAGTCTGTCGTCGTTGCCTATAGAGGGCGTGCCTCTCTCCTGTCCACCTTGTATCTCTTCTTCCTCCGAACACACACACGTCACCAACAGTCAGACGGACCCCACATTCGTGACCCCATCGGAAGCTGGAGACGAGGTAATCAAAAAGGAATTACCTACTAAGAATGACGAGTCATCCATACCAGAGACACCACCAGAAAACACAGGTATAACCTCGGTACATGTTAATGTGGTAGGTGCTGAAGAGAGGATTGATTGATTGATTAACTGATTCGTCTGGAACTGAGTCCTGACACGGGTCTCAATCCTAAGATGACCCCGTCTGAAGATCTGGAAGGAGATGTCTTTGAAAATCTGAGTTCTGGTAGCTACGAAATCTTTATCTGTGGAGTAGAAGTCGATCAAATTCAGCTCTTCTGTGGCCGTGATCAGGGTCTTGCTTAGTCCCTGTGAGTTCCGATGCAAAACATTTTATGGACTACAGTGAACATAGGCCATTAATGCCTTCCCCCCCCCCCATCAATGTCTCTGGTTCCTGTGTTGAATGATCGAGTTCATTTGCAAATAAATTCATGGACTCTATTTAGTACATCGTGCATATATTCAAGATCTTCACAACAGTTCTGAAAATCTCTTTGTTTTGTACCGTGTCTATCAGGTCGCACATGACCTCGGTGAAACACGTGATTGTCTACATCATTTGATGGCTCAGGGGTAATATGACATGGCTTCCTCTGTTCCCTTGGGCTATAGTATTGAAATACCTTTTTTTTTCAGAGAAATGTAGACCCCAGCGCTACCAGCCTCCCTTCACACTACACTCTGGGTTAGTAGGAGAATTCTTAAGATACAGATCCATGAAAGTCACTTGACTACCTGTCTCTGACGATCATGAATATTCTTTCCTGTTTATGTATTATCTTTTGGTTTTTTTTTAACAGTTGTTAGGCTGTTACCTGTCTGGTTTTTGTGTTACCTGGTTTTTAACGTCAAGTTATACAACATTTTCTCTCGCCAGTCTTTAGTCTTCAGCTCATCTAGTGAGTGAACCACTTGTCGTGGTGGTGTAAGTGAACCACTTGTCGTGGTGGTGTAAGTGAACCACTTGTCGTGGTGGTGTAAGTGAACCACTTGTCGTGGTGGTGTAAGTGAACCACTTGTCGTGGTGGTGTAAGTGAACCACTTGTCGTGGTGGTGTAATGAACCACTTGTCGTGGTGGTAAACCTGAGTGTTTTAAGTGGACCAGTGAAACCTCGAGGGATTTGAAGGGTTGTTTGGACTTTGCAAAAAAAAAAAAATGTTTGAGCTACTCCTTATCGCTTAACATTCCATTGCTGTGGAATTCAGTTCAATGTATGTATGACTGCCATTCTGGGAACGGTGTTTCTCCTGTGACGCTTCGTCACTTGCTTGTACCTAAGACGTCAACCTGCTGGTTTCAGCTCCTTTAATGGCTTACTCAGATCTACACCGTGTTTATGAGAGCTTCTTATTAGGGCTCAGGTCTATTGTACTACAGGTGTCCGTTCTATATTGCGTTGCTGTTCTATTTACATCACACTGGACCACAGTGGACCACACTGGACCACAGTGGACCAGAACCAGACTGCTGCTGGAGGAACCAGTGTATTTTTCTCGTATCTTAGTTTCAATTCATTTTCATTTGGTCTTACTGTTACATTGTTACTGGTTTTTATTGTGTTTTTGTTCTATTTATATCCCTTGCAATGGAGTGGTTTCTGAAACAGTGAGTGAAACGTTTCGTTGTTATTCGCAGAAAGGAGTAGAATTAGAAGTATATAATTAAAGTGAACAAATAAAACCAGAATAAATAAAGAATTTAAATAGCGTGCTGAAAATATCTAACAAAGACAGGACTCGCAGCAATAAAGTTAGACAAATTTAAAATTAGGAAATCACTGGTTTGGCAATAGGATTATTGATGAATAAAATAAACTACCAAGTGGATAGGTACACGTGTGGGTGTGGACAGGTGTGAGTGGTACACGTGTGGGTGTGGACAGGTGTGAGTGGTACACGTGTGGGTGTGGACAGGTGTGAGTGCACCCTGCCTAGCATTGCCAAATAGGGTAATACAATGGCAGGGTATACTGATTGTATGTAAATAAAACATACAATGTGGGTTATGGTATTGTGTAGATGTTTCTTTCACCAGGGATTTCATTAGTCCACATGCATAGCAAGACATGGGTATTAAGTGGGTTAGAAAGAGGTCCTGAGGGGAAAAAGTCATGAAGTCACACCTGATTAGCCAATACAGAAAGTGAGATTATTTGATTACATTATCTAGTAGTGAGAGAATAAGCCTAGCTACAACGCTGAAGATTGTTAATGATCCCGAGCTTTGATTTATGCTGTTGTTAGTGGTTATTATTGCAGATTGTAAACATAATCTGTTGCGACGGTCACTTTCTTGCCTCTGGTAATTCTGTTTCTTTGGTATGCATGAATTCTTAGTGTTGTTGTGTTGGCATTTGTTAGTAAATTCTTTGATTCTGCAATCTAGGTCTCTGGAGGCTTCGCCGACGTAATTCTTGTCACAACCTCCACATGGTATGTTATAGACACTGGCAGTGGTGTTCATTGGTTTTTTCTTGACCAAGTCTTTTAATATATTAGATGAAATGTAACTTAAGCTAAGGTACTGGAAAGTTTTTTTTTTTTTTGGTTATATTGACGGAAATACGATGTTTATGCTGGTTTTAGTATTTGAAATATAACTGGATCATGTCTAAATATCAAATTTAAGAAGCATTGGTGGCTATAATTATAACCTTAATTTTTAAAGGGGGGTTGAGGGGCAAGCCAGTGGAAGGCCTCGGTCAAAGTTACTTATTATCTTCTCGGCTTTTTCCTTGAAGTCAGAAATGATATATATTGAAGTTCGGGGAAAATTTGACTGTGAAAACTACATTTGGTTTGCAGTACACTTTCAAATAAAGTTTATCATTATCTTTTTGAATCAGTTCGTCTACGAAGGGAATCTGTTCATTATTTTTCTTCAGAGGAGAACTTTATAGAAGGTCCCGTAGAACTGATGTTTGAGGCTGAGGCTGGAGTCGCCGGAGGCAATGAGTAGGATATCGTCGAGGTGTCTTACCGATGTCGCCCTTCAGGAGATGCGAATTTTTAGTCACTCTTCCTCCAGATGTTCCATTTACAGGAAAGTGTCTCGTATAGGAAGGAATGTGTCCCGCAGCACGATTGCTAGCGCTCTCAACTCACACACTGAAGTCCGGGGGTCGATCCCCAGTACGAGTGGAAACATTAGAACGTGTTTCCTTAAGGCATGTTCACCTATCAGTAAAATAGGTACCTGGGTGTTAGTCGATTTTGTTGGTCGCATCTGGGGACAAAATTGACCTAATTTGCCCGAAATGCTCTGCATAACAAGGTCTTAGATTTCCCCTGTTCAGATTTCCTTAGGATAGATCTGATATCCTGCAAAAATTGGTGTTGATCGTATATTATAAATGGGTTCGTATCTCTCGCTAAGGACATTAACCTTTTGTTGATCCAGTAGGCCTGTGTCAGTGCTCCTCCCATCATATATTCTTACGTTCTTACGTGAGAGTGAAAGGCAAGATTGTAGACCAGTCTTGTCTTATCCATTCTGAAGCAAAGAAGGGCTCTTCCTGCTCTGAGATATGAAAATGGAAACCCTGCCAGTAGACACCCTGCTAGTAGACACCCTGCCAGTAGACACCCTGCCAATAGACACTGCCAATAGATTCCCCTACAATTATACCCCTGTCAGTAGACAACCTGCCAGTAGTCAACCTGCCAGTAGACACCCTGTAAGTAGACCCCTGTAAGTGGACAACCCGCAAGACACCCTGCCAGCCGACACCCTGCCAGTACACAAATAACCCGTACATAAGAGAGAGAAACTTATGACGACATTTCGGTCCGACTTGGACCATTTACAAGTCACACTAAGACACGAGAGTGAGGGAACCAGTATATATAGGCGAGGGGGACAGGGACGGGACAAAGAGGGGAAGAAGGAAGTGAAGTAGTGGTAGAGGTATTGCTGGTAGTGTAAGTAGTAGAAGTAGTAGTGGTAGTAGAAAGTAGAGGGAGTAGTTTAGCTTCACAAGAGACAGAAAGGGAAGTGAAGGGAGGCAATAGTACTGGATGTAGTATTAGTGGTGGTAGTAGTAGTAATGGAGTGGTAATTGTAGTAGTAGAAGTAGTAGTAATGGAGTGGTAGTTGTAGTAGTAGTAGTAGTAGTAGTAGTAATGGAGTGGTAATTGTAGTAGTAGAAGTAGTAGTAATGGAGTGGTAGTTGTAGTAGTAGTAGTAGTAGTAGTAATGGAGTGGTAGTTGTAGTAGTAGAAGTAGTAGTAATGGAGTGGTAGTTGTAGTAGTAGTAGTAGTAGTAGTAGTAATGGAGTGGTAGTTGTAGTAGTAGAAGTAGTAGTAATGGAGTGGTAGTTGTAGTAGTAAAAGTAGTAGTAATGGAGTGGTAGTTGTAGTAGTAGAAGTAGTAGTAATGGAGTGGTAGTTGTAGTAGTAAAAGTAGTAGTAATGGAGTGGTAGTTGTAGTAGTAGAAGTAGTAGTAATGGAGTGGTAGTTGTAGTAGTAAAAGTAGTAGTAATTGAGTGGTAGTTGTAGTAGTAGAAGTAGTAGTAATGGAGTGGTAGTTGTAGTAGTAGAAGTAGTAGTAATGGAGTGGTAGTTGTAGTAGTAGAAGTAGTAGTAATGGAGTGGTAGTTGTAGTAGTAGTAATGGAGTGGTAGTTGTAGTAGTAGTAATGGAGTGGTAGTTGTAGTAGTAGTAGTAATGGAGTGGTAGTTGTAGTAGTAGAAGTAGTAGTAATGGAGTGGTAGTTGTAGTAGTAGTAGTAGTAATGGAGTGGTAGTTGTAGTAGTAGAAGTAGTAGTAATGGAGTGGTAGTTGTAGTAGTAGTAATGGAGTGGTAGTTGTAGTAGTAGAAGTAGTAGTAATGGAGTGGTAGTTGTAGTAGTAGTAGTAGTAGTAATGGAGTGGTAGTTGTAGTAGTAGAAGTAGTAGTAATGGAGTGGTAGTTGTAGTAGTAGTAATGGAGTGGTAGTTGTAGTAGTAGTAGTAGTAGTAATGGAGTGGTAGTTGTAGTAGTAAGTAGTAGTAATGGAGTGGTAGTTGTAGTAGTAGTAATGGAGTGGTAGTTGTAGTAGTAGTAGTAGTAGTAATGGAGTGGTAGTTGTAGTAGTAGTAGTAGTAGTAATGGAGTGGTAGTTGTAGTAGTAGTAGTAGTAGTAATGGAGTGGTAGTTGTAGTAGTAGAAGTAGAAGTGGAGTAAGTCTAAGGACAATAAAAGGAGCACTACAGGAGAGCTGATGGCCCAGAAGGGTGGAACCAAAAACAGGGAGAAAAAAAACTGAAGAAGGACAGAACACAAAGGCAGAAGAAGAGAAGACAAAGAAAAATAGGAAAGAAAAGGAAGTATGGAGAGAAGGAGAGGAAAAGATCAGGTCAAGTCACGAGTGTTCTGAAGTTTGAAGCATCTGACAATGTATAATGAGAAAGGAAGACATCTACAGAGACAAAGACACGAGTAAGATTCTTACTAGGAAAATTGTGTTTAAGAGAAGCTTCAACAAGACGGCGACTGTGAAAGCTAGAAGGGTAGACAGTTTTAGCAGAGGATTAGTTAACAGGATCACTGAATCACTGGCACCTCTAAAATTACTGAAAAGAACATTACTGGTGACGGCAAGTCTAACACTACTTATATGCTCTTGAAGTCTGTCAGAGAGTGGCCACTTTCTCCTAAGTATTGAAGAGAACAAGAAGAGCATGAAATAAAGTAGACACACAGAAGCAACAGTAGCAGGAGGAGAGGTGCGAACTAGATTACTGTAAAAGATGTTAGTTTGACGAAAAGTAAGTTTGATGTCTAAGGAACGAACGAGTTGTTGAGATTAGAAAGGCTGGAAATGTAGGGAAGGCAGACAGCAGGAGATTTTACAGGAGTAGAGATTTTTGGAGAAGTTGGTCCATTTAGCACTTGAGAAGGCAGAGTTCGTGAAACTGGAAGGGTAGCCAAGCTAGAGAACGAATTGAGGATCACAAATACGGATAGAACACTTTTCTTGATATAACAAAAGAAAAGTAGTGAATGTACATGCCACTGTGCATAGGCTTGTGATAGCCTGTAGCCTAACGATAGACGTGTTCATCAGGGAAAGAAAGCAAAGAATTTGATTCCCATTCATCTTTAAATTTGATGAAAGGAGCGAGATCGTTAAGGACATCGAGAAATCTTTGGAAGAGACTTAGAGTCACGGGACAAAAAGCAAAGATGTCGTGTACATAGCGGAGCCAGAGTGAAGGGCCCAGTAGGAAGAACAGTCTCGAAGTATTCCAAGAACAGGGGACAGAGGAGAGCCCATAGCAACACCGAAGGCTTCAGAATAAAATTTACCTTGAAAGGAAAGAGAGTCCACACAAAGACGAATAAGATCAAGAAAGACACCAGTAGGTATAGGGAGATAAAGTAACATTTTATTGACCTTTTTCTTGTTCTTAGACTTACTCCACTTCTCCTTCTACTACTACGACTATCATTCCATTACTACTACTACTACTACCACTACTACTACCACCACCACTATTGCTTCCTTTCGCTCCCCTTTCTCTTTCTTGTGCCACTAAAACTACTTCCCCTACTTTCTACTACCACTAATGCTTCTACTATTGCTTCCACTACCAGCATTACCTCTATCACTACTTCTCCCCTTCTTTCTACGTGCGAGTTATTTGTGTATTGTTCCAGTCACGGTATTGTGCCTTTTTTAATCTTTAAACTGTCAGTAGACAACCTGCCAGTAGACAACCTGCCAGTAGACAACCTGCCAGTAGACAACCTGCCAGTAGACGCCTTAATCATAAACCCCTGTCAGCAAGTCATAATAGACCCCTGCAAGTAAACGTGGTAATAACATACACCCTGCCAGTCATTGCCTTGTTGATTGACACCCTGCCAGTCATTGCATTGTTGATACACACCCTGCCAGTCATTGCATTGTTGATAAACCTTCTTTGTGATATATGGTGCCCTCTACTCCACGCCATTATCTTTGCAATAAACGAGAGTCGTCACTTAAATGTGTTAATCCCCGAGTGCCATTTCAGTGAAGGGATTCCAGCCTCTACGAACATGTGAAGAAAATGTGGTCTTGATTTTCACTCTTATGACCTCACGAGATCAATTTTCCTTAGAGCAACCCAAAGGGGATTTAAAAGGCCAGGAAAAGAGGGTAACGAAGAGGGTTTGTGTGTTAGTCTTTGCTGGATGCAGGAAGCTAAGACTGGGAGACCCATCTACATCTCTTTGAAACACCCTGTCCTACGATCTACGGATATGACTCGAGCATCTACTGTTGAAGTAGTCGTAGTAAATGAGTGTTTATCCATGGACAGTTTACACTGAAAGTGAATATTTTTCTTTTTAGTTAAATTTTTTGCAAGTCTTATTATCGAGTGTTGCAAGAATTTACGACCTAAATATGACCAGTAACTCCGTGTTTTAGATAAATGGTGTAATAAAGTCTTAAATATCAGAGTATTAACTATCACTCTCTTTATTCTGCAATAATGATGAGTAGGATATTTTAAGTGTAATGGTAATTAATTTATGAAATAAGTAGAAAGAGTTCAACTATTTTAGTTTGATTGAGAAAATGGAAATAGACTTCTGTCTCCTCAATATTGCAACTCCCATAATCATCTACATTTCTCAGAAACGGTTCGCAGAAAATTTGTCGGTTAGGTTAGGTTAGAGGTTAGGTTAGGTTAGGTTAGGAAAAACATTAAAAATATGATAAAGCCGATCAAAAGTTCTGTGTTTCGAACTGAAAACAGCAGCTAGTGTAAGCCGAAGATTTTTACTGTTTAAGGTGCTTTCAACAGTCGCCCATATGACTGTTTTTACGACAGTGAAATGTGCCCATCTGGCAAAGTTTACATCTTGTTTGGTCTACATCTGGTGGTGGTGATTTAACCTGTCAAAGATACTTGTAACCCAGCCGGAGGCGGGCGGTAGTGACATCCAAGAGTCTGCTTATTTTGTTGGATGCACCATAGACATGTGGCTCCTCCTGCATGATAGAATGATGATAGATGGACTGACTGGTGTCAATCTTCCTCAATTTAAAGTCAAGAAAGTTCATTTGAAGTTCTTTTCGGATTATTGTTCTCAAACTGCTAACTAACAACCCAAGATTCTAATCTACTCTCTCTGAAAGAATCTGAGGACCAATGTGAGATGGAATCCACATTAAGTGCACCTTGACTCCACTGTGTCTGGCTTCTGACACAAGCATGCCACAATTTATACTTAATGAGTTGAGAGCATTTATATATAAGATAGAGAATCAGTTACAATTAGAGTGTCAACCTTAGATACATGGACGCATTTGATTGCAAGGAGTATGGCAAACAATTCTGTCTGAAGGGTAGAGGCCCAGTTATTGATGCGTGCTCCAATTTCTTTACGAGAGCCATCACTCTGTATGACAACAGCAGCGCTACCAGCTGCACCAGTGTACGACAACAGCAGCGCTACCAGCTGCACCAGTGTACGACAACAGCAGCGCTACCAGCTGCACCAGTGTACGACAACAGCAGCGCTACCAGCTGCACCAGTGGATTACTGAACACAACCATCAACATAAGTTATTTGTGAAAGACTCTGCAGTGTGACTAAGTTGTTGTGTCTTTGACATGAATACTGAGCAGCACGTTAGTTAGGATCGTGTGAACCTGAGGAGGGAGACTTCAGTAGGTAGATGAGGATGTCATCAAGTATTCCACTGTAGTGTCATGTGTTGTAAGTGCTCAGAAGGTTACATTGCAGCAGTGCTGGTGATCACTGATGTGAGTCAGGGTGAAGAGGCAAGACAGGGGGAAGGGAATGAACACCGGAGGTGGGAAAATAGGTTATAGGGAGAAGTATTCCTAGTCAATATATTTTGTGAATAGTCTCTCCTATGAACAGTAACTGTGCCTTGGTTCAATTTGCCTTTGTGTGTGTGGCAGTCTGTAAGATTTTTCCCTCCTCATACTCCTGCTATATAACCAATTTTGGTTTTGTATAATAATAATAATAATAATAATAATAATAATAATAATAATAATAATAATAATAATAATAATAATAATCCTGTTCACAAATTTTCGTGATTTAGTAAAGATTCTCAACTAATACCTTTATTACCCTCAATACTTGTGTTTCCGCTGTCTTCACTGTACAGCAACTGAAATCTTCACTGTAGAGGTTATTTATCTCTTCAAAACTCCACTACTCTTTAAACAACAGAATCATCACTCCCATACTTATGTTCTTTCTCCATTTCTGTGTGATATCTCTCAGGGAATATCACATTTGTTATCAGTGATCATTCCTGAGGGCTTCGCTCTTGGGGAAAAAATACTTATGTACAGTTCAGGATATTTATTATATATATATATATATATATATATATATATATATATATATATATATATATATATATATATATATATATCTTCTTTCAATAAATCGGCTGTATCCCACCGAGGCAGGGTGGCCCAAAAAGAAAAACGAGCGTTCTCTTTTGAAATTTAGTAATATATACAGATGAAGGGGTTATTAGCCTCTTGCTCCCAGCATTTTAGTCGCCTCTTACGACACACATGTCTTACGGGGGAAGAATTCGATTCCACTTTCCCATGGAGATAAGCAGAAATAAACAAGAACGCGGACTAGGAAGAAAATAGAAGAAAACCCTACAAATAACATGAGCCTAGCGAATTTCGCTTGCTTCATGTTGTGAGGACATAAGATGGTGTGGTTGCCTCAGAGCAAATTTCATTCTACTCCTCGTTTCCACGAGGCAGGCTAAAACAACACGGGTTCGATCCCTCGGCTAGCAGCAGTTATTGATTAAATACCACTTGTTTGTGGTTACAATAATATATGTACTGCTTGCGGAGGCTAGTATACCAAACGGGGAGTAGAATGAAACTAGCTTTGAGACAACACCATAGTATGTCCTCTCAACATGAAGCAAGCCTAGTTCCCTAGGCTCATGTTGTTTCTAGGATTGTATGGTCCAATGGTTTAGAGCGTCGTGGATTTTCGCTCTCTTCCCAGGCTAAAACAACACGGGTTCGATCCCCCGCAGTTTGTTATTTATACAGTTTAACCTCTGGTCACGACCATAATTCGTTCCAAAACTCTGGTCGTGACCCGAACCTAATTTTCCCATTGGATTGTATGTAAATATGATTAATCCGTTCCAGACCCTTACGAACTGTATGTAAGTATTGTTTTTTTTAAGGTTTTTAAGCACAAAAATAGTTAATTATACCATAGAATGAAGTGTAATAGTATATTAAATGTAAAAACCTTGATTAACACTGAGAAAACCTTGAACAACAGAGAAAACTAACATTGCACGAGTCCTAAGAGTTTTAAAACTCAGGACTCGTGCAATGTTAGTTTTCTTTGTTATTCAAGGTTTTTTCTCAATGTTATTCAAGGTTTTCTCAGTGTTATTCAAGGTTTTCTCAGTGCTATTCAAGGTTTTTACATTTAGTTTACTATTACACTGTGCATTCTATGGTATAATTAACTATTTTTGTGCTTAAAAGTCTTAAAAAACAATATTTACATACAGTTTGCAGGGGTCTGAACGGATTAATCGTATTTACATACAATCCAATGGGGAAATTAGGTTCGGGTCACGACCAAATCGTGTCGTGACCAGAGTTTTGTAACGAATTATGGTCGTGACCAGAGGTTCCACTGTATTGGCTTATTTTACAATCCAATCTACGGAAAAAATATTAAACAACAAGGTTATATCACCCTGCTTATCAAAGATTCAACTTTTCCCTCCTTATATAAATCATGTGTAGCTTTTCAACAAGAACTCAAAATTCCGTTGTGTTGCAAAACAAACCCCATCGCTCGCCTATCTGGAGACCTGGAGTATACCATCGCTCGCCTACCTGGAGACCTGGAGTATACCATCGCTCGCCTACCT
Organism: Cherax destructor; assembly: GCA_009830355.1. Taxonomy (NCBI): domain Eukaryota; kingdom Metazoa; phylum Arthropoda; class Malacostraca; order Decapoda; family Parastacidae; genus Cherax; species Cherax destructor. The sequence goes on from WNWK01000766.1 coordinate 314,276, forward strand.
GGAGACCTGGAGTATACCATCGCTCGCCTACCTGGAGACCTGGAGTATACCATCGCTCGCCTACCTGGAGACCTGGAGTATACCATCGCTCGCCTACCTGGAGACCTGGAGTATACCATCGCTCGCCTACCTGGAGACCTGGAGTATACCATCGCTCGCCTACCTGGAGACCTGGAGTATACCATCGCTCGCCTACCTGGAGACCTGGAGTATACCTGGGGAGAGTTACGGGGGTCAACGCCCCCGCGGCCCGGTCTATGTATTCTTTAATTAATATTCCATTTTTCCAAATTCATCACCGCAACAAAGGGCTGATTTACTTATATATGTATTGCTCACTTATGTTATTCAGTGGAAACGCTCTATCAACACAGCATCTTTCTTATCTAAATCTAATATTCTATTCTGCAATAAAACTTTTTATCTTTTTCATCAGTCGCATTTAAACAAAGAAATTTTTTGATATTCTCAACAGATATTGTCCCCCTGTATAACTGTTTTATACTCTTTTTACCTTTCATGTATAGAAAGGAATTATTGTTACTCTCCGTCAGTCCTTAGGTTTCTTCCCTTCTAGAGTGAAAATTCTAGTTAAGTTTCTTCCTCCTCACTGTCAAAATATTCTCTCTCAGACTCTAAAACCTATATATTTTTCCCTGCATCTCTTCACCTTCACTAATATTCGTTGACCTCTCTTCTTCCTCTTCATATTATCAGTCTTTTTGAATCATTCGCGCGTTGTAAACCGGCTGAATCCCAAAATCTGTCCTTATTTAATAACTAGTTTATCTCCCCTCTTACACCCATCCTCCTGGAAGCTCAGATTAATGTAGCACGCTGAGATAACGTATCTCTAAATATACACTAGGCAACATCTCTTCCAAATATTGTTGAAACCTCTCGCTAACAATCCCTTTTCTTTAAATTCTTCATGTTTACTTAAAATGAACGTAGATCAGCATGTTTACGAGGCAACTTATAATGTGAACAGACTGATATTGTAGTAGGTAGGTTTAGGCTTGGTTAAAAATACTTCTGGCAGTTTGGCAGATACACAGATGATCAAACTAGATGCACAGTATGTGGTCAGCCTCATGGTCACAATTTTGAACACTATGTGTTTCATTGTCTTCTTCCTGGAGAATATACAGATACATAGTATACTTTTGTATGTAGGAGGATCTTGTTTATGAAAATAAGATACCAGGCATATTAAGCAAATATCCTAAATTTGCTCGCAACCAACAAGACAGTTGTGGACATAAATATGTTAACCCTTTTGGGGCCTAGTTCCTAGGCTTTTTGTGTTTCCGTTTGCTCTTGCGCTACCCTCCACAGGTTAGTTAATTATATTTACGCAATAAACTAGTCGCTTCGGAGGCAAGATCTAAAATTATTTACATATTGACACACACTATCATTTTTATGTGTATGTTTGTACTCACGTTAACACTGATGGTGATGAATGAGACATAACCTCTGGCAATCTTGACCGAGGAAACGTTCCGACCACCAGCGGCTTCTTCAGTCCAACGCCGTTCTTCTCTGTCCTGGACTGAAGAAGATACTGGCTGGCGAGACGTTCCCTCAGTAAAGATTCCTTAACTTGTCGGTTTTTTTAAACTACTACACCACATCAATGACGCAAATCATTGCTCCTACACCAATGTTTACATCATAACTTTTCATCTCTCATGCATTAGTACAGTCTCTCATTAGTACAGTCTCTCACTAGTACAGTCTCTCACTAGTACAGTCTCTCACTAGTACAGTCTCTCACTAGTACAGTCTCTCACTAGTACAGTCTCTCACTAGTACAGTCTCTCACTAGTACAGTCTCTCACTAGTACAGTCTCTCACTAGTACAGTCTCTCACTAGTACAGTCTCTCACTAGTACAGTCTCTCACTAGTACAGTCTAGCACATTGGTCTCACTCATACTTAGAATAATAACATGCATATTTTCTGTAACTTAAATTGTCCATTACCATATTTCTTTCTAAGCAGAACTCAATTGAGGTCAAGTTATCGCTTGCAACAGCCACTGCAACATTCCTCACTCAACCACTGACAATATTGTCTCCCATTTTTCCACTTAGGTTTCTGAAAAAAATTATAATGAACCTTGGTTCAAAAAATCGTACACCTTTTCTAAACTTATATAAGAATATTTATTCTCTCCTACAATTCTCTCTCATTTTCTCTCATCCTCTCACATCTTCTCATATCTAATTTCTTCATCTCACATCCTCTCATATCCTCTCACATCCTGTCTCATATCCTCTCTCATCATCTCACATCCTCTCATATCCTCTCTCATCCTTTGACATCCTCTCATATCCACTCTCATACTTCACATCCTATCATATCCTCTCTCATACTTCACATCCTCTCATATCCTCTCGCATCCCCTGACATCCACTCATGTCCTGTCATGTCTTCTCACATCCTCTCATATCCGCTCTCATCCGGGTTTATAAACCTTGACTGTTATCTCCTCACATCCCACTTACGATTTAAACCACACAACCCATAAATTTATATAATTATAATGTTTTAAATTACGTAATTTTCCCTTCAACATTACGTTCAACTCTTCTTTAGTCTCACTCTCTCAGACTCATTCTCCTTCTATAATTCACTTTGTCTTGGTATCAGTTTTCTTTTTTCCCCCGACGCTGAACGTCTCCCAGTTCTGCAAAAAAAAAATATTTGCAAACAAACAAAAAAATCAGAGGCCTTTTTCAGATCAAAATTCGAGTAATGTACAGATGAGAGTGAAGACTCTTTGTTTACTGCTTCAGTACACAGCATATATGGCTTTATATTAGCTTCGTCTCCTGCTCTCATCTCTTTTCCTGCATTTAAATTTATCTAATATATGAATTAATAGCTGCCTCTATATTTGGCTGCTTGGTTGGTCAACTGGGTGTAAGGCCTATCAACTACACGAGGGTTTAAAGCCTATCAACTACACGAGGGTTTAAAGCTTATCAACTACACGAGAGTTCAAAGCCTATCAACTACACGAGAGTTCAAAGCCTATCAACTACACGAGGGTTTAAAGCCCATCAACTACATGAGGGTTTAAAGCCCATCAACTACACGAGGGTTTAAAGCCCATCAACTACACGAGGGTTTAAAGCCTATCAACTACACGAGGGTTTAAAGCCTATCAACTACACGAGGGTTTAAAGCCTATCAGCTACACGAGGGTCATATAGGCTGCATGTAACCTGTCAAGAATTCTTTAATCTTAAAATAGCGATTAAACTCTTCATACACTATGCACTGAAGAACGTATACCTCTGGCTGTATGGATCCTGTTTTCTGCATTTAAATGTTCGAAACGTATTAATTGGTACAAATAAACAATTAAATTAATTTGCCAGTTACTTATATATAATTTATTCGTTGTTAAGGTGAGCCAGTAGTCTGTGACAAGCTCATTTTGTGTCACTAACGAATAAACTTTTAATAAAGTGGTTTAATACATACAGGAGAGACCCAGTGTTGTCTCACTCGCTGCTATACTCTTAACTTTACTTGAGAATAAGTGAATCAGTATTTTTTTTCGGGTAACACTGGTAAGGACGCTTACCCTTGACTGTCTTAGTGTTTATCATGCTGTCCTGTCATATATTTGTTAATGGGTCGGTCGTAGATCAGGACTCCTAAATTGAAATGGATAGGTTTTAGGAGTAAGAACTACTAAGAGACCCGCAAGAAATAGAACTTGTAAATAAGAATATGGAGGATTTTTTTTTCTGCCACCTTACGTGTTATGAGACAGAAAGGAAAGACCTGTAATCTTGCCAAAGTGCAAAACATTTAACTGGCTTCCGTTTCACACACACATAACATCAGTGCAGTGTTTTCTTCTATGTTTGCTGTCTGTCACCTTCATGACTTGCTAGACCTTGCCTGTCTCAACACTATGGACTTCTCACCTGAGTATTCACTTGAAGGTTTGAGTCACTCCACCAACGGCGTTGTTTTAATACATGCCTTGTAGAAACACATATAACTACGAGAATAATGATGGTGAATGTTGTCGTAGCAGAGAGGACGAAGACAGCAAGGACAGCCACAGTAAACAAAACTGAGCCCAGGATAACCACCACGCACACCCACACGTCTACACCCATCTTACTTAACCCACCTACTGCTTGATGGACTCATATTTGTCATTCAGTAGCTGCTGTTGTTCTCAATGCTGAATATTATCTCTGATTACACCACCTGAAGCGAAAGCAAACAGTGTTACCCCCTGAATCACAATACTCTTACCTCGTTTTCTGTTGCACTCTAGCTTGGCACTCCTCAAAATACTACTTCATTCCTCCTGTGCCAGGGATAGGCTATCTTGAGCGATAGTAATATACAAATAGTACTACTATCTCTAGTCCTGCTGGAACGAACTCTATGAGGCTCTAGTAGCTGATGAGCCTTTAACATTACAAGGGGCCTTCTATATAGTAGTAGTATGTCATTGATGTCAGCTATGGTCTGTATACCTTGTACATGTACTACTTGTAGAAATAAAAATATTATTATTGTTATTATTTAATGGCATATTAATTGGTATACGAGTCGAGGAATCTCAGGGGGAAGCTGAATATTTTCCGGGCAACACCCAAGCATTTTCATAATAAATTCTCTGGTAATCCATCAGTTACTTGCGTTTGAGATGGATTATTTGCATATTTTAATTATTCAAACTGTAATTTTTGTGCTAATTTATGCACTATGTTGTAGTAAAATGGAAATCAAGGAACCCTGAAAAAATCAGGTCAAAATTCTTCGGTAAAGTTCTTCCCCATACTCCTGTGCATCCTATCAATGTCTCTCAGCTCAGACTAACAGTATTTATCACTATGCATAACACTACTCCTGTGCATCCTATCAATGTCTCTCAGCTCAGACTAACAGTATTTATCACTATGTATAACATTACTCCTGTGTGTCTAGATTATGGTATGGAAACAGGTAGCTTTTGTTCCCACTATGTACTTATACAGAATAGTGTGGTATCATATAGCTGATGTGACCAGTTTGGATAAATAAAAAAATTACTAATATTTTTGTGGAGTATTTTAGAAACAGCTGACAGAGAACTTGGAACAATTAGCCACTATTGGTGTCAAATGAAACTTTTTAACCCTGGACACAGAAATTAGAATTTGCAAGAAGAAATACCATCAAGTCTGGTGGGAAGAAGTGGACTCCATAACCCCGCTAACTTAGTGTACTGATGCCCAGACTTACTAGCATCTTCTCCACACAAGATAATGATCCTAGCATCTTCCTAACATATGTCATTTGCATTTTTGCCAACTCTCCCAAAAGATTAAAAAAATTTCTCAGCAATTACTCATCCACAACTCTATTACCTACAGGTTCTCTACACATATACTGCTATGTGTCCTCAGTGCTCAGTGCCCCAAGGCACTGTCCTGGCACCTCTGCTGTTTCTCATCCTCATAGCAGACATAGATAAAAACACCCAGCACACTTTTGTATCATCATTTGCAGATGACACTAAAATAAGCATGAAAGTCACTACGGTAGAGGACACTGAAAAATTACAGGAGGACATAAGCAAGGTCTTCCAATGGGCAGTGGAGAACAACATGACGTTCAATGGTGATAAGTTTCAGCTGCTTAGGTATGGAAAAAATGAAGAACTCAAAAATAACACTATATACAAAACGCAAGAGGGTCACCACATAGAACGAAAGGAACACGTAAAGGACTTGGGAATAATTATGTCTGCTGATCTGTCGTTTAAAGACCATAACAAGACAAAGATCACAACAGCCAGGAAGATGACGGGGTGGGTATTGAGAACTTTCAAAACAAGGAAATAATGCCGATGGTGACACTATTCAAATCGCTAGTGCTCCCTCACTTAGAATACTGCTCAGTGCTGACGGCCCCGTTCAGGGCAGGAGAAATAGCAGAGCTGGAACAAATCCAGAGATCGTTTACGGCTCACATTGAGCCATTGAAACATCTAAATTATTGGGAACGCCTTCAAGTCTTGAACATGTACTCATTGGAGCGGAGGAGAGAGAGATACATGATAATATATACATGGAAAGTACTTGAGGGCCTGGTCCCAAATCTGCACACTGCCATAACAACATACTGGAGTGAGAGATATGGGAGAAAGTGTAAAATAAACCCAGTGAGGAGCAGGGGTGCGGTGGGGACAATACGGGAGCACTGTATTAACATCCGGGGTCCCAGACTATTCAACATCTTACCAGAAGATATCCGAAACACGGCTGGAACCAGTGTAGAAGCCTTCAAGAGGAAACTGGACAAATATCTTCACCAGGTGCCAGATCAACCAGGCTGTGATGGATATGTGGGGCAGCGGGCCTCCAGCAGCAACAGCCTGGTTGACCAGGCAAGCACCAGACGAGCCTGGCCCATGGCCGGGCTCAGAGAGTAGATACTCTCGAAACTCTTCAAAGGTATATCAAAGGTATGTATGATGATCTATGTAACTGTATTTGTGTATACCTGAATAAACTTACTTACTTACTAGAATCACTGAAGCGAATACCTTAGGTATCTTTAAAAATATGTTTAAGCAGGTACATGCATAGGGTTGAGTTGGTCCTGTCTAGCATGGGCCAGTAGTCCTGCCACAGTGCTAATTCTTCATTATGTTCTTATTACACAACAAGAAGCGTTGAATGTAGTCTCATCATATACCTGGAATATACCTGGAGAGGGTTCCGGGGGTCAACGCTCCCGCGGCCCGGTCTGTGACCAGGCCTCATGGTGGATCAGGGCCTGATCAACCAGGCTATTACTATTGGCCGCACGCAAACCGACGTACGAACTACAGCCCGGCTGGTCAGGTTCACAAGCTTGAGAACGTAGAGAGATTTACAGTCATGCTTGTTCCAAAACTGAGAGTTGAATTATATGAAGAGGCTTAAAGACTTTAACTGAATAACCTTGGAAGGAGACTGGCCAGGGGATACATAATAATGGCGTACAAGATACTCAAGAACTTTCAATATGACTGGAAGTGATAGTTTGAAAAGTTAGGATGCTAGGAAATATTTTTTTTCAGCCTTTGGATGGTAAAGAAGTTAAACGAGTTTCATCAAGAGTTGTTAGAGGCAAACTCCATACACAGTTTCTAGAATAGGTATAATAAGACCCAGGAGGCCAATAGCCTGTAAATGCGAAACAAGGTTTGAAGATAAAAGGCAAACGCAACTCCCCGTATGTTCTTGAGGTCATAAATTGAGGCTGATCACAGATGAGCCATAGACACTTCAGTATAAATGTTATGAACAAAGAAACAAGATAGGTGATTGTGCAGTGGAAATGAACTCTACCCATGGGTTCGAAAGTAGATAAAATAGAGTCCAAGAGGCTAAGAACGAACTGCTCCAGTTGACTCCAGGTTAAGAGACTGGGTCAGAAACTGGAGTGTGACTCCAGGTTCTGGAGGGATTACCCTCTGATTTAAAATCCATTTTTTTTTTTATTAACACATCGGCCGATTCCCACCAAGGCAGGGTGGCCCGAAAAAGAAAAACTTTCATCATCATTCACTCCATCACTGTCTTGCCAGAGGGGTGCTTTACACTACAGTTATAAAACTGCAACATTAACACCCCTCCTTCAGAGTGCAGACACTGTACTTCCCATCTCCAGGACTCAAGTCCGGCCTGCCGGTTTCCCTGAATCAGTTCATAAATGTTACTTTGCTCACACTCCAACAGCACGTCAAGTATTAAAAACCATTTGTCTTCATTCACTCCTATCAAATACGCTCACACATGCTTGCTGGAAGTCCAAGCCTCTCGCACACAAAACCTCTTTTACCCCCTCCCTCCAACCTTTCCTAGGCCGACCCCTACACCGCCTTCCCTCCACTACAGATTTATACACTCTCGAAGTGTATAAATTACATAATAACACGTTGCTAAAAATCACAATATATAATCAAGATAAGGAAACAATATTCTCTCTAACAAACATAGGATCACAATCAATTCCTCTTAATTTTACTAAATTTTCACTCTTTCATCCCACGATAACTTCCATCTTCTAGTCCTTGGAGGGATCATATTAATGTACATTATTAATATTGTTGATCAATTTTATTGTATTTAAATAACGGTAGTTTTCTTCTATATAATGAAATCCGTGGTTTACCTACCCAAACATAATGGCTTACCTGTTGACCCCCGTCATCTCGCGGTGAATGTAATGCCTGGCTTTTCTTGAGTAGTAGCAACAAGATGGTGGTCAGCACGACCTGTACGACACACACTGCAAGCAGCATCTGCCAGGGTATGGTATACCCCAGCACTGCAAGCACCCCCACTGTACACGGCACAGGTATCCCCGCTACCACAATCATCAGGATAACTTCTAACACTTTCCAGACTTTATGATTTTCGTTCATGGTTGGTGTTTGTCTAGCCGTTGTGACAAGTAGAGTGCTGATGATACAATGTTTCTTACTTGCCTGGGACCTGAGCTATGTTATAGACATGCGAGGCGAGCTTGATGTTTATGCATGATGGTGTAACACTGGTTTCCTGGTTTCCATTTACCTTCAAACGTAGCTTACCCATCATGGTGCAACACTGGTTTACTCTCGCCCTCATAACGAGGCTCTCGCATCATGGTGCAACACTGGTTTAATCTCGCCCTCATAACGAGCTCTCGCATCATGGTACAACACTGGTTTAATCTCGCCCTCATAACGAGGCTCTCGCATCATGGTACAACACTGGTTTATTCTCGCCCGCATAACGAGGCTCTCGCATCATGGTGCAACACTGGTTTATTCTCGCCCACATATTTGTAATTTCACATTTTATTTTCAACTTCAATTTTAAAGATAGTTTGTAACCAGAAAAAGGGCATAGCGCATATTATTTTTGTTTAAGAACATTAACTACCCTGTTGTTTGCAGCTTAATATTGCTCAGGGTGAAAACTTCTGGGATAAAAACAAAAGAAATGAATCGAAGAGAGAGGTTCTGGCTAGGCTGTGGCGACCTACCACACGATACCAGAAATACTACTTTTTCACACCACCGAGAATACAAGCTGTTATTAGGGTCAACTAGTGCCTGGGGGGAAAAAAGGGGCTGTAATCAGGTTCGATCTAAGGTGGTAGATGTGAAAAAAGACTCTTATGTACAGATCAGGACATTTATTAAAAGAAAATTTAGGACCTCAGTCTAAATAAGTCACTGTCTGACTTTTCCGGGTTATGTTTGTGGGTAATTTACACATATGTTACTATATATGATAATTTGTGTAAAAGTATTTATGTGTACATGTACCTAAATAAACTTACTTACTTACGTACTTACTAACGTTTCGACAAGAATGGCTTCTTCAGTCCTCGGGGCGAAACGTTTTCTTTCACAAATGTCCAGATGTTTATAAGTGTCCTTTACCACATATTGTCGGTATTACCAGAGCATTTTTCAAGGTAGCGGATAAGAGGCCAGATACCATAGATCAAGCACCAAGCTTGCTGCTAGGTGAACACCCAGGTACCTGCTTGCCGCAAGGTGAACACCCAGGTGCCTGCTTGCTTCTAGGTGAGCACCCAGGTGCCTGCTTGCTTCTAGGTGAGCACCCAGGTGCCTGCTTGCTTCTAGGAAGCACCAGGTGCCGCTGCAGTGAGCACCGGTGCCTGCTTGCTAGGTGGCACCCAGGTGCGTGTTAGTGAGCACCCAGGTGCCTGCTTGCTTCTAGGTGAGCACCCAGGTGCCTGCTTGCTTCTAGGTGAGCACCCAGGTGCCTGCTTGAGTAGCCCCAGGTGCCTCTTGTTCAGGTGAGCACCCAGGTGCCTGCTTGCTTCTAGGTGAGCACCCAGGTGCCTGCTTGCTTCTAGGTGAGCACCCAGGTGCCTGCTTGCTTCTAGGTGAGCACCCAGGTGCCTGCTTGCTTCTAGGTGAGCACCCAGGTGCCTGCTTACTTCTAGGTGAGCACCCAGGTGCCTACTTGTTTTTAGGTGAGCACCCAGGTGCCCGCTTGCTTCTAGGTGAGCACTCAGGTGCCTGCTTGCTATTAGGGGAACTCCCATGTGTCTGCTTGCTTCTTGGTGAAGCACCCAGGTGCCTGCTTGCTTGTAGGTGAGCACTCAGGTGCTGCTTGCATTAGGGAACCCCATGTCTGCTTGCTTCTGGTGAACACCCAGGTGCCTGCTTGCTTAGGTGAGCACCCAGGTGGCCTGCTTGCTTCTAGGTGAGCACCCAGGTGCCTGCTTTTGGACACCCAGTGCTGCTTTAGGTGAGCACCCAGGTGCCTGCTTGCTTCTAGGTGAGCACCCAGGTGCCTGCTTGCTTCTAGGTGAGCACCCAGGTGCCTGCTTGCTTCTAGGTGAGTACCCATGTGCCTGCTTGCTGCTAGGTGTACACCCAGGTACCTGCTTGCTATTAGGGGAACTCCCATGTGTCTGCTTGCTTCTTGGTGAACACCCAGGTGCCTGCTTGCTTCTAGGTGAGCACCCAGGGGCCTGCTTGTTTCTAGGTGAGCACCCAGGTGCCTGCTTGCTTCTAGGTGAGCACCCAAGTGCCTGCTTGCTTCTAGATGAGCACCCAGGTGCCTGCTTGCTTCTAGGTGAGCACCCAGGTGCCTGCTTGCTTCTAGGTGAGCACCCAGGTGCCTGCTTGCTGCTAGGTGTACACCCAGGTACCTGCTTGCTATTAGGGGAACTCCCATGGGTCTGCTTGCTTCTTGGTGAACACCCAGGTGCCTGCTTGCTTCTAGGTGAGCACCCAGGGGCCTGCTTGCTTCTAGGTGAGCACCCAGGTGCCTGCTTGCTTCTAGGTGAGCACCCAAGTGCCTGCTTGCTTCTAGGTGAGCACCCAGGTGCCTGCTTGCTTCTAGGTGATCACCCAGGTGCCTGCTTGCTATTAGGGGAACTCCCATGTGTCTGCTTGCTTCTTGGTGAACACCCAGGTGCCTGCTTGCTTCTAGGTGAGCACCCAGGTGCCTGCTTGCTTCTAGGTGAGCACCCAGGTGCCTGCTTGCTTCTAGGTGAGCACCCAGGGGCCTGCTTGCTTCTAGGTGAGCACCCAGGTGCCTGCTTGCTTCTAGGTGAACACCCAGGTGCCTGCTCGCTTCTAGGTGAGCACCCAGGTGCCTGCTTGCTTCTAGGTGAGCACCTAGGTGCCTGCTCGCTTCTAGGTGAACACCCAGGTGCCTGCTCGCTTCTAGGTAAGCACCCAGGTGCCTGCTTGCTTCTTGTTAGTGGTACACACAGTGCCTCTGCTCCCTCTGTCAGGACCCACGGAGAGATGATGTCCGGCCCCACCGCCCTTAAGTTATCTAGTTCACTCAGCAGCCTCTTCACCTCCTCCTCGGTTGTGTGTATTGTGTCCAGCACTTGTCCAGCATTTATACCTATGTATAGATTTTACCACTACCATTCTTGCTGTCTAGGTCATTCCACTTCCTCTAAGATTATAGAAGTATTTCTTAACATCCTGTGTCTCATCTGTGCCTTTGTGTACCTGAGATCCGCCTCTCAAACATTCTAACTGGCCACCCTCTAATTCCCTCTCAATATTTTGCACGTTATAATCATATCACCTCTGGTCTCTCTGTCCTCTAGAGTCGCCAGGTTTAGCTCCTCTAGCCTCTATTCATATGTCATACTCAGCTTTGGGATTAGTTTCGTTGCAAACGTTTGTACGTGCGTCCGTACTTATTTACAAGCAACGGACGTAGTACAGTGGTGACCACTGTTTGTACACACACAACGCCTGTTTGTTCATAAACGACATGCTTGTGCAGTATTAAGGCGGCTATTACCAACACACTTCCTGTACACAGTGTGACGACATCACACTGCCAGTACAGTAGTCAGGAAATACCAAGGCAGTAAATGTCTTTCGTCCAGTCATATCACCAGGGACTTCAGTGTGGAGGAGTGTAAACAACGTGAACGTGGAATGTAAACATGAGAGTGGAGGGTAAACAACTTGATTATTGACTGTAAACAACTTGTGTGTGGAGTGAAAACAACTTGAATGTAGAGGAGTGCAAACAACTTGAGTGCAAAAGAGTGTAAACAACTTGAGTGTAGAAGAATGTAAGTAACTTGAGTGTAGAGTGTAAACAACTTGAGAGTAGAAGAGTGTAAGTAACTTGAGTGTAGAGTGTAAACAACTTGAGCGTGGAGGAGAGTGTAAACAACATTACGATTTCGTGAGTCATGAGCGTGGAGGAGTGTAAACAACTTGAGCGTGGAGTGTAAAGAACTTAAGGGTGGAGTATAAACAACTTGAGGGAGGAGTGTAAACAACCTGAGGGCGGAGAAGTGTAAACAACTTGAGAGTGGAGTGTAAACAGAGGCATACGCAGGATGCCCTAGATGGTTGTTTATTATCAGCTACTGACGGTGCAGCACTAGTGATGCTAAACCTCACCACCTCACTTAACTACCATCACAATACGTAGTCAACTATCCTCGTATAGCATTGTCAAACACTGCCCTCACATAGCATGGTCAAATACTGTCACATGGCATAGTCTACTACACTCACACCATAATCAACTACCTTCACATAGCATAGTACTTCTCTTCACATAACTTAGTCTACTACCATTACATAGCATAATCAACTTCTTTAACATAGCATGTTCAACTATCCCCACATAGTATAGTTTACTATTTTCACATAACAGTCAACTACCTTTACATAGCATAGTCAAGTACCTTCACAAAGCATACCTGGAGTATACCTGGAGAGGGTTTCGGGGTTCAACGCCAATTACCCTCACATAGCTTCAGCATCTAAGCATAACATGGACAAAACAAACTTCACATATCATGAATTGACTTGTGCAAAATTTAGTTATATTTTCTTATCAGTTGTATACCTGGATGTGTAATGTTGTTATTGTATAAGTATCGTATGTCAGTAGCCATCAAGAGTGTACTCAATAATCGTCCTAATAGATAGACGCTATGTACGACTCATATAGCCGTTGGGCATTAGTGCCAGATGCCTAGAACAGGTCAGTTTAAACCCAGGAGTGGTAGTGTGTAGATGTACCTGACTGCTCTCTCCGTGTCCACATTCTCCTGGACAATAAACGGCAGAACTTGAATAGTCTACTCATTCTCCAACAATCTTGTGAACGTACATAAGTCCCGATAATGACATGACAGTTTGATGACTGCGATGGGATACGATGAGATATTAAATGTATAAGACCCCTCTTTCTTGTTTAGTACTTGCTCCAGTCCAACTGCCTCAGGAAAATCTGTGGACGACAGATGTTTCCCTTCCTCTGGTGGGATGGACAGACTCTCGGAAGAGTTCTCTCCTCCTCCCACAGAAACATATCCATATTCACAGGTAGTGAATAAGATCTGCCAGATTTGTGTTAGCCTAGACAAGGAAAACGCTTCAGTGATACAACATCCAAGTATCGTTCTATGAACAAACCCTTGATATTACATGAGTCACTATCAACAACAACATGACCACCTTTGAGTATAGAAGAAACAAGTGCACCCACTGCTACAGAAGCGTCTTGAAGTCGACCAGTGATGCTTACGAGAAGGCATTACCTTGGCCAAGTAGTTGTTTACTACCAGAACATCCCCTGTGGAGTAACGACCACTCAAACCAGCAACCATGGCAGATCAAGGTCCTGACCCTAGATCTGTCTGGGTGTCTCCTGACACCTGAGGTGTCCTTATACTCTCCTGCAGCAAAGAAGACAGGTACAAAGTGAAGGCCTGTTGTACCTGACCATAATTAAATTCACCAGTCAAAGAACCAGACAACCAAAAGCAAGACAAACACGGGATGGAGTAGTTTTTTCTTTACCTATACATACTGTCCCTGTCCCTGTTCTCCCATCAGTTTAAAGTAGGTACCTGGGTGTTAGTCGACTGGTGTGGGTCGCATCCTGGGACAAAACTGACCTAATTTGCCGGAAATGCTCAGCATAACAAGCGGCTTTCTATATAGTAGTATGTCATTGATGCCAGCTATGACCTGTATACCATGTACATGTACTTGTAGTAAATAAAGATATTATTATTATTATTATTATTATTATTATTATTATTATTATTATTATTATTATTATTGTTATTATTATTATTATTATTATTATTATTATTATTATTATTATTATTATTATTATTATTATTATTATTATTATTATTATTATTATTATTATAACATAAATGTTTAGTTAAATCAGCAACATAACAATAAGTCAGAGAATGGAGAGAGACTCATAACAGCAGGTTTATACCTCAGAATAGATAAGAGAGTATGAGTGTACAAGGTCAGCTTGAAGAGTGTCTGACCCACAGCCAGGTGGTCAAACATATCACTTGACACGTCCAGCTCTCATGCTATTGGTTGATTGAACTTGACAATTAATAGAGCAGTGGTACCTCAGAACTGCTATATTCTGAATTGTCAGTTCTCTGGTGGAGAGGGGATGCCAATGGGTGTGTGATGAACGTCGAATAGATTGTAATGTACTTGTCATAAATTAGACACATATGCAACACTTGGGTATCTTTATTGAGAAAACGTTTCGCCACACAGTGTCTTCATCAGTCCAATACAAAGTAGATAGGTGTAAGGAGAGGAGGAGTTTGAGGTAATCAGTCCCTCGGCCTGGAGTCGATGTGTACAGTCCATCAATCTTGTAGAAAGTACAGTACAGGGCCGTAGAGGTGTCTTATATACTGTAGTCAGGTGAGCGAAGTAGGTCTTCGTCCAAAGGTTGGACAAGTGTTGAAGAATTCGTTTGTATCAAGATCCCAAGATGTTGCTGTGTCAGACACCTATCTACTTTGTATTGGACTGATGAAGCCACTGTGTGGCGAAACGTTTCCTCAATAAAGATACCCAAGTGTTGCATATGTGTCTAATTTATAACTTGTCGGTTCTCTGAACCTTTCATCTACAATGTACTTGTCGCACCCTCCCTACCCTGAGAGCACTGCAATAGCTGGGAAATAGCATCCCCCAAAATGTACATTGCGGTGCAGGTTTAATGTAATGTCCAAGATTTCTCACTTGATATTAGAAGCAGGACCTGATGCAGCTGTGGGCATCCTGTCTTAAACCTGGCTAGTCAAACAATTTAGATATGCGATAGAAGGTTACACTCCCATCCTCACGACACAAAGACACTAACAGCTTAATAAGAACATAAGAACATAAGAAAGAAGGAACACTGTAGCAGGCCTACTGGCCCATGCGAGGCAGGTCCAAGTCTCCAACCGGCTTAAGCTAATGCCCCGACCCAGCCAGGTCAGGTTACATTCACTTAAGAAGGAGCACGGCATCTGACCTAGTAGCACAAACTAGTCAGGTACAACTCACACCCACCCGCACCCACTCATATATTTATCTAGCCTATTTTTAAAACTACACAACGTTTTAGCCTCTATAACTGTACTCGGGAGTTTGTTCCACTCATCGACAACTCTATTACCAAACCAATGCTTTCCTATATCCTTCCTGAATCTGAATTTATCCAACTTAAAGCCATTGCTGCGAGTCCTGTCAATACAAGATATTTTTAGCACGCTATTTACATCCCCTTTATTTATTCCTGTTTTCCATTTATACACCTCAATCATATCCCCCCTAATTCTACGCCTTTCTAGAGAGTGCAGATTCAGGGCCCTCAGTCTATCCTCATAGGGAAGATTTCTGATACATGGAATCAACTTAGTCATCCTCCTTTGTACGTTTTCCAGAGCATTTATATCCATTCTGTAATACGGTGACCAAAACTGTGCAGCATAATCTAGATGAGGCCTAACCAAGGATATATAGAGTTGAAGAACAACCTGAGGACTCCTATTATTGATGCTTCTTGATATGAAGCCAAGGATTCTGTTCGCTTTATTGCGAACACTTATGCACTGTTGTCTTGGTTTTAGATTACTGCTAACCAGAACTCCTAAATCCTTTTCGCAATCAGTAGTATTAAGATCTACATTATTTAGTTTATATGTGGCATGGTTATTGTCCTGTCCAATATTTAGAACTTTGCATTTATCTATATTAAACTGCATCTGCCACTTCTCCGACCACTGCATCAGTCTATTCAAATCTTCCTGGAGTGCTCTAATGTCCTCATTTGAATGACCAGCAACCGGGAGGCCTAGTCCTGGACTGGACTGTGGGGGTGGTGACCTCCAGAAGTGACTCCTCTTACTGATACACTTTATCTGTATTTCTCGCAACTCGATACTTTTCTGAAGAACATAAGTTTTGGGCTCTCAGTCTATCTACGTTTCAAATATCCTTGATGGAAGGAATTAAACTTATCCTTTTTTGTATGCTTTCCTGCGCATTTATATACATACTGTAGTATGTATACTGATAAGTAGAATGATAAGTAGAATGTAGCTTCAGTATATCTGTATCAAGCATTAGAAACAGCATTAGGAGAGACGTCAATGATGAATCTAGATGTTATGAAAATACGATTAGAGGCTTCTGTAGATCTATGACTCATTATGATAACGCGAACGTAGATAACTATGAACTCTGTGTAAGTCGTAATAAACGACTGATCTTGGCTTGCTAGCGTCCTGCCGCGATGTGGGACCCTTAGTTTTGATAATAATAATAATAATAATTGGTAGCGTCCTTAGCTAACACACTTAGGATCCGGGGATTGATCCCAGCATGGGTGAAGCGTCAAACATGTTTTCTTACATCTGTTGCAGTCCCTTTTCACCTAGTAGTAAGTAGGTACCTGGATGTTAGTCGACTGTTGTGGACGGCATTCTGGGGGACAAGATTTACTTAAGGTGCCAGAAATGCTCTACATAACTAGGGTCTTTCTGTATAGTATGCCCAATGATGTCAACTAGGTCTGTAATAGTTGTATCATGTACCTGTAAAAATACAAATTATTATTATTATTATTATTATTATTATTATTATTATTATTATTATTAGTAGTAGTAGTAGTAGTAGTAGTAGTAGTAGTAGTAGTAGTAGTAGTAGTAGTAGTAGTAGTAGTAGTAGTAGTAGTAGTAGTAGTAGTAGTAGTATTACTGTAAATGAAGATTAAGATTTTTTTTAAGAAGGTGCCTGGTGTAGTAGCCAGCTTAGGCTGGCTACTACACCAGTACTTCTGGAAGTTTGTCAGACACAGATAATGATCAAACTAAGAGGAAAGTATGTAGTCCCTCTTATTGTCCCTCTTTTAAACACCCTACTCTTAGTGTCCACTTACTGAGAAATATATAGACAGTATAATAACCTATGTGATATGCCAAGGTATTTTCTAATGTAAATAACATACCAGACATTTTAAACAAATAAAGTCAATTTCTTGAGAATATAAAATGTAGACATATATATCCACACGTAATCCTGATAACTCTTATGGTGACTAATTCCTAGTTTTTTTGCGTCTTCATGCTCTTGTGCTACCTTCCACAGGATGGATATAGGATGCACAATAAACTAGCCACTTCGGCAGTAAAATCTAAATCTGCAATAAGAACATAACTTACAACTACATTGTATCATCCCAGTGAGGCTTTACCAAGGATGTGTCATCCCAGTGAGGCTTTACCAAGGATGTGTCATCCCAGTGAGGCTTTACCAAGGATGTGTCATCCCAGTGAGGCTTTATCAATGATGTGTCATCTCAGTGAGGCTTTACCAAGGATGTGTCATCCCAGTGAGGTTTTACCAAGGATGTGTCATCCCAGTGAGGATTTACCAAGGATATGTCATCCCAGTGAGGCTTTACCAAGGATATGTCATCCCAGTGAGGCTTTACCAAGGATGTGTCATCCCTGTGAGGCTTTACCAAGGATGTGTCATCTCAGTGAGGCTTTACCAAGGATGTGTCATCCCTGTGAGGCTTTACCAAGGATGTGTCATCCCTGTGAGGCTTTACCAAGGATGTGTCATCCCTGTGAGGCTTTACCAAGGATGTGTCATCCCAGTGAGGCTTTACAAAGGATGTGTCATCCCAGTGAGACTTTACCAAGGGTGTGTCATCCCTGTGAGGCTTTACCAAGGATGTGTCATCCCTGTGAGGCTTTACCAAGGATGTGTCATCTCAGTGAGGCTTTACCAAGGATGTGTCATCCCAGTGAGGCTTTACCAAGGGTGTGTCATCCCTGTGAGGCTTTACCAAGGATGTGTCATCCCAGTGAGGCTTTACCAAGAATGTGTCATCCCAGTGAGGCTTTACCAAGGATGTGTCATCCCAGTGAGGTTTTACCAATGATGTGTCATTCCAGTGAGGCTTTACCAATGATGTGTCATCCCAGTGAGGCTTTACCAAGATGTGTCATCCCAGTGAGGCTTTACAATGTGTCATCCCAGTGAGGCTTATCAATGTGTCATCCTTGTGAGGCTTTACCAAGGATGTGTCATCCCTGTGAGGCTTTACCAATGATGTGTCATCCCAGTGAGTCTTTACCAATGATGTGTCATCCCAGTGAGGCTTTACCAAGGATGTGTCATCCCAGTGAGTCTTTACCAATGATGTGTCATCCCAGTGAGGCTTTACCAAGGATGTGTCATCCCAGTGAGGCTTTACCAATGATGTGTCATCCCAGTGAGGCTTTACCAATGATGTGTCATCAAAGTGAGGCTTTGCCAATGATGTGTCATCCCAGTGAGGCTTTACCAAGGATGTGTCATCCCAGTGAGTCTTTACCAAGGATGTGTCATCCCAGTGAGGCTTTACCAATGATGTGTCATCCCAGTGAAGCTTTACCAATGATGTGTCATCCCAGTGAGGCTTTACCACTGATGTGTCATCCCAGTGAGGCTTTACCAATGATGTGTCATCCCAGTGAGGCTTTACCAATGATGTGTCATCCCAGTGAGGCTTTACCAAGGATGTGTCATCCCAGTGAGGCTTTACCAATGATGTGTCATCCCAGTGAGGATTTACCAATGATGTGTCATCCCAGTGAGGATTTACCAATGATGTGTCATCCCAGTGAGGATTTACCAATGATGTGTCATCCCAGTGAGGCTTTACCAATGATGTGTCATCCCAGTGAGGCTTTACCAATGATGTGTCATCCCAGTGAGGCTTTACCAAGGATGTGTCATCCCAGTGAGGCTTTACCAATGATGTGTCATCCCAGTGAGGCTTTATCAATGATGTGTCATCCTTGTGAGGCTTTACCAAGGATGTGTCATCCCTGTGAGGCTTTACCAATGATGTGTCATCCCAGTGAGTCTTTACCAATGATGTGTCATCCCAGTGAGGCTTTACCAAGGATGTGTCATCCCAGTGAGTCTTTACTAATGATGTGTCATCCCAGTGAGGCTTTACCAAAGATGTGTCATCCCAGTGAGGCTTTACCAATGATGTGTCATCCCAGTGAGGCTTTACCAATGATGTGTCATCCCAGTGAGGCTTTACCAATGATGTGTCATCCCAGTGAGGCTTTACCAAGGATGTGTCATCCCAGTGAGTCTTTACCAAGGATGTGTCATCCCAGTGATGCTTTACCAATGATGTGTCATCCCAGTGAGGCTTTACCAATGATGTGTCATCCCAGTGAGGCTTTACCAATGATGTGTCATCCCAGTGAGGCTTTACCAATGATGTGTCATCCCAGTGAAGCTTTACCAATGATGTGTCATCCCAGTGAGGCTTTACCAATGATGTGTCATCCCAGTGAGGCTTTACCAAGGATGTGTCATCCCAGTGAGGCTTTACCAATGATGTGTCATCCCAGTGAGTATTTACCAATGATGTGTCATCCCAGTGAGGATTTACCAATGATGTGTCATCCCAGTGAGGATTTACCAATGATGTGTCATCCCAGTGAGGATTTACCAATGATGTGTCATCCCAGTGAGGCTTTACCAATGATGTGTCATCCCAGTGAGGCTTTACCAAGGATGTGTCATCCCAGTGAGGCTTTACCAAGGATGTGTCATCCCAGTGAGGCTTTATGAATGATGTGTCATCCCAGTGAGGCTTTATGAATGATGTGTTATCCTAGTGAGGCTTTACCAAGGATGTGTCATCCCAGTGAGGCTTTTCCAAGGATGTGTCATCCCAGTGAGGCTTTACCAAGGATGTGTCATCCCTGTGAGGCTTTACCAAGGATGTGTCATCCCTGTGAGGCTTTACCAAGGATGTGTCATCCCAGTGAGTCTTTACCAAGTATGTGTCATCCCAGTGAGGCTTTACCAAGGATGTGTCATCCCAGTGAGGCTTTATCAATGATGTGTCATCCCAGTGAGGCTTTACCAAGGATGTGACATCCCTGTGAGGCTTTACCAAGGATGTATCATACCCAGTGAGGCTTTACCCAAAGATGTGTCATCCCAGTGAGGCTTTACCAAGGATGTGTCATCCCAGTGAGGCTTTACCAAGGATGTGTCATCCCAGTGAGGCTTTATCAATGATGTGTCATCCCAGTGAGGCTTTACCAAGGATGTGTCATCCCTGTGAGGCTTTACCAAGGATGTATCATACTAGTGAGGCTTTACCAAGGATGTGTCATCCCAGTGAGGCTTTACCAAGGATGTGTCATCCCAGTGAGGCTTTACCAAGGATGTGTCATCCCAGTGAGGCTTTACCAAGGATGTGTCATCCCAGTGAGGCTTTACCAAGGATGTGTCATCCCAGTGAGGCTTTACCAAGGATGTGTCATCCCAGTAAGGCTTTATGAATGATGTGTCATCCCAGTGAGGCTTTATGAATGATGTGTTATCCCAGTGAGGCTTTACCAAGGATGTGTCATCCCAGTAGGCTTTTCAAGGATGTGTCATCCCAGTGAGGCTTTATCCAAGGATGTGTCATCCCTGTGAGGCTTTACCAAGGATGTGTCATCCCTGTGAGGCTTTCCAAGGATGTGTCATCCCAGTGAGTCTTTACCAAGATGTGTCATCCCTGAGGCTTTACCAAGATGTGTCATCCCAGTGAGGCTTTATCAATGATGTGTCATCCCAGTGAGGCTTTATGAATGATGTGTTATCCCAGTGAGGCTTTACCAAGGATGTGTCATCCCAGTGAGGCTTTTCCAAGGATGTGTCATCCCAGTGAGGCTTTACCAAGGATGTGTCATCCCTAGTGAGGCTTTACCAAGGATGTGTCATCCCGTGAGGCTTACCAAGGATGTGTCATCCGTGAGGCTTTACCAAAGATGTGTCATCCCAGTGAGGCTTTATGAATGATGTGTCATCCCAGTGAGGCTTTACCAAGTATGTGTCATCCCAGTGAGGCTTTACCAAGGATGTGTCATCCCAGTGAGGCTTTATCAATGATGAATCATCCCAGTGAACTTACCAAGGATGTGTCATCCAGTGAGTTTAAATCCAAGGAGTGTCATCCAGTACTTTACAAACGTTAATCCTCTGTGAGGCTTACCAAGATGTGTCATCCCATGAGGCTTCAGGGTTCCTTTCTGCATCTGATATTATCATGTTATGTTACATCTAGACTATGAAATCACAGGAGACTATTATGTATTCAACGTTAAATCACTCGTCTGGTCAGCTTTTCACAGGCTGTCAGGTCGCATCTGATATTGTTAATCGCATGAACCTTGTAAAAATCGAAAAATTGGTTTAGTAAAACAGGTAAGCAATCACTAGGACCTTGATCACTTTTAACATACAGAGGTTCAGGTAGAGGTACGTTCGCCAGGATATCCTGGCTCGGGTATTCTCCATCTTGACACCCGGTCATACAGAGGTTCAAAAGACAGTATATATATATATAGGCGGAGAGTGAGGTGTGAGTCCTAGTGATTGTTTACGTGTCTTTCTAGGTTATAAGCTCCATTATTAATCTAATTCCCGAGAATTAGAAATCATTGCAGGATTACTCTAATTCCCAAGAATTAGAACTTTTTGCAACTGCTCTGAGATTACTTTAAGTGGACTTATCATTTATCAGTTCTTTGACCAATATATGTGGAAGAACCCTCGTGGATTTGGATGTTCTTCCAGTTGCATATTTTTTTTAAATATTCTTGCAACTTGATATAAACTTTATATTGAACATATTTCCCAATAAGGCGACCATATGTGATAATGAACAATCACCATTACAACATGTCAAAGATGGCCTAATAATTACTCAACGTCTCACATATGATGCAATAATCTTAGTAAAGTTAACACTTGGGCGTTCACAGCTCCTCCTCCCCACCATCCTCCAAGCATGACGCAATAACCAGGGTTGGTTGCGCCTGGGGCACGAAGGTTAGCCACGCACACTGCTAGTCCCATGGGAGAACCTCACTTCGTGCGTAGTAGACCTGACTCCTGGTCCCAGTACTACCACCACATAAGTGTTAAATAGTAGTATGTACCAGTGGTGCTGTAAAGGTCGTAAGGGGCTTAAACCCCCTTATTCTTATTTTTTCTTATGAAATAGTAGAGAATCTTTTTCTGAAGGTAATAAAACAAAAAGTACAAAATTTGATTGAAAATTTACGAAATTATGTTCTCGCGAATTTTGATGTGTCAGCAATATTTACGCATCGGCGATTTTGCCGACTTTGACTCCCATTTTAGGCTAATTACATTATTCCAGTCGGCCAAATTCTTAGCTATTTCACTAGTATTACTTCTATTCTATCGATTTAGCACAAGAAATCGCCCAGTCAACTGTTTCAACTACAAAATAAAGTGATTGGAAATTGGTAATTTAGCTAATTTAACACAAAGTTCAAAATATTCCAATTTCAAAATAGGGTGCAGAATAAACAATGCAGGCATTCCTAGCACTAAACTAACATTTCCTCTGTTCATTAGTTACGTTTTCAGTCTTTACAAATGAATTCCATTTTGATTTTTTATTCACATAATGAATTTTTATTCAAACCAAAAAATGGAAGATTTACTGTTATGCAATATTGTAATAATTGTACAAATAATATCACCACATTTGTGAACGTATATTAAACCCACCAACTGGCGCGTATTAGACGTGTGAGGTCATTTGTTTACTCTTGAACATCGGCAAAAATTTAACATTTCCGCTATTTTGAGCTCAGTTTCAAGCCATTTCCAGTACTAAAACCAATCAAAATCATCTTATATCTGTAATATATCTTCCATTCTATCAAATGAGACCATGAAATCACAAATACAACTATAAAAAGTATACGAAAAAACACTGCAAAGTCGCTGTTTTAATCGAAAATTACGGTTTCATTTTTTTTCTCATTATGCACTGTGTGCTGCAGGATTTGTTTTATGTGGTGCACACTTACCACATAGATGTATTCTCTCATATCTAGGCCCAAATTTACCGCTCAAAGGTTATCTGAGCTGAGCTGAGCTCAAGACGTAGAACTACGGTTTGGACCCAGAACTCAAAGCCGTAGAACTACGGCACGGACCCTGAAAGGGTTAAAAGAGTAATAATAACACTGCATCTACTGTAAATTACAGCTAGGCTTTAAATATTAAGATATTTACAAGGACCCCTTTGTAAATTACATATGTTAAACTATATATCATAATTGTACTTATATGTACCTGTACCTAAATAAACCTCATCTAGATTATGCTGCACAGTTTTGGTCACCGTATTACAGAATGGATATAAATGCTCTGGAAAATGTACAAAGGAGGATGACGAAGTTGATCCCATGTATCAGAAATCTTCCCTATGAGGATAGACTGAGGGCCCTGAAACTGCACTCTCTGGAAAGGCGTAGAATTAGGGGGGATATGATTGAGGTGTATAAATGAAAAACAGGAATAAAGGGAATGTAAATAGTTGCGACGTGTACCTTGCACAGGTGGGACGTGTACCTTGCTCAGTTGTGACGTGTACCTTGCTCAGTTGCGACGTGTACCTTGCTCAGTGAAGTTATGTCTAGTGTACTCTTTGTGGAGCTGAACTAAGATGTTCTCAAATGAGCAACTCTACCATCAGCTTAAGGAGGAGCTGAGGATGGCTAAGCTCGAGATAGTGACTGACTGAGGAAAACAAGAGGATTCATAGTAATCCTCCTGTTGTGAATTGAATCCTCAAGTCAAGAAAGGAACCTGGACAATTGCCGGACATCATGGAATGAAGCTAAGGATCAAGAGGACGGATGATGAGGTAAAAACAACGAAGAACCAGGAGGCTACTGTGGAAACTTCGATCCCATTCTCCGTGTAACCCAACGAATGTGAGTCGATTACTGGGAACATCACGATGGACAAAAAGGAAGGTCAGATTAGATACATGGATTGGGCCTTCTGCTTGAAGGATAAGAGTAGGAGACGGAGGGTTTGCTTTCCTGGGGCTGGGATGGAGGATATTGTTGAAGAATTGAGACACTTATCTTATGCAACATATGGGAATCTTTATTGAAGAAACGTTTCGCCACACAGTGGCTTCATCAGTCTAATACAAATCCGGAAGGTGTAAGGAGAGGAGGAGTTTGAGGTAATCAGCCCCTCAGCCTGGAATCGATGTGTTCAGGCCATCAGGTTGGATCTGATAAGGACTCCCATGGGACGTGATCGAGTGTATGTAATTACATAGGATAATGATAAAAAAGTTTCTTGGCAATGGGTTCAGCTATGTTATAGAAGCCGTTGTTCTGGTTGAAGTTGTTAGATATATAGATAAGTGATGACTCCAGGATTCTACGGTACTGAGTGTTGTCTTATCTGCCGATAAGTTTTGCGTTTCTGTAGTTGATTAAATGATTGTTGAAGTTTCGGTGTTCCTTAAATCGTCCGATCTGCCTGGGTACAGGTGTTCTGAAATACGTGTTTGGAGGTCTCTGGATGTTTCGCCCACGTATAATTTGTTGCAATCATCACAATTCATCAATCATCACATTCCTCCTGCAGAGGAATGAACCTTGTCCTGTCTATTACGGCTTCTATAACATAGCTGAACCCCTTGCTGAACCTCTTGCTGAGAGCGTCCCTCTGAACGAAGCTGCTGAGACCACTTACTCATTCCTGCAACATTGCAAGCTCCTGATTATGTGCTGATCACAACACGAAAAGCCTAGAGCTATCATTCAACTCCCCCTGTGTTTGTTTTGCGCACAAAAGTATATTATGATCAACGAACCATTATAAATTATAAATACACCTTTAAAATCAAACACTGTGGTTCGTTTCTGAACAGAAGAAACACACTCAGTCATTACTTGCACAACCTAACATCAAGAAATAACTTCTACTGAGGAAAACACATCAGCAGGAACAATTTACTGACTATGTAATCATATTTTTTTCTTATTTAAGTCCAGGTTATGTGATATATGTTCAGAAACGTGTGTTTAACCACAAATATACAAATCGTAATAAAAATAGTCGATTTATAGTTTTGTTCAGTGTGGTCTCCGTGCAAAACTGTGAAAAGTTGAAATATGTGTAGCAGAGGTGTATAACCCTTGTGAGTTTAGCGCTTAGTTATGATTATAATTATCACCCGTGTAGATAGGAAATGGTTGGTTGTGAACATGACACCCGGTACATGACACTGGGTACATGACACTGTGTTGGGGGAGGAGACGCGACACACCTGGTATGATAAAACTCATTGAGCAGGAAGTGTGACCTAGTAGCGACCAGGGAAGAGGCGGGGCCAGGAGCTGTGAATCTACCCCAGCAACCACAACTAGATGAGTACATGAAACACAGAAACAGTACTAATGGTGTTTGTATTTGTGTAAGTCTCCCCCTCACTTGAGGCTGAGCTCAGTCTGAAACCCCCGGTATATGTAAGGTTCTTGGGGGTAGTGATGGGGGTGGTGATGGGTTGTTGGAGGTAGTGATGGGTTGTTGGAGGTAGTGATAGGTTTGTGAGGTAGTGATGGGTTGTTGGGAGTTGTGATTGGTTG
The DNA here is from genome assembly GCA_009830355.1 of Cherax destructor. NCBI lineage: Eukaryota > Metazoa > Arthropoda > Malacostraca > Decapoda > Parastacidae > Cherax > Cherax destructor. Next base: position 340,097 of record WNWK01000766.1, read on the forward strand.
TTGAGGGTAGTGATGGGTTGTTGAGGGTAGTGATGGGTTGTTGGGAGTAGTGATAGGTTTGTGAGGTAGTGATGGGTTGTTGGAGGTAGTGATGGGTTGTTGGAGGTAGTGATAGGTTTGTGAGGTAGTGATGGGTTGTTGGAGCTAGTGATGGGTTTGTGAGGTATTGATGGGTTGTTGGGAGTAGTGATTGGTTGTTGAGGGTAGTGATGGGTTGTTGAGGGTAGTGATGGGTTGTTGGGAGTAGTGATAGGTTTGTGAGGTAGTGATGGGTTGTTGGAGGTAGTGATGGGTTGTCGGGGGTAGTGATGGGTTTTTGGAGGTAGTGATGGGTTGGTGAGGTATTGATGGGTTGTTGGAGGTAGTGATGGGTTGTTGGTGGTAGTGATGTGTTGGTGGGGTAGCAATGGGTTGTTGGAGGTAGTGATGGGTTGTTGGTGGTAGTGATGGGTTTTTGGAGGTAGTGATGGGTTGTTGGAGGTATTGATGGGTTGCTTTGGGTGGTGATAGGTTGTTCCAGGTTATGATGAGTTGCTGGAGGTGATGGATTGTTGAAGGTAGTGATGGGTTGTTGGTCAGGCACCTAAAGTCGGTGCCTGACCAGCCAGGCTGTGGTTCGTACGTTGGACTGCGTGCGGCAGCAGTAACAGCCTGGTTGATCAGGCTCTGGTCCAACATGAGACCTGATCACAGACCGGGCCGCAGGGGCGTTGACCCCTGGAACTCTCTCCAGGTAAACTCTAGGTAGTGATGGGTTGTTGGAGGTAATGAGGATTGTTGGAGGTGATGTGTTGTTGGAAGTAGTGATGGGTTGTTGGAGGTAATGATGGGTTGTTGGAGGTGGTGATGTGTTGTTGGAGGTAGTGATGGGTTGTTGGAGGTAATGATGGGTTGTTGGAGGTGGTGATGTGTTGTTGGAGGTAGTGATGGGTTGTTGGAGGTAATGATGGGTTGTTGGAGGTGGTGATATGTTGTTGGAGGTAGTGATGTGTTGTTGGAGGAAGTTATGTGTTGATGGTGGTGGTGATGGGGTGTTGTGGAAGTGGTGATGGGTTGTTAAGGGTGGTAATGGGTTGCTGGAGGTAGTGATGGGTTGCTGGAGGTAGTGATGGGTTGTTAGAGGCATTATAATTAGTACTTAAGGGTTGACTAAAAACGATTTCGGGGGTCGTCGCCTCCTTCAGCACGGTCCCTGACCGGATGGATGATCTGATCAACCAGGCTTTTAGTATTAGCTAAACACAGCTCATCGTAAACGACACAGCCTGGCTGATCAAGAACTAACTTCAGGCAGTGATCCAGTACCCTCTTGGAAGGAACTACGGGAGTGGTGGTAATTCCCCGTATGTATATAAAGGGGAATTACCAACATCTCTCAGTGTTAAATTATTTACTCTCTGCTGTTGGTGTTATATCAGAGGTTTCTATAATGTTTTGTTTATCTTCGATCGAATTTAATTGTACATGTAGGTAGACCCGCATTGTGCCACTACTCTTATCTATTTGAGACGCTGCAGAGGTAACTAACATTCCCATGGTATAGGATTGCCTGTGTTGGGTTGTGAAGACTGGTAGTCAGAACCCATCAATTTAAGACATAGGTTTATGGTATCAAATATTTCAGAATGGAGAAGGAAGCTGCATAATCCTCATTATCTCCTTCGAGTCTGTTTGAGATCGATCACACTTGTGTAATACACCTTAACACACAAGGGAACCTGATGAAATGGAAAGAAGCCAGACTGATTTTAAAGAAGAAGGATATAGGAAGACCTGGTTCCAAAATCTGACTCAGAATCCTGCAAATTTTACTATGTTAGTGGTCCTTGCTAGATTAATTCTTCTCCTCTGCACGCTACACAGATGGTTATTGCACTGGCACCTAACATTACCAAAGTTGACCGAACCTAATTACCACTATGTATCCTGTTTTCTTGCATGCTTAGTATCACGAACACAATTACTTTGCTTGCAGTACCCGCACGACCGGTGTAACAGTTTGTAAAGCAGTCAAGTGGCAATCACAGATGAGCAATAAAGAATGCAAAAGAAATTAACTTTTGGTTCATATTCTTCCCTCAAAAAAATGCATACACATATTTACACTATGTACAACGTATAGTGACCAGTTAAACCTTATAGTGAATAGAGCTTAGAGAGAGTATACAAACACTCGTTCCTAGAGTTGTAAAACACCCATAAAGAAGGATCTGGCTTGGTACTAGCTAGCTGAAGGCATGAGAGGGTCTGACGGCCTCGACTCTTCCTGTAACTGAGAAACTTCAGCCATGCCGTCTGCCCTCACTCTGAAACGTCAGACGGCCCCAGCACATAGTTAACCACACTGTACAAAGATGATGCACACATACTGGCCGGCAGTGACCAACTGTGTCTAGAACTGGTTAAAATGGCATGCAGGGAAAGGATTTTGTGTGACATCCATCGAATATAAGACGAACGCCCTCAGGAGAGCCAGATTAGCTGCACACGCCCATGAGCGTCAGTAAATTGCACTCGGTGGTTGCCACACTTAGCACTGTCTTGATAAAGTTCCAGTGAGAGCAAACACATACACGTCTTTCTTTCCTAAAGATAAATATTGTTTCCAAGAAAATATTTGTTTCCAGTTCTGCTTGTGGTAATAAATTTCTGTTTATGTAACAAACTATTCTCTGACTTTTACCCTCGAGAAAATATTAGATTTATCTTAAAATTATATAAAGCCGATAATAAACTCTTTAAAATAGGAGACCTTATTCTACTAAACCTTGAGTTCTTTATTGTATACATATATACTCGTGAGAACATGAGACTCAACCCCTAGAACTGTATATAGGGGAGTACATAAGAATGAAGGAGCACTGCAGCAAGCCTACCTGCACACACTAGGCAGTTCGAACTCACACCCACCCTCAAGTTCTTGCTGCTTGGCAGTTTGTTCCACTCATCCACAACTCAACTGCCGAGCAAGTGTTTACCTCTATCCTTTATAAATCTAAATTTGTTGAACTTGATCTCACTATCTGGTGTATACCTGAAGGGTGTTCCGGGGGTCAATGCCCCCGCGTTGACCAGGACTCAGGAGGATTATGGGCTGATCAATCAGGCTGCTACTACCGGCCGCATGCAATTCAACATACGAACCACAATCCGGCTCACTTTGGGTATCTATCCGGTTCCCTCTTGAATACAGCCAGGGGTCCTTTGGCAATCTCCCTGCTGTAAATCCTGTCTTGGTTAGAAATATTTAGCATGTGATTTATATCCCCTTGATTTATCCTCATTTTTATTATCCCACAATCTTATTCCAAGGGTTTTCAGACAGCATAAATTCAGTGCCTTCAACCTATCTTCATTGGAAAGACTTGTGATACAGTGTATGTTTTCAGTGCTTGGGTGTCCATGCTTTGATGTGGAGACTAGAACCTAGCACCATAACCTATTTGGATTTAATCTGTCTCTCTCAGGACTAAATCACTAATACCTTTGATCCTGGATCATAAATTTTTTGTCCCCACCTTTATTGCTATTAATTTATGGCATTTCATTTGAGTCTTGTACAAAATAAAGAACAAGGAAATAATTGTTCAGAATGGTTCACATTCTTTGGTCACTAACACTGAGCTGACCACAGTTACATTTAAGTGAATAACTATGCTTTCATACAATGAAGAAATCTAACTGTTAGCTTTTTATGACTATTGCTAATAGTGATTATTGTTGACATGCTTCTTGTTGGTTTTAAAATAAGTGTTGGAAAATAGTTGAAAAAAATAAATACTACTTTTATTTAAATATGTGATAACATATAATATTGTATATTCTTGCATGTAAGGCGCGGTTTTTCCCCCCACAAAAAGTCTTGGAAAAAATCATCCTGCGTCTTATATGCTCAAGGTGAGGGTCAAGGGCAGGCTTTGTGTTACGCTTGAGCAGTTGTTAATAACTTTACGTTAGAGCTGCTTGGAAACGTCATCTTATGTGTCATATATGATCCTGCGCCTTATATCCCGGAAAATTTGGTATATCAGTCGGTGTTAGTTAATTAAACATAACTTACATCAGCTAATATAGCTCCTGGGTTTTTGTTTAAACTGATAAAACTGGTAAACAAACAAAAGTCGACCAAAAAGAAAAAAAACTTGCTTAAAATATAAAAAAAAATATCTGAAGAGTAGTATAAATTTGTGAGGTTTAATAGCTGGGCTCTTCTTCGAGTGCCTGCACTCTGAAGGGTGAGGATGTTGCACTCCAGAGTTACATCTCAACTCATATGTCAGCAGCTTCAGGCGAGACAGCGATTGAGTGACTCACAGGGAAAGTGTTTTCTCGTTCTTGTATGAGGGCTGACCCAACCTTGCTAGTTTTCTCCTGCAATATATCCATAATTCAAGTTTGTAGCTACGTAAACAACGTGGCAACATTGACCAATATCACCCAAAACACAGGCTATTGATGCAGGGAGAGAGGACCAAGTAGCGGCCAGCGAAAAGTCGTAGCCAGGAGCTGTGAATCGACCCCTGCAACCACATATAGGTGAGTACATACAGGTACGTACATGGCCAGGTGTCGACACCTGCCGTTGGGGGAGTTTGCGTCACAATGGAATGGTTGCCACTATGTAAAATTCACAAATACTGTATTTTAATTGATATACTTGTAACACAAAAAAAATATAAGAGAAATTAACAAATGGATACAAAAAGACTTTTCCTCATAAGACGTCATTGATGACGTCACGTACATAGCATCACGAAAGTTGCGAATAAGAACAGACTTAAAAGGGGGCGGTGACCCCTCCGCAGAGTACTCAAACCAGGTTTGCAATGTTTTCCAACCACAAATTCATCTCTGTCACATTTGTATGTTTGTGAATAAACATAAGAAAGGACTGAGACTCGAACCGTGGTCCTGGCATGTAGCTGGCCCAACAGTGTACCACCGAGCCATGAACATTACACTTCAGTGACTTCAGCTGGCAATAATACTGTGGATGAGTGGAACAACCTCCAGAGCAGAACCTTGAAGCAAGAACACTGCGCAACTTTAAAAATAGAGTGGAGAGGTAGAGGAGAGGTGCGTGGGTGAGTGGGAGCTGAACCTGGAGGTGCGTGGGTGAGTGGGAGCTGTACCTGGAGGTGCGTGGGTGAGTGGGAACTGTACCTGGAGGTGCGTGGGTGAGTGGGAGCTGAACTTGGAGGTGCGTGGGTGAGTGGGAACTGTACCTGGAGGTGCGTGGGTGAGTGGGAACTGTACCTGGAGGTGCGTGGGTGAGTGGGAGCTGAACCTGGAGGTGAGTGGGAGCTGTACCTGGAGGTGAGTGGGAACTGTACCTGGAGGTGCGTGGGTGAGTGGGAGATGAACCTGGAGGTGCGTGGGTGAGTGGGAGCTGTACCTGGAGGTGCGTGGGAGCTGTACCTGGAGGTGCGTGGGTGAGTGGGAGCTGTACCTGGAGGTGCGTGGGTGAGTGGGAGCTGAACCTGGAGGTGCGTGGGTGAGTGGAAGCTGTACCTGGAGGTGCGTGGGTGAGTGGGAACTGTACCTGGAGGTGCGTGGGTGAGTGGGAGCTGTACCTGGAGAGGCCTGGGAGCTGTACCTGGAGGTGCGTGGGTGAGTGGGAGCTGTACCTTGAGGTGCGTGGGTGAGTGGGAGCTGTACCTGGAGGTGCTTGGGTGAGTGGGAGCTGAACCTTTAGGTGCGTGGGTGAGTTGGAGCTGTACCTGGAGGTGCGTGGGTGAGTGGGAGCTGTACCTGGAGGCGCGTGGGTGAGTGGGAGCTGAACCTGGAGGTGCGTGGGTGAGTGGGAGCTGTACCTGGAGGTGCGTGGGTGAGTGGGAGCTGTACCTGAAGGTGCGTGGGTGAGTGGGAGCTGTACCTGGTGGTGCGTGGGTGAGTGGGAGCTGTACCTGGAGGTGCGTGGGTGAGTGGGAGCTGCCTGGATGCGTGGTGAGTGAACTGACCTGAGTGGGGTGAGTGGGAGCTGTACCTGGTGGTGCGTGGGTGAGTGGGAGCTGTACCTGGAGGTGCGTGGGTGAGTGGGAGCTGTACCTGGAGGTGCGTGGGTGAGTGGGAGCTGTACCTGGAGGTGCGTGGGTGAGTGGGAGCTGTACCTGGAGGTGCGTGGGTGAGTGGGAGCTGTACCTGGAGAACATGAAGCCTCTGACTGGTGAAATATGTAACATCTTATGGGTATTGTACACCATTACTTCTACCATGGACCAGTAAGCTTACTGCAGTCTTCCTTTATTCGCATGTCCTTGATGTTCCTGCTCACACTTATTATTATTCTTATGTCCTTGATGTTCCTGCTCACACTTATTATTATTATCATGTCCTTGATGTTCCTGCTCACACTTATTATTATTCTTATGTCCTTGATGTTCCTGCTCACACTTATTATTATTATCATGTCCTTGATGCTTCTGCTCACACTTATTATTATTCTCATGTCCTTGATGTTTCTGCTCACACTTAATATTACCATGTCCTTGATGTTCCTGCTCACACTTATTATTATTCTCATGTCCTTGATGTTCCTACTCACACTTATTATTATTCTCATGTACTTGATGTTCCTGCTCACACTTATTATTATTCTCATGTCCTTGATGCTTCTGCTTACACTTATTATTATTCTCATGTCCTTGATGCTTCTGCTCACACTTATTATTATTCTCATGTCCTTGATGTTCCTGCTCACACTTATTATTATTATCATGTCCTTGATGCTTCTGCTCACACTTATTATTATTCTCATGTCCTTGATGCTTCTGCTTACACTTATTATTATTCTCATGTCCTTGATGCTTCTGCTCACACTTATTATTATTCTCATGTCCTTGATGTTCCTGCTCACACTTATTATTATTATCATGTCCTTGATGCTTCTGCTCACACTTATTATTATTCTCATGTCCTTGATGTTTCTGCTCACACTTATTATTACCATGTCCTTGATGTTCCTGCTCACACTTATTATTATTCTCATGTCCTTGATGTTCCTGCTCACACTTATTATTATTCTCATGTACTTGATGTTCCTGCTCACACTTATTATTATTCTCATGTCCTTGATGTTCCTGCTCACACTTATTATTATTCTCATGTACTTGATGTTCTTCCTCACACTTATTATTATTCTCATGTCCTTGATGTTCCTGCTCACACTTATTATTATCATGTCCTTGATGTTCCTGCTCACACTTATTATTATTCTCATGTCCTTGATGCTTCTGCTCACACTTATTATTCTCATGTCCTTGATGCTTCTGCTCACACTTATTATTATTCTCATGTCCTTGATGTTCCTGCTCACACTTATTATTATTCTCATATCCTTGATGCTTCTGCTCACACTTATTATTATTATCATGTCCTTGATGCTTCTGCTCACACTTATTATTATTCTCATGTCCTTGATGCTTCTGCTCACACTTATTATTATTCTCATGTCCTTGATGCTTCTGCTCACACTTATTATTATTCTCATGTCCTTGATGCTTCTGCTCACACTTATTATTATTCTCATGTCCTTGATGCTTCTGCTCACACTTATTATTATTCTCATGTCCTTGATGCTTCTGCTCACACTTATTATTATTCTCATGTCCTTGATGCTTCTGCTCACACTTATTATTATTATCATGTCCTTGATGTTCCTGCTCACACTTATTATTATTATCATGTCCTTGATGTTCCTGCTCACACTTATTATTATTATCATGTCCTTGATGTTCCTGCTCACACTTATTATTATTCTCATGTCCTTGATGTTCCTGCTCACACTTATTATTATTCTCATGTCCTTGATGTTCCTGCTCACACTTATTATTATTCTCATGTCCTTGATGTTCCTGCTCACACTTATTATTATTCTCATGTCCTTGATGTTCCTGCTCACACTTATTATTATTCTCATGTCCTTGATGTTCCTGCTCACACTTATTATTATTCTCATGTCCTTGATGTTCCTGCTCACACTTATTATTATTCTCATGTCCTTGATGTTCCTGCTCACACTTATTATTATTATCATGTCCTTGATGTTCCTGCTCACACTTATTATTATTCTCATGTCCTTGATGCTTCTGCTCACACTTATTATTATTCTCATGTCCTTGATGTTCCTGCTCACACTTATTATTATTCTCATGTCCTTGATGTTCCTGCTCACACTTATTATTATTATCATGTCCTTGATGTTCCTGCTCACACTTATTATTATTATCATGTCCTTGATGTTCCTGCTCACACTTATTATTTCATGTCCTTGATGTTCCTGCTCACACTTATTATTATTTCATGTCCTTGATGTTCTGCTCACACTTATTATTATTCATGTCCTTGATGTTCCTGCTCACACTTATTATTATTTCATGTCCTTGATGTTCCTGCTCACACTTATTATTATTATCATGTCCTTGATGTTCTGCTCACACTTATTATTATTCTCATGTCCTTGATGTTCCTGCTCACACTTATTATTATTATCATGTCCTTGATGTTCCTGCTCACACTTATTATTATTATCATGTCCTTGATGTTCCTGCTCACACTTATTATTATTATCATGTCCTTGATGTTCCTGCTCACACTTATTATTATTCTCATGTCCTTGATGTTCCTGCTCACACTTATTATTATTATCATGTCCTTGATGTTCCTGCTCACACTTATTATTATTATCATGTCCTTGATGTTCCTGCTCACACTTATTATTATTTCATGTCCTTGATGTTCCTGCTCACACTTATTATTATTATCATGTCCTTGATGTTCCTGCTCACACTTATTATTATTATCATGTCCTTGATGTTCCTGCTCACACTTATTATTATTATCATGTCCTTGATGTTCCTGCTCACACTTATTATTATTATCATGTCCTTGATGTTCCTGCTCACACTTATTATTATTCTCATGTCCTTGATGTTTCTGCTCACACTTAATATTACAATGTCCTTGATGTTCCTGCTCACACTTATTATTATTCTCATGTCCTTGATGTTCCTACTCACACTTATTATTATTCTCATGTACTTGATGTTCCTACTCACACTTATTATTATTCTCATGTACTTGATGTTCCTGCTCACACTTATTATTATTCTCATGTCCTTGATGTTCCTACTCACACTTATTATTATTCTCATGTACTTGATGTTCCTGCTCACACTTATTATTATTCTCATGTCCTTGATGTTCCTACTCACACTTATTATTATTCTCATGTACTTGATGTTCCTACTCACACTTATTATTATTCTCATGTACTTGATGTTCCTACTCACACTTATTATTATTCTCATGTCCTTGATGTTCCTACTCACACTTATTATTATTCTCATGTACTTGATGTTCCTGCTCACACTTATTATTATTCTCATGTACTTGATGTTCCTACTCACACTTATTATTATTCTCATGTCCTTGATGTTCCTACTCACACTTATTATTATTCTCATGTACTTGATGTTCCTACTCACACTTATTATTATTCTCATGTCCTTGATGTTCCTACTCACACTTATTATTATTCTCATGTACTTGATGTTCCTGCTCACACTTATTATTATTCTCATGTACTTGATGTTCCTACTCACACTTATTATTATTCTCATGTCCTTGATGTTCCTACTCACACTTATTATTATTCTCATGTACTTGATGTTCCTACTCACACTTATTATTATTCTCATGTCCTTGATGTTCCTACTCACACTTATTATTATTCTCATGTACTTGATGTTCCTACTCACACTTATTATTATTCTCATGTCCTTGATGTTCCTACTCACACTTATTATTATTCTCATGTCCTTGATGTTCCTACTCACACTTATTATTATTCTCATGTCCTTGATGTTCCTACTCACACTTATTATTATTCTCATGTCCTTGATGTTCCTACTCACACTTATTATTATTCTCATGTCCTTGATGTTCCTACTCACACTTATTATTATTCTCATGTACTTGATGTTCCTGCTCACACTTATTATTATTCTCATGTCCTTGATGTTCCTGCTCACACTTATTATTATTATCATGTCCTTGATGTTCCTGCTCACACTTATTATTATTCTCATGTCCTTGATGTTCCTACTCACACTTATTATTATTCTCATGTACTTGATGTTCCTGCTCACACTTATTATCGTACAAAGTCCATATATTTTTATTTAATTCATCTTCAGCTTGACTCTCAGAGTAATTTCTTGCACCTTGGTGGTGCACCTTGGTGGTGCACCTTGGTGGTGCACCTTGGTGGTGCACCTTGGTGGTGCACTTTGGTGGTGCACCTTGGTGGTGCACCTTGGTGGTGCACTTTGATGGTGCACCTTTGTGGTGCACTTTGATGGTGCACCTTTTTGGTGCACTTTGATGGTGCACCTTGGTGGTGCACCTTGGTGGTGCACCTTGGTTTGGTGCACCTTGGTGGTGCACCTTGGTGGTGCACCTTGGTGGTGCACCTTGGTGGTGCACCTTGGTGGTGCACCTTGGTGGTGCACTTTGGTGCGTGTCACCTTGGTGGTGCACTTTGTATGGTGATATGAACCATAAAAGTATTACAGTAAATTAACTTAGTGCAGAAATTATATAATTTTTCACGTGTATTGTAAAGTTGTTACTATTTATGTGTGAGGTTGAACTCTCACAGCTGCTGATGTTGATACCAGGGGAATCCCTCAACGTCAGGAAACATTGTACTTTTCTCTCTTTCTCTCTCTCTCTCTCTCTCTCTCTCTCTCTCTCTCTCTCTCTCTCTCTCTCTCTCTCTCTCTCTCTCTCTCTCTCTCTCTCTCTCTCTCTCTCTCTCTCTCTCTCTCTCTCTCTCTCACTCTCTCTCTCAGTTCGCCTATAATAATAATAATAATAATAATAATAATAATAATAATAATAATAATATCTTTATTTCTACCAGTACATGTACAAGGTATACAGACCATAGCTGACATCAGTGACATACTACTATATAGAAAGTCCCTTGTTGTGCTGAGCATTTCCCGCAAATTAGGTCAGTTTTGTCCCAGGATGCGACCCACACCGGTCCACTAACACCCAGGTACCTATTTTACACTGATGGGTGTACATGGACAGCAGGTGTCTTATAGAAACACGTCCCTAATGTTTTCCAGCCTATGACTGAATTATGAGAGTTTCACTAGGAAACTAATTCTATTAATTACTCTTGCCATGAGGTCTCTTAGTCGTGTCCCTGACTTACTGTAGGTGGCGTGAACCTTCATAGTTTCGTACACTATATAACCATCTCACGCACACTTTGTACTTTCGTGAAGATGGCCTCACCGTGAAGCTGAAATACACAGTATACTTCTTATTTTCTCTTGTATGGTCTCCGTGTTAGCTCATTTGTTAGGTTAGTTGTAATTCGTCAGGAGGCAAGACAAGTGTTTCCTGACGCGGGTCTTAGTCATATGATGACCCCACCACTGGAGCTTTTAGTCATCTGACCGAGGCCTTCCGCTGGTTTACCCCTCATTCACTTTAAAAAATTAAAATTATTAATAATTCTACACCTCGTTTGTGTCAATCACTGATGCTTAATAATACTTTTGTTTTTTGATAAGTGTCTATGATTACTTCTGAATGTAAAAATTTAATTATATCTGTTTTGAAGATATATTTATTTCTTTAAGTTGATTTAGAAAAGCATGTGAGCAAACACTGGGACATATTTATTAGAGGACGTTTCGGTCCTGGGACCTTGATCAAGGTCCCAGGACCGAAACGTTTTCCATTAAATATGTCCTAGTGTTTGCTTACGTGTGTTTCTAAACCAATTTGTCGGTATCTATTACCAAGGTTTATACCATCTATTTAAGTACCTATTATTTAATGTCTATCTATGATTATTCCTAGACAGTTCCGTTTACCAAGACCTGTTATTATCTTACCTCAGGTCACTGCCAAGCCTAGGCCTATATAATCTCTGTTGCCAATCTCAGGTCATTGCCAAGCCTAGGCCTATCTAATCTCTGTTGCCAATCTCAGGTCATTGCCAAGCCTAGGCCTATCTAATCTCAGCTGCCAATCTCAGGTCACTGCCAAGCCCAGACCTATCTAATCTCTGCTGCCAATCTCAGGTCACTGCCAAGCCTAGGCCTATCTAATCTCAGCTGCCAATCTCAGGTCACTGCCAAGCCCAGACCTATCTAATCTCTGCTGCCAATCTCAGGTCACTGCCAAGCCTAGGCCTATCTAATCTCAGCTGCCAATCTCAGGTCACTGCCAAGCCCAGGCCTATCTAATCTCTGGTGCCAACCTCAGGGCTGAGACTCACAAGGGTCGACCAGACATCGAGGCATCTAGCAGATGTAGCGAAACTTGACTATACGTCTCGGCTCGCCTGGGAATCTAACCCGAATCCATTCGAGTGTAAGCTATTATATCTGTTACTGGATTACGGGGTTTTTCTCAGTATTTTTCTCAGTAAATCTGTAGTGGAGGGAAGGCGGGGTAGGGGTCGACCTAGGAAAGGTTGGAGGGAGGGGGTAAAGGAGTTTTGTGTGCGAGGGGCTTGGACTTCCAGCAAGCATGTGTGAGCGTATTTGATAGGAGTGAATGGAGACAAATGGTTTTTAATACTTGACGTGCTGTTGGAGTGTGAGCAAAGTAACATTTATGAAGGGATTCAGGGAAACCGGCAGGCCGGACTTGAGTCCTGGAGATGGGAAGTACAGTGCCGGCACTCTGAAGGAGGGGTGTTAATGTTGCAGTTTTATAACTGTAGTGTAAAGCACCCCTCTGGCAAGACAGTGATGGAGTGAATGATGATGAAAGTTTTTCTTTTTCGGGCCACCCTGCCTTGGTGGGAATCGGCCGATGTGTTAATAAAAAAAAATAATTCTTTCTGTACAAAAGTGGTTATGACCATGTACACGCTCCTGTCAATGTTCATTTCGATCAACATTTGGCAATAATAATAATCATACTACTAATAATAATCATACTAATAATAATAATAATAATAATAATAATAATAATAATAATAATAATAATAATAATAATAATTTTTTATTATTAACACATCGGCCGATTCCCACCAAGGCAGGGTGGACCGAAAAAGAAAAACTTTCGTCATCATTCACTCCATCACTGTCTTGCCAGAGGGGTGCTTTACACTACAGTTATAAAACTGCAACATTAACCCCCCTCCTTCAGAGTGCGGCACTGTACTTCCCATCTCCAGGACTCAAGTCCGGCCTGCCGGTTTCCTGAATCCCTTCATAAATGTTACTTTGCTCACACTCCAACAGCACGTCAAGTATTAAAACCATTTGTCTCCATTCACTCCTATCAAATACGCACACGCATGCTTGCTGGAAGTCCAAGCCCCTCGCACACAAAACCTCTTTTACCCCCTCCCTCCAACCTTTCCTAGGCCGACCCCTACCCCGCCTTCCCTCCACTACAGATTTATACACTCGAGGTCATTCTGTTTCGTTCCATTCTCTCTACATGTCCGAACCACCTCAACAACCCCTCCTCCGCCCTCTGGATAATAGTTTTGTTAATCCCGCACCTCCTCCTAATTTCCAAACTCCGAATTCTCTGCATTATATTCACACCACACATTGACCTCAGACATGACATCTCCACTGCCTCCAGCCTTCTCCTCGTTGCAACATTCATCACCCATGCTTCACACCCATATAAGAGTGTTGGTATAACTATACTCTCATACATTCCCCTCTTTACTTCCATGGACAAAGTTCTTTGTCTCCACAGACTCCGAAGTGCTCCACTCACCCTTTTTCCCTCATTAATTCTATGATTCACCTCATCCTTCATAGACCCATCTACTGACATGTCCTCTCCCAAATATCTGATTACATTCACCTCCTCCATACTCTCTCCCTCCAATCTAATATCCAATCTTTCGTCACCTAATCTTTTTGTTTTCATCATCATAATTATTATTATTATTATTATTATTATTATTATTATTATTATTATTATTATTATTATTATTATTATTATTATTATTATTATTATTAAAGAAAAAGAACAACAGCAAAGAGAGTGTAATGAACTACAAGATGAATTACTAGAGTACAATGTACTGCATGATGAACTACTAGAGTACAATGTACTGCATGATGACCTACTAGAGTACAATGTACTGCATGATGAACTACTAGAGTACAATGTACTGCATGATGAACTACTAGAGTACAATGTACTGCATGATGAACTACTAGAGTACAATGTACTGCATGATGAACTACTAGAGTACAATGTACTGCATGATGAACTACTAGTACAATGTACGCAGATGAATACTAGATCATGTACTGCATGATGAACTACTAGAGTACAATGTACTGCATGATGAACTACTAGGACAATGACATGATGACTACTGAGTACAATGTCTCATAGACTACGAAAGCTGTGACACACCGGCTTGATGTGGGTTAACGACCTCATTGCTGAGTCGTAGCTGTACCCTCAGACCAGGAGCTGAGACAGGAGATAATGAGGACAGGGGAGGAACCAGGATAAATGCAGGATATATGATATATGGCTTTCAAAAGGGCGTTTATAAAAAAATTCTTTCCCACAGTGTAACTTGAGTTAACTACCTTGTTTCCCCACAGTGTGAGTAACTTGAGTTACCTTGTTTCCCCACAGTGTGAGTAGCTTGAGTTACCTTGTTTCCCCACAGTGTGAGTAACTTGAGTTACCTTGTTTCCCCACAGGTGAGTAACTTGAGTTACCTTGTTTCCCCACATATATATATCTTCATGTTACTCATTTTCCAGGTAGATCTGTCTGTGACTCGATAAAGCCCACTGCGTGGGCGAAACGTTGTCAATAAAGGATCACATTATACTGCTTATGTGTTTATTTTTCCCCACAGTGTGAGTAACTTGAGTTACCTTGTTTCCCCACAGGGTGAGTAACTTAAGCTACCTTGTTTTCCACAGGGTGAGTAACTTAAGCTACCTTGTTTCCCACAGGGTAAGTAACTTAAGCTACTTTGCTTCCCAAATGGGTGAGTAGCTTAAGTTACCTTGTTTCCCACAGGGTGAGTAGCTTAAGGTACCTTGTTTTCCACAGGGTAAGTAACTTAAGGTACCTTGTTTCCCACAGGGTAAGTAACTTAAGCTACTTTGCTTCCCACAGGGTGAGTAACTTAAGTTACCTTGTTTCCCACAGGGTGAGTAGCTTAAGGTACCTTGTTTTCCACAGGGTAAGTAACTTAAGGTACCTTGTTTCCCACAGGGTAAGTAACTTAAGCTACCATTTCCGTGGTCAACAGTGAGCCACGAGATGTGTTTGTTCTGTTGATGTTGTTGATGTTGATGCTGTTGATGCTGTTGATGTTGTTGTCAGTGAAGTGGTTGATGCACTTCATTATGAAGAATAATTCACTGTGTTGTAGCCTGCACATCCCACCATTAACCATTAACCTTCCCTCCTATTCCTTCTTTCCTCCTGAAAAGGATAATTTAAATAATTATCCCTTGTAAACTGTGAGTTAGTTTGTGAATTCACTACGAACACATGTTAGTTCCTTATCGTGGGGAAACAAGGTTGTGTTTCAGTAATATATAAGACAGAAGTTGCTTAGCAGTGGAGGTGTGGATGAGTGGGACGAACTATCGTGTCTAGTAGTGTCGTTGTGTTCGTTACAACAGATACTTTATAGTTGTATGATAGTGAGTTCGACTCGTTCGCAAGGATTCGGGTCGAATCATGAATGTGTTATTATTTGATGAGGAAAGTACTATACCTGTATGGATGACACAGCGCTTGGGGAGAATGGCAAGTAAATAGGTTCGATCCACGGAAAGGTCAGGTCATATTCCTTGGATAAAGAGCCCCTCATAGGCGACGATAAAGCTCCCTTGAGGGGGCATGGCTGAGTTGTGACCGTGGGCAAGTCTCCTGATACCTTCTGCCCCCCAGTCAGCTGCAGAGTTAGTCGACTGTTGTGGACATGGCCTTTCAAATTAAGTTACCCACACTGGTTGACTTATCCTGAGTTATTGATCCTCTGGGGTTATTAATACCAATAAATATACATACAACTGGTCACACAAAAGCATGACTGGTCCACAGCGACACAGAGAGACTTTTGATGGATTGAACTAAGGTACAAATAACCTTCATTGATTCTAATCTACACACACGATGTTGTCTGAAAGCCTCCCTTAATGTTGCAAAACACACACACACACACACACACACACACACATGGCATGGTGGCTATCGCTCTTGCTTCACGCACGGAGGGCCCGGGTTCAATTCCCGGCGGGGCTGAAACATTTCGAAGTGTTTCGTTACACACACACACACACACACACATACATACATACAACAGGCCTAGTGTCTAATCGACATGTGCCTAGGACAAAATGGTAACTAACACACACACACACACACACATACATAGGAAGTTATTGAATCCCTGAACATTTGATCTTAAAAGAAAGTTCACCTCGCCCGCCACTGTACGTAAACAGCAAGTGATTTGCAGCCGGATCTATCATTTCAGTTTTCCCGACCACTTGACACTACCTGACAGTGACTCACACTGCCTGACAGTGACTGACACTGCCTGACAGTGCTTGACACTGCCTGACAGTGATTGACACTACCTGACAGTGATTGACACTACCTGACAGTGCTTGACACTACCTGACAGTGACTGACACTGCATGACAGTGCTTGACACTGCCTTACAGTGATTGACACTGCCTGACAGTGATTGACACTACCTGACAGTGCTTGACACTGGTTGACACCTTGACAGTTTCTTTCCACTCATCCACAACTCTAGTGCTAAGCATCTTTTAGCCCTACATCATATTGAAATCATCTTTCATCCAACTTGAAAACACAATTGAAAAACGCACCAAAATAGCCATGTAGAAGCCTTTACTGACGACGTTTCATCCACATGGTGGCCTTCACTGACGACGTTTCATCCACATGGTGGCCTTCACTGACGACGTTTCGTACATACTGTTGCCTTTATCCCGTCACAGTTTCACGTCAGTTTACGTCATAATTTTTTTTTATCTTATCTATTCTCTCTTTATCTATTACAGTGTTATATTATTTATACTCTCTTTACTATTATTATGTTTCATTAAAATATATCCAACTTATTCCTCTTATTCTAAGCACTTGCAATAAGCACCAGCTTAATGCTCTTAACCAGTTTTAATAAAATAAAAATCTGACACCGAGTATTAATTTGGTGATGGTCTTGTGTGTGTGTCCTACAGCGCGTCTTTATTTACTCTATAATACGAAGACCAGAACCGGTCCACATAAGAACATAAGAGCATAAGAACATAAGAAAGGAGGAACACTGCAGCAGGCCTGTTGGCCCATTCTAGGCAAGTCCTTCACATTCCATCCCACTAACAGAATATTTGTTCAACCAATTTCAATGCAATCAAGAAGAAGCTTTGATAATTTTATTTACTCATGGCAATTCCCAAATCCAACCCCTTTCACTCATGAATTTATCCTGAAGAAAGCCATGTCAGTAATAATATATATGTAATATAAATTTCGGATTTTATTTACTTATTCTTCTTTATTTGAAGCTACGATCGCAGGTCCAAAATATTCCGTTTCGTGTTTTTTTCCCACTAGTGTCGGTATCATTTTTATTTTCAATTCAAATAAAAATCTTCTTCCTTCCTGGTATAGGTAAGCAGGTCTATTGCCAAGAACATGTATTAATGCTAACAGACTGTAGGAATGTGGACTATGTGCATAATCAGGACTTTTATTCAATGAGACGTTACACCACGTAGCTTCACCAGTTATATTACATAGACACTTAAGACATACAATATTATAGCAGAGGACAGATGCCACTCTCAAGGGATAGACACATAACTGGAAAAATCTGCATAGGATGGGCCAGTAGGCCTACTGCAGTGCGTCTTCATTCTTGGCACCTGATAGCAGTGTTTTGTTTGGTCAAAATTTGTTTGGATGGAATACTGAAAGTGCTGACGCGTCCTGAGATTCTTGTGATTGTGTTAGAAATTGAAGTACTTTAAGCTTCCAGCCACTGACGTCTCAGTAAGTCAATCTCCTTGATCATCAGTTCTTCGCCTTCCCACCTCATGATGTGGTCAAGTGGTCCACAATACTGGACACATGTGTTGTTTATATCATCCCGGCAGCAGACATTTCCAGGTTCCCCAACACGTAGACTTCCTGCAAGGACACCTACGTCTACCAGCACCAGATCCTTGGTGGTGGCCACGGAACTTGTTGCCGCCTGAGTTCCGGAGTATTGTTGCTGATCTAATTACTGACAGGAAGGACTGTCAACTTCTTGAAAAATCTCTCGTGTATGTTGTCGTTGCTGTGTCTGATGATGTGTAGGGCGCGCCTTCTACAGTCACAGATGAAGTAAATAGAAACTAGCTTTTCAAAGACTGCGTGTGGCCGGCAGTAACAGCCTGGAAGATCAGGCTCTGATCCACCGCGAGGCGCTGACCCCCGGATGAGGGGGTCAACGCCTTCTGGTGAACGTCCTGTAAACTTTAAATGTCAGTCCGTCGTCACACACATAGTTAAACTTTACAGGAAGTCCAGTAATAAAGAGGACCTCGTTCACTTGTGTTCGCTCCATGTTACCAGAAACAAGTGAGACGTCACTATGTACTGGTTTCTTCCTTAGGGCCAACTGGTCTATGTTAGGCAGAGTCTTCTCAACTTCAAGCCCCACTGACACACTTGAAGTCTCCTATAAATACCTTTTATTTTTTTTTAGTAATCTCTGAATTAGGATTGATGAAGCCGCGCGTAGATTGGTTGGTAGCGTACTCAGCTCACACACTGAGGTCCGTGGTTCGATCTCCGGTACGGGAGGAAACATTAGGGCGTGTTTCCTTCGCCTTCTGTCCATGTTCACCTAGCAGTAAATAGGTATCTGGGTGTTAGCTAACTGGTGTGGGTCGCATCCTGGGGATAAAATTAACTTAAGTTGCCCCGAAATGCTCTGCATAACCAGGGGCTTTCTATATAGTATGTCATTGATGTCAGCTATGGTCTGTATAATAAGTTGTATCATGTACCTGTAGAAATAAAGATTATTATTATTAGTAGTAGTAGTAGTAATTATTATTATTATTATTATTATTATTATTATTATTATTATTATTATTATTATTATTATTATTATTATTATTAGTATAAATGTTGTTGTACATACAAGTCTTTATTCCTCTGTTCTTACCGTGTGTAAGCACTTTTATTCAGATATCTCACATCATTCATATCAACCCTTTAGACTCAGATGGAGCGACGGTAGATTATATAGTTATCAAACCAATTTAATCACTTTTTTCCCAAACCTTTGTCACTGATTTGCTCAAGTAACAAGATAAGAGGAAATAACAGAGACGAGCTACAGAGCAAGTAGACTGTTTGTAACAGAGGCGAGCTACAGAGCAAGTAGACTGTTTGTAACAGAGACGAGCTACAGAGCAAGTAGACTGTTTGTAACAGAGACGACCTACAAAGCAAGTAGACTGTTTGTAACAGAGACGAGCTACAGATCAAGTAGACTGTTTGTAACAGAGACGAGCTACAGAGCAAGTAGACTGTTTGTAACAGAGACGAGCTACAGAGCAAGTAGACTGTTTGTAACAGAGACGAGCTACAGAGCAAGTAGACTGTTTTGGTCTCCTTACTCTCAGTTTTGGTCTCCTTACTCTCAGTTTTGGTCTCCTTACACTCAGTTTTGGTCTCCTTACTACGCTCAGTTTTGGTCTCCTTACTACAGGATGGATATAGATTCATTGGAGAACATACAAAGAAGAATGACTAAAATGATTTACAGTATACGAAATCTCCCGTATGAAGATAGACTTAGAGCATTGAATCTCCACTCTCTGGAGAGACGTAGAATGAGGGGAGATATCATCGAGGTGTACAAGTGGATGATGGGCATAAACAAAGGAGATATTAATAAAATACTGAGGATATCGAACCAAGTAAGAACGAGAAATAACGGATTTAAATTGGATAAATTTAGATTTAGAAAGGACATAGGCAAGTACTGGTTTTCGAACAGAGTTGTAGATGCGTGGAACAATCTTCCGAGTAGGGTGATAGAGGCTAGGACCTTGGGTGGCTTTAAAAAGAGATTGGACAAATATATGAGTGGGAGGGGCTGGGTTTGATTAGTGTCGTGAGTACAGGAGTAAATTCTTAGGTAGTGGTGGTTTTGATAAGGACCTGCCTTGTATGGGCCAGTAGGCCTTCTGCAGTGTTCCTCCATTCTTATGTTCTTATGTTCTTATGACTGTTTGTAACAGAGACGAGCTACAGAGCAAGTAGACTGTTTGTAACAGAGGCGAGCTACAGAGCAAGTAGACTGTTTGTAACAGAGGCGAGCTACAGAGCAAGTAGACTGTTTGTAACAGAGACGAGCTACAGAGCAAGTAGACTGTTTGTAACATAAGAACATAAGAAAGAAGGAACACTGCAGCAGGCCTACTGGCCCATGCGAGGCAGGTCCAAGTCTCCCGCCGGCTTAAGCCAATGCCCTGCCCCAGCCAGGTCAGGTTACATTCACTTAAGGAAGGAGCACGGCATCTGACCTAGTAGCACAAGCTAGTCAGGTACAACTCACACCCACCCGCACCCACTCATATATTTATCTAGCCTATTTTTAAAACTACACAACGTTTTAGCCTCTATAACTGTACTCGGGAGTTTGTTCCACTCATCGACAACTCTATTACCAAACCAATGCTTTCCTATATCCCTCCTGAATCTGAATTTATCCAACTTAAAACCATTGCTTCGAGTCCTGTCAATACAAGATATTTTTAGCACGCTATTTACATCCCCTTTATTTATTCCTGTTTTCCATTTATACACCTCAATCATATCTCCCCTAATTCTACGCCTTTCTAGAGAGTGCAGATTCAGGGCCCTCAGTCTATCCTCATAGGGAAGATTTCTGATACATGGAATCAACTTAGTCATCCTCCTTTGTACGTTTTCCAGAGCATTTATATCCATTCTGTAATACGGTGACCAAAACTGTGCAGCATAATCTAGATGAGGCCTAACCAAGGATATATAGAGTTGAAGAACAACCTGAGGACTCCTATTATTTATGCTTCTTGATATGAAGCCAAGGATTCTGTTTGCTTTATTGCGAACACTTATGCACTGCTGTCTTGGTTTTAGATTACTGCTAACCAGAACTCCTAAATCCTTTTCGCAATCAGTAGTATTAAGATCTACATTATTTAGTTTATATGTGGCATGGTTATTGTCCTGTCCAGTATTTAGAACTTTGCATTTATCTATATTAAACTGCATCTGCCACTTCTCCGACCATTGCATCAGTCTATTCAAATCTTCCTGAAGTGCTTTAATGTCCTCATTTGAATGAATTGGACGGCCTATTTTGGTGTCATCGGCAAACTTGCTTATGTCGCTATTTATTCCCTCATCTATGTCGTTTATGTAGATTGTGAACAACAAGGGGCCCAATACTGACCCCTGTGGAACACCACTTGTGACGCTTCCCCACTCTGATTTCTCCCCATTTATGCAAACTCTCTGTTGCCTATTTGTCAACCATGCCTCTATCCAGGAAAAAATTTCTCCTCCTATTCCGTGTGCCTTAATTTTCCTCAATAGTCTCTGATGTGGGACTCTATCAAAAGCCTTACTGAAGTCCATATACACAATATCATATTCATTACCATGATCTACCTCCTCAAATACCTTAGTGAAAAAAGTTATTAAATTTGTAAGGCAGGAACGTCCTTTTGTAAAACCGTGCTGAGATTCCTTGATTAATCTATGCTTTTCAAGATGGCTGCGAATTGCCTCGGCAATTATTGATTCCATAAATTTTCCCACTATAAAGGTTAGGCTTATTGGTCTATAGTTCGAAGCTAAGGACCTGTCTCCTGCTTTGAAAATAGGTGCTACAGAGCAAGTAGACTGTTTGTAACAGAGGCGAGCTACAGAGCAAGTAGACTGTTTGTAACAGAGGCGAGCTACAGAGCAAGTAGACTGTTTGTAACAGAGACGAGCTACAGAGCAAGTAGACTGTTTGTAACAGAGGCGAGCTACAGAGCAAGTAGACTGTTTGTAACAGAGACGAGCTACAGAGCAAGTAGACTGTTTGTAACAGAGACGAGCTACAGAGTAAGTAGACTGTTTGTAACAGAGGCGAGCTACAGAGCAAGTAGACTGTTTGTAACAGAGACGAGCTACAGAGCAAGTAGACTGTTTGTAACAGAGGCGAGCTACAGAGCAAGTAGACTGTTTGTAACAGAGACGAGCTACAGAGCAAGTAGACTGTTTGTAACAGAGGCGAGCTACAGAGCAAGTAGACTGTTTGTAACAGAGACGAGCTACAGAGCAAGTAGACTGTTTGTAACAGAGGCGAGCTACAGAGCAAGTAGACTGTTTGTAACAGAGACGAGCTACAGAGCAAGTAGACTGTTTGTAACAGAGGCGAGCTACAGAGCAAGTAGACTGTTTGTAACAGAGGCGAGCTACAGAGCAAGTAGACTGTTTGTAACAGAGACGAGCTACAGAGCACGTAGACTGTTTGTAACAGAGACGAGCTACAGAGCAAGTAGACTGTTTGTAACAGAGGCGAGCTACAGAACAAGTAGACTGTTTCTAACAGAGGCACCAAAACACATTCAACTTATTGGGCAGATGTGGAATATATTGAGGCATTCAGGCTCAATTCAGGGAACTGGAGCACAGATGCAATTCCCTTGATCAAGGGCCCCTCACCAGCATCAAGGAATCTCCCTATAGGGCTTTATTACTCGTTATCCAGAGTTGTAACTTTAAAACTTTAAAAATATGCAATTGGCACTTTTCATTGTTTGTAAGTTCCATGTAGAATACAATGTCTGTATATAATACTAAGTCCGCAGACACATTCAAAATATTTCTCACACTTGTAACATTTATTCTGGTGTTCGTCCTACGCAAGATGTGAGAGAGAAATAAATCAGCTCCTCTGAAGGGGAAAAAAATCTTATCAATACGTATCTGGAGGGAACATTATCTTACGGTGTCCCAAGCGCTTGAGAGTGATTAAACAATCTATGTGTGGGTAGATAGCGTGATCACGTGAGTCTCTTGAGAATGAAGGGGTAATCTGTCTTATCGTCAGGGAAAAATTAACTGTCGTTGACCTCAACCATGTGATAACTCGCCCAGTGCTGTTGTTAATCCTATGACTTGACCCAGGCAAAAAAAAAAAATTAGCCATTGGTGTGCGACGGTAATTAGGCATCTCAGAAGTGGTACCCTTACGAAGTTGCCTTGATGATTTAGGTATCCCAGAAGGGTTAACTTAAAGAGGTTACCTAAATTTTTAGGTATCCCCTATGGGAATACTTTACAGAGGTTTCATAGAGCATGTTGTGTGATAATAGTTAGACGTAGGCTCCAGGCACTTTAGATATGATGAATTAGACGCATGTGCATCATCTGGGAATCTTTACTTTGTAGACGTTTCACCAACCGGTGGCTTTATCAACACAATACAAGGACATAATCTGAAGAGTGTAGAGATATACAGAAGACAGTGGAAGACGAAGTAATCAGTCCCTCGACCTAGGAGCAAGTGAAGACTCTGAAGCACAGGCAGGAAGACTGGTGCTTATATACAGGAGACAGATGAATCCTGACCATTGAGCTGAGCTCTTTTCCAGGCTGAGGGACTGACCACCTCAAACTATTTCTCCAAGGTTGATGGACTGATTACATATTCTTTACCTCGCCACTACTCCTGCTGCCTGAAGCACATGATACTCAACCAGGCAAAGTACCTGCCTAACCACACAGGAATCACATGACCACATTGTCTACCTGTTATTGTCCCAAATATGGCATTTTTCACTATGACACTCACACCTCACCTCTTTATGTGATAGAAGGTGACACTCACACCTCACCTCTTTATGTGATAGAAGGTGACACTCACACCTCACCTCTTTATGTGATAGAAGGTGATCAAGGTCCCAAGACTGAAACTTTTCTAATAATTATGTCCTAGTGTTTGCTCATGTGTCTTTTTAAACCAATTTGTCTGTGAAAGTTACACGGATTATATCATTCTCCTCTGTAATTGAATGATGAGACCTACTTGTAAGCGAAACGTTTCAAGAATAAAGCTACCTAACTGTTGCACATGTGTCTTACTCATGTGTCTTACTCATCAAGTTTAAGATTGTAAGATATCGTACGCAGGAAAAGTTTTCCTTGTTCAATTCTCTTCAAAGCAGAAGTAATCTCTTGCAAGATTACTTTGGTTTGTTGTTGTGAGATAGTCAGGGCGAACAAGGGGCAACTCTTCCACTTTTATAAGTCACGAAATCACAATAACACGATTGCAATCTGGCCGAGTGGTTAACGCACTGTCCTGTGAGCTTTAGGACTCGCTTGACATGGGTTCTAACCCCCCCAGTTCCATGATTTGATTTCCTTCCTCCCTCACTATTCCCTAAGAGGGGATTTTTTTTTTTAATTCTTCCCCTTCAAGTTGAAGAATAAAAGCACTGACCACTTGAGACACTTGATCTTAATTCCCAAGGGAGCTCAGACTTTTTTCATCACCATTGGGTAGCTTACTCAACACTTTACCACTTAAGGAAAACTGCCACTTAATAATCACTTATTAACTGATCAAGGAATAACAAAGAGAGAGAATAAATCAAATGGAAAAATATAATATTATCTTGACTGTACAAACTAATTCACGAAAATCACCCAGAGAAATATAATGTTGGAGATTGGATTCAGAAAGAATGACAAGACAAAGTTCTACCAAATGGAGTATGGCGACTTTAGAGAATTATTAAAACCGGAGCAGTGAAGCGAGCTGTGACTCGACCCCTGCAACCACAAATAGGTGAGTACAGCTTCAAACACCTAGGTAACTAAAAGCAACAAAGACGCTTTTCTTGACGAAGAGGCGTAGAATAAAGAAGAAAAAGTCTCAATAACATTACTCGAACAATACACAAATAACCTGCACATAGACATTATGACGACGTTTCGGTCCGACCTAGACCATTAATTAGTAAACAAGAGGTAATATGGTGCTACATTTGCTGACAAATAAAACTACAAAGACGACACTGTGAGCACAGCTTCTCATATGTTGTTACAAACACGTAATCAAACACATAATATTTCATTCTCTGTTGACATAAGTGTCTGGAGTTGTGGTTTAAAACACTTGGTCATGTTTTCTGATTGTTCAGACACAAGCTGTTATTCAGGAGACATAACATTGTTCAGACACTAGCTGTTATTCAGGAGACATAACATTGTTCAGACACTAGCTGTTATTCAGGAGACATAACATTGTTCAGACACTAGCTGTTATTCAGGAGACATAACATTGTTCAGACACTAGCTGTTATTCAGGAGACATAACATTGTTCAGACACTAGCTGTTATTCAGGAGACATAACATTGTTCAGACACTAGCTGTTATTCAGGAGACATAACATTGTTCAGACACTAGCTGTTATTCAGGAGACATAACATTGTTCAGACACTAGCTGTTATTCAGGAGACATAACATTGTTCAGACACTAGCTGTTATTCAGGAGACATAACATTGTTCAGACACTAGCTGTTATTCAGGAGACATAACATTGTTCAGACACTAGCTGTTATTCAGGAGACATAACATTGTTCAGACACTAGCTGTTATTCAGGAGACATAACATTGTTCAGACACTAGCTGTTATTCAGGAGACATAACATTGTTCAGACACTAGCTGTTATTCAGGAGACATAACATTGTTCAGACACTAGCTGTTATTCAGGAGACATAACATTGTTCAGACACTAGCTGTTATTCAGGAGACATAACATTTTCACGATAACACTCAAGGGTTCAATTTTTTTGTTGACGCAGCTATGACAAATACAGGTGGGGTGATAAAGACAGCAAGAGACGACAGAGGTGGGGCGATAAACACAGCAGGAGACGACAAACACAGGTGACAACCAACAATGGGAAATGAACTGCAGAAGAAAGCTAATATAGTCGTTTTGTACAATAATTGTACTAGAGCTACTCAGTGTACATATTCCCCATACACCAGTTAAGGAAACTTTAATACCAAACTCAGGGAATAAAGTAAACTCCCCGTGCATACACACTGATATATACACACTTCTCGGTGTGTATATATCCTCCAGGTCAACAGTATGTAATGACTATCATACACAAACAATTATTATTGTGAATATCGTAGTCTTGATGCCCACACAAACAACACCGATAAATAAGAGAAAAGGTAAACAACCTTTTCGTAAGCTGCTTAAATCCAGGCAACGACCTCACGCAGGCAGCGCTAAGTGACCTCACGCAGGCAGCGCTAAGTGACCTCACGCAGGCAGCGCTAAGTGACCTCACGCAGGCAGCGCTAAGTGACCTCACCCAGGCAGCGCCAAGTGACCTCACGCTGAGCAAACTTACTCAGGCAGTGAACGCAGGGATTGCTGAGTAAACTCAGGCAAGGAATGTCGGAACTATTGAGTAAATTTACGTCGAGGCAACGTAGGAAGGCAGCGCTGAGCAAGAGGGAAAATGAAGGGGGATACGGGCGTATTCTCATCACATATGGAAAAAATAAGACACAAATGCAATATAATGCGATCTTTTATTGCATTTTGTGTCGGTATTTTACACTCATTTATGTCTCATCACACATGGAAGACTGATGAGAGCGATCATTCTCAGCTCAACTGAAGTCAGATAATAATTAAGCACAAGATACGTCAGTAAGAGCAGACACTGACCTGGATATTACCTCAGTGACACCAGGAATCTTTCCGCATGAACCATAACTGTGTCAAAATTACATCTCAGATAATATGCAGCACGTCGAGCTGACGTAAATGCTGAGGTCTCACCTACAAATAGAAACAAATTAGGTCAGGTTAGATTTAGTCAAGGAAGGTTAGACTTGATTAGGATAGACTGTTTTGTATAGCCAGAATTTAAGCAATCACATCACATCAGTAATACATAAGTGTGAAAAAACTTCTGTGGAACGAACAGGAAACAGATCCACCTAAACTACGGCAAAATCGACATGTTTTCGTATGAGTGTCAGAATCACGTGACTGGTGTTTGTGGTGATATACTGACGTTGTTCCAGAGGATGAACTGATGGTGATAGTTTGTGTTAGTGTTGGGTGTCTAACATAGTATATTAGAGTAATATATGGAACAAGTGAATGACTCGAGGACCACTGTGGAAATAAGTCACTCGGTCTGACGTTTTTTGGTTATCCTGGGTAATTTAGACATATGTTACTAGGCCTGACAATTGTACCTAAATAAACTTACTTATCCGAGCAGTGATGAATTGCAGGAGGGTGAGGTGGTCCTCTTACCCAGGTACCCACATGACAACCACCACAGAATTTGTCGTATACCCTGATAACCCACCATCACAACCCACCATCACAACCCACCATCACAAAAACATTTGAAAAATTCACTCATATCACCTCACATTCTAAGCCTTTCAAGAAAATATACCTTAAATGAAGACTGTCTACCTACATCTATCTATCTCTCTATCTATTTGTCTATCTGTCTGTCTGTCTGTCTGTTTGTCTATCTGTCTATCTTACATATTATATAAGTTAACCAGGGGTCTTTATTAATGCTAGGCAATGCTAACATTAATTTAATCAAGGACATTAATGCCAGCATTGCCTTGCATTTCTTTCTCCATTATTAGGCCTTAATATAGACAAATGGTATATAATACAGACACGATGGAAAGACAGACAGTATAATGTGACTCTTTGTTGACAACTTTTCGCCCACACAGGGAAATTTATCAAGTCGCAAACTGATATGTGAGTTGATAAAGCCCCTCCCCCCCCACACACACGTCAGGCAATAGTAACAACTCGAATGAAAAAAGATTTTCAGAGGTAACCCCAGATATCATAGCTATCATTGAGACAAAAACTGGCTAAAATTATATCGGATACCATGTTCCCAGTAGGATATCAAGTGATAAGTAAATGCAGTCGAGACCAGGGAGGCAGAGATGTGACATAGCTAATTAGAAACCAGTGGAGATGTAAAGAAATGAGAGGGATCAAATTACTGAAGCGAAAACTAATACAAGGTGTACACAATTAAGCCTGGGGAACCCAAAATAGTTCTAGTGATATATAACCCGCCACCTAACAACAGGAGGCCGATATAGGGCTATGACGACAATAAAGCAATGATTGATATCATGGGAGAAGCAGCTAGGAGTGTACATGGATCTAAAGCAAAACTAATGATGGGTTATCTCAAGCACAACTAAATTGAGAAAGCTGGGACACACCTGGAGAACCGGAAACATTATGTGTCAATATCGATTGATGAAGTAAATTCTGATTAAACCATACCACGGGTGGGGTTCGAACCCGCGGTCAGAGAGTCTCAAAACTCCACGGGTTCGAACCCCACCCGTGGTATGGTTTGTTTGCAATAGTATTATTACGATTTGGTGAGTCAAATATCTGCGGTATGTGGCCGTCACAGTGTCATGGCTGAGGAATGTTGAGGTCACGGACGCTGACCTCTAATTCAAACCCTGGGCTTGCCTGTGAGGTATTGTTATTCAAGATGTAGAAGTCAAGTTGAATGGTTACCTTAAGACACTGTGGTAGACGACACGACCATTTCTACTGATAGATACCGTGCTGAGAAGTTATGCATTACTCCTAAAGCATCCACTACTTTTCGAAACTCCAAACCTACCTAGAGTCTACCTGGAGGGTATTCCGGGGGTCAACGCCCCCGGGGCCCGTTCCACGACCAGGCCTCCCGGTGGATCAGGGCCTGATCAACCAGGCTGTTATTGCTGGTTTTTGCACCGCCTTCCCAGTCTTTTACTTTCGTAGGATTTCTGTGAATTCTGTGTGCAGATTAGGAATCATTCCTTCTAGGATTTTCCAAGTGTAGATTATGATATATCTCTCTCGCCTACATTCCAGCGAGTACAAGTCAAGTACTTCCAAGCGTTCCCAGTAGTTGAGGTGTTTGACGGAACTTATATGTGCACTCTGTACACTCTCTAGATCTGCAATTTCACCTGCTTTGAACGGAGCTGTTAATGTGCAGCAGTATTCCAGCCTAGAGAGAACAAGTGATTTAAAAAGAATCATCATTGGCTTGGCATGTCTTGTTTTGAACGTTCTCATCATCCATCCTATTATTTTCTTTGCAGTTGTGATCGTGGCACTGTTGTGATCCTTGAAAGTGAGATCCTCAGACATTACCACTTCCAGGTCCCTCACATTATTTTTTCGCTCTATTGTATGATCAGAGTTTGTAGTATACTCAGTTCTAATTATTATCTCCTCCAGTTTTCCATAACGGAGTAGTTGGAATCTGTCTTTATTGAACATCATATTGTTCTCCGTTGCCCATTGGAAAACTTGGTCTATATCTTCTTGGAGGTTAACCGTGTCCTCAACAGATGACAGTCTCATGCAGCTCCTAGTATCGTCTGCAAAGGATGACACGGTGCTGTGGTTTACATCTGTCTATGTCTGATATGAGGATGAGGAACAGGATGGGGGCGAGTACTGTGCCTTGTGGAACAGAGCTTTTCACTATGGCAGCTTCCTATTTCACTCTGTTTACCACTACTCTTTGTGTTCGATTGGTTAGAAAGTTGAAGAACCATCTCCCCATTTTATCAGTTATTCCTTTAGCACGTATTTTGTGGGCTATTACACCATGATCGCACTTGTCAAAGGCTTTTGTGAAGTCTGTGTATATTACATCTGCATTCTGTTTGTCTTCCAAAGCATCCAAGACCATATCATAGTGATCCAGTAGTTGCGAGAGGCAGGAGCGACCTGCTCTGAACCCAAGTTGCCCTGGATTGTGCAGTTTTTGGGAATTCAAGCGGTTTACAATCATGCTTCTCAGCACTCTTTCAAAGATTTTTATGATGTGGGATGTTAGAGCTATTGGTTTATAGCTCTTAGCTAATGCTTTGCTGCCACCTTCATGGAATGGGGCTATATCAGTTGTTTTTAGTGACTTGGAATTTCACCCATGGTTAAGCTCCTTCTCCATAGTATACTTAGGGCACGTGAAAGTGGTTTCCTGCAGTTCTTAATGAAGACAGAGTTCCATGAGTCTGGGCCTGGGGCTGAGTGCATGGGCATGTTGTCAATGGCTTTCTCAAAGTCTATTGGAGTTAGGGTAATGTCGGAAATTTGGCATACAAATTGATGGAGTTTTGAGGCTCATTCATGAAAAAATAATTTGAATTGTCGATCTTTAGACTGATTAGTGACTCGCTAAACACAGAGTCGTAATTCAGTATCTCACTCATTTCTTTGTTGTCATCTGTATAAGTCCCATCTTGACTGACGAAGGGTCCGATACTAGATGTGGAATTTGCCTTGTTTTTGGCATAAGAAAAGAAATATTTCGAATTTCTTTCAATTTCACTAATTGCTTTTAGGTCCTTCTGTCTCTCCTGGATCCTGTATAAGTCCTTTAACTTAAGTTCAATACTTTCCACTTCCCTGGTCAGTGCTTCCTTCTGTATATCAGATAATCTAGCGTTCTTGAGGAGCTCAGTGATTCTTCGTCGTCTTCTGTAGAGGGAGCGTCTTTCTCTCTCCAGTTTACTTCTTCTCTTCTTCTTTCTTAGGGGAATATGCCTTGAATATACTTCAGCTGCCAGGAAGTTGATCCTTTCAAGGCACTGGTTTGGATCCATGTTATTTAAGATATCTTCCCAACTTGTTTAATTTAAGACAAGGTTCACCTGGTCACAGGTGATGTTCTTGTTGTTGAAGTTGTATTTGGTGAAGACACCTTCACAGCTACGTGCATTTTACTGATCAGGACCCATGTGCATGTAAGTCTGACTTCGATTAGACTGTGATAACATAAGAACATAAGAACATAAGAAAGGAGGAACACTGCAGCAGGCCTGTTGGCCCATACTAGGCAGGTCCTTCACAATCCGTCCCACTAACAGAATATTTGCTCAACCCAATTTTCAAAGCTACCCAAGAAATAAGCTTTGACAATTCTACCCACTCATGCGAGTCCCACTCAAATCCAACCCTCTCACTCATGAATTTATCCAACCTAAATTTGAAACTACCCAAGGTCCTAGCTTCAATAACCCTACTAGGCAGACTGTTCCACTCATCAACTACCCTATTTCCAAACCAATACTTTCCTATATCCTTTCTAAATCTAAACTTATCTAACTTGAATCCATTATTGCGGGTTCTCTCTTGGAGAGATATCCTCAAGACCTTATTTATATCCCCTTTGTTAATACCCATTTTCCACTTGTATACCTCGATCATGTCTCCCCTCATTCTACGTCTTACAAGTGAATGTAATTTTAGGGTCTTCAATCTTTCTCCGTAAGGAAGATTTCTAATCCTATGTATTAATTTAGTCATTCTACGCTGAATGTTTTCTAACGAATTTATGTCCATTCTGTAATATGGAGACCAGAACTGAGCTGCGTAATCTAGGTGAGGCCTTACTAATGATGTATAAAGCTGTAATATAACCTCTGGACTTCTGTTGCTAACACTTCTTGATATAAATCCCAGTAATCTATTTGCCTTATTACGTACGCTTAGGCATTGCTGTCTTGGTTTTAGGTTGCTGCTTACCATCACCCCCAAGTCCTTCTCGCAATCTGTATGGCTAAGTTCTACGTTATTTAACTTATAAGTGCTTGGGTTATAGACACTCCCGAGCCTCAGAACCTTGCATTTATCTACATTGAACTGCATCTGCCACTTTTCTGACCACGAATTAAGTTTGTCTAAATCTTCCTGAAGTTCTATGACATCTATGTTTGAATCAATTATCCTACCTATCTTCGTGTCGTCGGCGAATTTGCTCATATCACTAGTAATTCCCTCAACAAGGTCATTGATATATATTATAAATAACAATGGGCCTAAGACTGATCCCTGTGGAACACCACTTGTTACAAGTCCCCATTCGGATTTAACCCCATTTATGCACACTCTCTGCTTCCTATTGGTGAGCCATGACTCGATCCATGACAGCACTTTTCCCCCAATGCCATGAGCTGCCACTTTCTTTAACAGTCTCTGGTGCGGTACTCTATCAAAAGCCTTACTAAAGTCTAAATAAACAATATCGAATTCTTTATCGTGATCAACAGCCTCAAAAGCTTTACTGAAGAAGGTTAATAAATTAGATAGGCAGGAACGGCCCTCGTGAATCCATGCTGGGTATCATTAATCAAATTATGGTTATCTAGATGGCTTCTAATAATATCAGCTATAATTGACTCTAGTAATTTGCCTACAATTGAGGTCAGGCTTATTGGGCGGTAGTTTGACGGTAGTGACTTGTCCCCTGCTTTAAAAATAGGAATTACATTAGCCATCTTCCACATATCAGACACTACACCTGTTTGAAGAGATAAATTAAATGTTAGATATTGTTACGTTCCATTTGCATTCAAGAACCCTTCAAGCTCATCAGGACCCGGCGATTTATTTTGTTTCAGTCGGTCCAGCTGTTTCATAATCATTTCGCTAGTGACTGTGATATTACATAATTTATCTTCTTCTGGGCCTCTGTAAAAATTAATTACTGGGATATTATTAATGTCTTCCTGTGTGAAAACCGAGAGAAAATAATTATTAAAAATAGAGCACATATCATTCTCCTTGTCAGTAAGATGCCCAAAGTTATTTTTAAGGGGACCTATCTTATCCCTAACTTTTGTTCTATAAACCTGGAAAAAACTTTTTGGGTTAGTTTTTGAATCCCTAGCAACTTTAATTTCATAGTCCCGTTTAGCTTTTCTTATTCCCTTTTTAACGTCCCTCTTAATGTCAGTATACTGATTTATAAGAAGACCCTCACCTCTTTTTATGCGCCTATAAATTCCTTTCTTCTGCCCTAAAAGATATTTGAGCCTATTATTCATCCATTTTATTCATCCAACAACTTCAACCAGAACAACGGCTTCTACAACATAGCTGAACCTATTGCCAAGAAACTTCTTCAACGCTATCCCACCTAGAACTCAAGAATGGTACACTGCAGGTCCTTTAAGTCACACTATGTTTTTAACTATCACACTACTTTTAAGACTCACATGCAGCTTTCTCCACCTGACTGTACCCTATATATATCTCCATGTTGCTCATTTTCCAGGTAGATCTGTATGTGACTCGATAAAGCCCACTGCGTGGGCGAAACGTTGTCAATAAAGGATCACATTATACTGCTTATGTGTTTATTTTTCCATTGTGTCGGTATTTTATACCATTTATTTCCATCGGGTCATTTCTACTTGATCTAATTTCTTTATACGGGATAAATGTTCTTTGGGCAGCCTGTATAGTGTTAAGAAAACTGTCATATTGATACCTCTCTTCTTCACCCCAGTCCACAGTTGATAAGTGTTCTCTAAGTCCATTATAATCTGCTAAGCGAAAATCTGGGACCATTACTGAATTATCCCTACTATCATACATCCATTCAATGCTAAAGGTAATTGACTTGTGGTCGCTTGAGCCGAGTTCCTCTGTAATTTCTAAATTATTAACAAGGGTTTCCTTGCTTGCCAGAACCAAGTCAAGTAGGTTATTTCCCCTTGTAGGTTCTGTTACAAACTGCTTCAAAAAGCAATCCTGAACTACTTCTAAAAAGTCGTTAGATTCTAAATTCCCTGTCATGAAATTCCAATCAATCTGACTAAAGTTAAAGTCCCCTAGAATTACTACGTTATCGTGTCTTGTGGCCTTAACAATTTCCTCCCAAAGTAGTCTCCCTTGTTCCCTATCTAAGTTTGGGGGACAGTAAATCACACCTAAAATCAATTTTTCACACCCCTCTGAAAATTCTATCCAGACAGACTCTGTATGTGTTAATTTAGACTTTATACCCGTTTTTATGCAACAATTTAAATGATCGGAATTAGTTGTTTATGATATTGTTACGTTTCTTACCAGGTCCTCCTTATTTGTGAAGATAATATGAAGTATGTTTTCCAGTCCTATTGGCTTCATTATCTGCTGACTTAGGGTGTGTTTATCGCAGAGATTTAGTAGCTCATGTGTGTGTGACCTTTTATCTGCGCTGCCTCCAGGATTGTTTCTGCTATAACATTATTTGCTACAGTCTTCTATGTTTATGTCTTAGGTTGAAATCAACAAACAGTAAGATGTTTGGGGATGGAGCTGGAAGGCTTTCCAGACAGTAATCAGTTTTCAGTAGCTGTTCCTTGAACTGTTGGGAGGCTGCATCTGGTGGCTTTTATACAACCACGATGAGTAGGTTTTGGATCTCGATCTTTACTGTTAGAACTTCACCTACACCATTTGTGGTGTTCAGTATCTCCGTACAGATGAGCGACTCTTTGACATACAGACCAACCCCCCTCCTTGTTGTCTGTTGTTTTTGTCGCATCTAAAAAGGTTGTACCCATTTATCCAAAGTGATCTTTTTTGTGTGGATCTCTGTGAAGGCTGCAAACATCGCATTTGACTCCTCTAGAAGTCCACTGATAAAAGGTATTTTGTTGTTGGTGGATGACTTAAGGCCCTGCAATTAGCAAATATAAACGAGGTCGTATTCTGTATTTGTTGGGGGGATTTTGTTATTGCAAAAATTGCGACAAGGAACACTGATACAACCTGCATCGCATTGTGCAATGTCTTTGTAAGTGGATGCGACTTGAACCTGCCTAGCATAGGCCAGTAGGCCTGGTGCAGTACAACTTCTTTCTAATGTTCATATGTTCAGAGATTTCGGGCCAGTTATAATGGGTATCCACAAGTTAACATTCACTTTGTTCTAAATAGATCACTGGAGGAGATCCTGGTGGTTCATACCGAGGTCGCTGCTGCTCACTAACTAGTGTTGTGTTGCGCAAGAGTGTCGATAATGTACACTGTGTGATGTCCTTGATATTGCCAGCCATATGTGTGTGTTGTGCTGTACCAGTGCAGCATCTGTGTTATTTGTCATACACATTACAAGTGTTCTCGTCACTCCCTGTCTCACATTTATGTCAGTGTACATGCATGTCAGTGCACACACACACACACACACACACATCACATCGGAAGAGGACCAAGCAGGACTTCAAACAGACCTGGACAAGCTTGACATCTGGTCAAGCAACTGGCTTCTTGAATTCAATCCCACCAAATGCAAAGTCATGAAGATCGGAGAAGGACAGAGAAGACCGCTGACAGAGTACAGGCTAGGTGGACAAGGGCTACAAACCTCGGCAAAGGAGAAAGACCTTGGGGAGAGTATAACGCCAAGTACGTCTCCGGAGGCACACATCAACCAGATAACTGCGGCAGCATATGGGCGCCTGGCAAACCTAAGATTAGCGTTCCGTTACCTAAACAAGGAATCGTTCAAGACACTGTACACCGTGTACGTCAGGCCCATACTAGAATATGCAGCACCAGTCTGGAACCCACACCTGGTCAAGCACGTAAAGAAACTAGAGAAAGTGCAAAGGTTTGCGACAAGGCTAGTTCCACAACTCAGGGGTCTGTTCTATGAAGAAAGGTTGAGGGAAATAGGACTAACAACACTGGAGTAAAGAAGGGTCAGAGGAGACATGATAACGACATACAAAATACTGCGGGGAATCGACAAGGTAGACAGGGACAGGATGTTCCAGAGAGGGAACACAGAAACAAGGGGACACAACTGGAAGCTGAAGACTCAGATGAGTCAAAGGGATGTTAGGAAGCATTTCTTCAGCCACAGAGTAGTCAGGAAGTGGAATAGTCTAGAGAAAGATATAGTGGAGGCAGGAACCATACATAGTTTTAAGACGAGGTATGATAAAGCTCATGGAGCAGGGAGAGCAGAGACCCAGTAGCGGACATCGAAGAGGCGGGGCCAGGAGCTGAGTCTCGACCCTGCAACCACAATTAGGTGAGTCACACACACACACACACACACACACACACACACACACACAATATATATATATATATATATATATATATATATATATATATATATATACATATACATACATACATACATATATATATATATATGTGTGTGTGTATGTATGTGTGTGTGTGTGTACTCACCTATTTGTGGTTGCAGGGGTCGATTCATAGCTCCTGGCCCCGCCTCTTCACTGATTGCTACTAGGTCCTATCTCTCCCTGCTCCATGAGCTTTATCAAACCTAGTCTTAAAACTATGTATGGTTCCTGCCTCCACTACGTCACTTTCTAGGCTATTCCACTTCCTGACAACTCTATGACTGAAGAAATACTTCCTAACATCTCTTTGACTCATAGGAGTCTTCAACTTCCAATTGTGACCCCTTGTTTCTGTGTCCCCTCTCTGGAACATCTTGTCTCTGTCCACCTTATCTATTCCTCGCAGTATTTTATATGTCGTTATCATGTCTTCCCTAACCCTCCTGTCTTCTAGTGTCG
The DNA here is from genome assembly GCA_009830355.1 of Cherax destructor. NCBI lineage: Eukaryota > Metazoa > Arthropoda > Malacostraca > Decapoda > Parastacidae > Cherax > Cherax destructor. The sequence continues at coordinate 376,612 of WNWK01000766.1, forward strand.
TCAGGCCTATTTCCCTTAACCTTTCTTCGTAGGACAATCCCCTTAGCTCTGGGACTAGTCTTGTTGCAAACCTTTGCACTTTCTCTAATTTCTTGACGTGCTTGACCAGGTGTGGGTTCCAAACTGGTGCTGCATACTCCAGTATGGGCCTGACGTATATGGTATACAGAGTCTTGAATGATTCCTTAGTGAGGTATTGGAACGCTATTCTTAGGTTTGCCAGCCGCCCATATGCTGCAGCAGTTATCTGATTGATGTGTGCCTCAGGAGATGTGCTCGGTATTATACTCACCCCAAGGTCTTTTTCCTTGAGTGAGGTTTGCAGTCTTTGGCCACCTTGACTATACTCTGTCTGCGGTCTTCTTTGCCCTTCCCCGATATTCATGACTTTACATTTGGCAGGGTTAAATTCTAGGAGCCAGTTACTGGACCAGGGTTGTAGCCTGTCCAGGTCTCTTTGTAGATCCTCGACTGATTTGATTCTTCTCATTAACTTCACATCATCTGCAAACAGGGACACTTCTGAGTCTATCCCTGTGTGTGTGTGTTAGTTACCATTTTGTCCTAGGCACATGTCGATTAGACACTAGGCCTGTAGTATGTATGTATGTGTGTGTGTGTGTGTGTGTGTGTGTGTGTGTGTGTGTGTTTGTGTGTGTGTGTGTGTGTGTGTCTGTGTAAAATTTTGGCTAATGGGAAAGACTAAGACAATTTCATCTATAACAGAGAAAATAAATTTTATGTGATAAATCCATCATCATCATCATCATCATCATCATCACCATCATCATCATCATCATTATCATTATCATCATCATCATCAGGAATTGTTCGGCAGGAAACACTAACTACACAGTAGTAAACATAGCAGCTCCGTGAAGCATCTCACAGCAAATATCAACACTCTCCAAATTCTCTAACTCTCTGCTGGCCAGAGTTAGAGAATATCAATATGAAGGGAGAGATTATCAAGTGTAATGTCTGCGTCAGTCTGAAACACTAATAATCGCCATCTGATAAATATTCTGGTATTTCTATTTAATTGACTTCTGGAATTTATCGATGAATTGATTCTCTAAATTGATGAAAATCACCAAAAGTTTCCAGAGTTGCTGATGCTGGCTCCTGGTTCTGTATATTTAATGGCCGTTTAATAGGTAACAATGAGCGTCACTTATCATCAACTTCACTTTCTTTTACCTATAATGATTTGTTTACCATTATCAACACCAGGAGAGTTTGTATATATGGTTTAAGTGACTTTTAAATGATTTTTATCAAGATTGATGGGCTGAATACATCGACTCCAGGCCGGGGGACTGATTACCTCAAAGTCCTCCTCCTCTTTCACCGTTCTTCTCTGTAATGGACTAATGAGGCCACTGGCTGGCTTCCAGAATAAATATACCCAAATGTTGCACAAGTGTCTCATCTATCAACATGGAGAGTTGCTTGTCTCAACTGAATACCCGAAGGAAAGATAACATTCTTAATAGCAGTCAAGATATGTATTACTTGACTGTAAATCATTGCTTCAAGTTAAGGTGTGGATATTCGGGCAGCAGCAACTTAATTTTGAGAGTGAAACCACAGGAAAGTGTACAGAGTTTTCTCCAGTCACAAAGTGGTCACTGTTTGGTAAGCTTCGTAAGTTACGTCCTTATTTCCCTTCCCCACTTGTTGTTTTCGCAAAGGGGTAAATCCTTGTGGGGTTTTAACGTCAAGGATTTCGGAAGTTTCGACCATCGTATCCTGTAATCGCTGACTGTTCTTTAAATGATCCCAAACGGGTTTACCACATAAAGAATAAGAATACGCAATACAGTGACTGGAACAATACACAAATAACCCGTTTGACCTGGACCATTAACAAGTCAGACGTGACTTGTAATGGTCCAGGACGGACTGAAAAGTCCTGATAAGTTCCTTTCTCCTACGTGCTGGTTGTTTGTGTAGGATTAACCACATCATGAAAAAAAAATCGGTACAATCCCCCACACTAATGTACACTCAGGGTGTATGTGACTGACTGATCAGGGATAAAATTTGCGATAGTGTTATCATTATCATATCATGCTGTCTACGCTCTGATAACTTGCAAGTCATCTGCTGCGTCTGAGATGCTCAGCCCTGCATTATGGAGTTTCTACTAATCAGACAGAACTTAGAGAGAAATTATGTATAAGGAACAACCCCAATAAAAAAATAAAGATAGATATTTTTGTGTCGCTGTTCGACCTGAGAAAGGTATCCCTCGTAGGAGCCCAAGAGCCATCCCTCAGTACATTAATGAACATGAAAGGGATACATCATAAATCAGTAATTAGGTACATCCGAAAATGCACCTTTAAGTGGTTGACTGATTTTTATCATTTTTCATATTCCATTTCCTCCAAACTTTCATTTTCACTTCACTTACAACCTATCGGACCCAGCAGCGTCTTGGCATCTCCACACACAGAACTCTTCCACAACTCTGTGCGTCTTAGGTAAAAGGACACATGTGCAACTGATGTGACATTGCATTGTGTCACATCAGTTGCACATGTGTGATTTTTACCTAACATACTGTCAGTAATTCTGCCTTTATTACTAACTCTATGCTTGCTTATTAACATGGCCTTCCACTAGTGGGTTCCGTGTACCTGTGACGCCATCTTCCAGCTGCTTCGCCTCTCCTGTCTCCAGTAAATAAGGTTACATCCTCGGGCAGTTGCTTATTTAATGAGAAAGAGTGGGTGAATTGTTTATGAATGGGTGAATAAACTGCCTTTTATGAGAAATCTGACCCCATTGTCCTCATAACTCACCCAGCTATATACATATCGACCGCTGCTCGATCCGTGAATGGTATCATAAGAACATAAGAAAGAAAGAACACTGCAGCAGGCCTACTGGCCCATGTGAGGCAGGTCCAAGTCTCCTACCGGCTTAAGCCAATGACCCAACCCAGTCAAGTCAGGTCACATCCACTTAAGGAAGGTATCCCGGTAATGCATGACCCCAGCTCTCTGTACGTCAACGCACGCGAAAGAAATAGCGCAGAGTGTGGCATAAGTGTCTAATTTAGTTCAATTTCAGCACTGAAGATTTGACGCGGATCAGGAGAGGTGTTCGCAAGTCGTAACATGGACACTAATACTCAAATTCTTTTCAATAAAAATAGAAAATTAAGACACACACAGCCCAAAACTAATTCAAACCTTTTCAAACCAGGTTTGAAGCCAAGCTGAAGAGGCATTCTCCTGTTATCTCAGAGAGACCAATATCCTAAGGTACACCAGCACATCAGGTTTGAAGACGCTCAATATTTTCACTACCAAGAGAGAAGCCAATAGGACGAGGCATTCAGAATTTACTGCAGGAAAATCAGTATTTCACCTATTTTTCTCTGAAACTTTTCCCAAAGTAAGATTAACTAGCGTTTAAGATTTCAATAATTTATGGCATAAAGAAATAGAGAATAGAGGTGAAAAAATCTTGACAAAATGTAATGAAATTCTACAAACCAGTGCCCCATGCTTTCCTAAAATATAAAAGGTATAAACATATAATAGAAGGAAAACACGATAGTTGGTAGAATTACCGACAATATGCTAGGCAAAGAGAGAGTTTGGAGGAGGTGAATGTATACAGATATCCGGGAATGAATGTGTCAGCAGATGGGTTTATGAAAGATGAAGTTAATCATAGAATTGACGAGGCAAAAAAGGTGAGTGGTGCACTGAGGAGTCTGTGGAGACAAAGAACTTTATCCATGAAAGTAAAGAGGGAAATGTAAGAGAGTATAGTTATACCAACGCTCTTGTATGGGTGTGAAGTATAGGTGGTGAATGTTGCAACAAGGAGAAGGCTGGAGGCAGTGGAGATGTCATGTCTGAGGTCAATGTGCGGTGTGAATATAATGCAGAGAATTCGTAATTTGGAGATTAGGAGGAGGTGTGGGATTACCAAAACTATTATCCAGAGAGCTGAGGAGGGGTTTGGACATGTAGAGAAAATGGCACAAAATAGAATGACTTCAAGAGTGCATAAATCTGTAGTGGAGGGAAGGTGGTGTAGGGGTCGGTCTAGGAAAGGTTGGAGGGAGGGGGTAAAAGAGGTTTTTTTGTGCGAGGGGCTTGGACTTCCAGCAAGCATGCGTGAGCGTGTTAGATAGGAGCGAATGGAGACAAATGGTTTTAATACTTGACGTGCTGTTGGAGTGTGAGCAAAGTAACATTTATGAAGGGATTCAGGGAAACCGGCAGGCCGGACTTGAGTCCTGGAGGTGGTAAGTACAGTGTCTGCACTCTGAAGGAGGGGTGTTAATGTTGCAGTTTTATAACTGTAGTGTAAAGAACCCCTCTGGCAAGACAGTAATGGAGTGAGTGATGATGAAAGTTTTTCTTTTTCGGGCCACCCTGCCTTGGTGGGAAACGGCCGATGTGTTAATAAAAAAAAATGTTAGGCAAAATGACACAGGCGCAACTAATATGGCATTTTATTGCACCTGAGTGTTAGCCAACTGTACACGAGTACACGAGTACACTGAGAGACAACACAATAAGTGTCAGAGTCCAAAGACTGTTCAGCTGCCTCCCAGCATACACTGATCAGCCGGGCTGTAGTTCGTACGTCGGTTTAAGTGCGGCCAGCAGTAACATCCTGGTTGATCAGACCCTGATCCACCAGGATCAGGGTCCCTGGTCTCAGACCGGGACGCGGGGGCGTTGACCCCCGAAACCCTCTCCATTTATATTCCAGGTATAACTGTTGCTGTTTGCACCCCGGTGACGGTGCTATACCTTTCAAATGAGCTGAGGTAGGACGGTAGTGCAGGAGCATATCCATCCTGTGGACGATAGCACAGGAGCATATCCATCCTGTGGACGATAGCACAGGAGCATATCCATCCCGTGGACGATAGCACAGGAGCATATCCATCCTGTGGACGATAGCACAGGAGCATATCCATCCCGTGGACGATAGCACAGGAGCATATCCATCCTGTGGACGATAGCACAGGAGCATATCCATCCTGTGGACGATATCACAAGAGCATATCCATCCGTGGACGATAGCACAAGAGCATATCCATCCTGTGGACGATAGCACAGGAGCATATCCATCCTGTGGACGATAGCACAAGAGCATATCCATCCCGTGGACGATAGCACAGGAGCATATCCATCCTGTGGACGATAGTAGGCATATCCATCGGACGTGCGGAAAATCCATCCTGTGGACGATGACAGAATATCTCATCAGGAGCATATCCATCCTGTGGACGATACCACAGGAGCATATCCATCCTGTGGACGTAGTACAGGAGCATATCCATCCGTGGACGATACCACAGGAGCATATCCATCCTGTGGACGATAGCACAGAGCATATCCATCCCGTGGACGATAGCACAGGAGCATATCCATCCTGTGGACGATAGACAGGAGCATATCCATCCGTGGACGATAGCACAGGAGCATATCCATCCTGTGGACGATAGTACAGGAGCATATCCATCCGTGGACGATAGCACAGGGCATATCCATCCTGTGGACGGTAGTACAGGAGCATATCCATCCGTGGACGATAGCACAGGAGCATATCCATCCTGTGGACGATAGTACAGGAGCATATCCATCCCGTGGACGATAGCACAGGAGCATATCCATCCCGTGGACGATAGCACAGGAGCATATCCATCCTGTGGACGATAGCACAGGAGCATATCCATCCTGTGGACGATAGTACAGGAGCATATCCATCCCGTGGACGATACCACAGGAGCATATCCATCCTGTGGACGGTAGTACAGGAGCATATCCATCCCGTGGACGATAGCACAGGAGCATATCCATCCCGTGGACGATAGCACAGGAACATATCCATCCTGTGGACAGTAGTACAGGAACATATTAATCCTGTGGACGGTAGTACAGGAGCATATCCATCCTGTGGATGGTAGTGTAGGAGCATATCCATCCTGTGGATGGTAGTGTAGGAGAATATCCATCCTGTGGATGGTAGTGTGAGCATATCCATCCTGTGGATGGTAGTGTAGGAGCATATCCATCCTGTGGATGGTAGTGTAGAGCATATCCATCCTGTGGATGGTAGTGTGGAGCATATCCATCCTGTGGATGGTAGTGTAGGAGCATATCCATCCTGTGGATGGTAGTGTAGGAGCATATCCATCCTGTGGATGGTAGTGTAGGAGCATATCCATCCTGTGGATGGTAGTGTAGGAGCATATCCATCCTGTGGATGGTAGTGTAGAGCATATCCATCCTGTGGATGGTAGTGTAGGAGCATATCCATCCTGTGGATGGTAGTGTAGGAGCATATCCATCCTGTGGATGGTAGTGTAGGAGCATATCCATCCTGTGGATGGTAGTGTAGGAGCATATCCATCCTGTGGATGGTAGTGTAGGAGCATATCCATCCTGTGGATGGTAGTGTGGAGCACATATCCATCCTGTGGATGGTAGTGTGGAGCATATCCATCCTGTGGATGGTAGTGTAGGAGCATATCCATCCTGTGGATGGTAGTGTGAGCATATCCATCCTGTGGATGGTAGTGTAGGAGCATATCCATCCTGTGGATGGTAGTGTAGGAGCATATCCATCCTGTGGATGGTAGTGTAGGAGCATATCCATCCTGTGGATGGTAGTGTAGGAGCATATCCATCCTGTGGATGGTAGTGTAAGGAGCATATCCATCCTGTGGATGGTAGTGTAGGAGCATATCCATCCTGTGGATGGTAGTGTAGGAGCATATCCATCCTGTGGATGGTAGTGTAGGAGCATATCCATCCTGTGGATGGTAGTGTAGGAGCATATCCATCCTGTGGATGGTAGTGTAGGAGCATATCCATCCTGTGGATGGTAGTGTAGGAGCATATCCATCCTGTGGATGGTAGTGTAGAGCATATCCATCCTGTGGATGGTAGTGTAGGAGCATATCCATCCTGTGGATGGTAGTGTAGGAGCATATCCATCCTGTGGATGTGAAAGTGAGATGCAAATGCAAAAACAGTGTAGTAGGTTTGCTTACTTGTTTCCTATACAACTCTTTGTGTCCTTGTATTTTTTGTAATGGCTTAACAAAGCTTCTGGAGAGCTAAACATTGCCACAGAAAATGTCCCATTAGTTGCACTTTTGTCCTTTATCCTAACGTATTGTCGGTAATTCTACCAACATTGTTAGAGAATATTGTTAGTCGTCTTAGCATATTGCGAATGGTAATGTAATCTATCCTATTATCTACCTCACTGCTGGAGGCAGTGATGTTGGCAAGCGTAGCAGTGAGGATTTAGTTAGCAAGTATATGCCAGCAACAGTCATATATGCAATTAGAATGAGGTGAGGATGCCTTATCATAAGTGACATTTTGCCTAAAGGGGGTGTTGGAAATGAACGGCAGAAATTACATGTAGCTAATGCAACCACTACAGTCCCAGAGAGATGTACCTCATCCCTTGCATATATATCACGTTTGCCATAAAATTTGTCCCAGCTATCATTGAATGGGATTGCAAGTTCATTGCAGTACCTGTCTAGCCAGCAATTTATACGAATTGCCCTAAACATCCATTCATTGCCCACTCTATTTCTAGGCAAAATGCTGTATATGATTGGGACCCCTCCCTTAGACCTGACTACATCTATGACTGACTTGTACTTATCCAGAAGCTCCTGTCTCCTGCCCTTCCCAATGTCATTTCCACCAGCACTAAGATAATGGGCTTGTTCCCATTATCTGACATAATATTATCCAACCTGTTGACTATGTCACCAACACCGTCTCCTGGGAAGCACACTCTCTGTCTCACCTTTCTATCTCTGTTACAAAAAGCACAGTCCATATATCTTACCACTGACCTCAGTGAACTGACCACTGACCTCAACCCTTTTCCATCCAGATAGCCCCCTTCCATCTAGATAACTCCCTTTCATCCAGATAGCCCCTTCCATCCAGATAGCCCCTTCCATCCAGACAGCCCCCTTTCATTCAGATAGCCCCCCTTCCATCCCGATAGCCTCCCTTCCATCCAGATAACCCCCAAGTTCCCCTTCCATCCAGATAACCCCCAAGTTCCCCTTCCATCCAGATAACCCCCAAGTTCCCCTTCCATCCAGATAGCCCCCTTCCATCCGGATAGCCCCCTAAGGGCTCGATCGCTAGCTCACACTCTGAGGTCCGGAGATTGAATCTTCTCCGGTACGGCTGAAAAACATTAGGGACGTGTTTCCATAAGACACCTGCTGTCCCTGTCCCTGTTCACCCCTTCAGTTTAAAATGGGTACCTGGGTGTTAGTCGACTGGTGTGGGTTGCATCCTGGGACAAAACTGACCTAAATTGCCCTAAATGCTCTGCATAACAAGGGGCTTTCTATATAGTAGTATGTCATCGATGTCAGCTATAGCTTGTATACCTTGTACATGTACTTGTAGTAAATAAAGATATTATTATATTATTATTATAAGGCCTACCTGGAGTCTACCTGGAGAGAATTCCAGGGGTCAACGCCCCCGCGTCCCGGTCTGTGACCAGGCCTCCTGTTGGACCAGAGCCTGATCAACCAGGCTGTTACTACTGGCCGCACGCAGTCCAACGTACGAACCACAGCCCGGCTGATCAGGTACCGCACTATAACAGTAGAAGAAATAACGGAAGCAGTAGTGGTAGAAGAAGCAGCAGCAAAAGAAATATCAATAGTAGTGGCAGACTGAGAAGCAGCTGTAGTAACAACAGTAGAAACAAGAGCAGGAAAAGCAGCAGCAGCGAAGAAGCAGAAGCAGACAGCAGCAGCACTAGTAAAAACAGCAGCGGGACAGCAGCAGCATCTGCAGGAACGGCGCAGGAACAGACAGCAGACATCAGGAACAGCAACAGCATCCGAACACCAGCAACGACACCAGGAACAGCAACAGCAACCAGAATACCAGCAACGACACCAGGAACAGCAACAGCAACCAGAACACCAGCAACGACACCAGGAACAGCAACAGCAACCAGAACACCAGCAACGACACCAGGAACAGCAACAGCATGCAGAACACCAGCAACGACACCAGGAACAGCAACAGCAACCAGAACACCAGCAACGACACCAGGAACAGCAACAGCAACCAGAACACCAGCAACGACACCAGGAACAGCAACAGCAACCAGAACACCAGCAACGACACCAGGAACAGCAACAGCAACCAGAACACCAGCAACGACACCAGGAACAGCAACAGCAACCAGAACACCAGCAACGACACCAGGAACAGCAACAGCAAACACAGGCAACACCAACTAATCCATGACACGCAACAAACATTAAGTGTTTGATGGACCAGACGCAGCAGTTCCTGGTCCACTACTAGTACGGGACACGTCTAGCTTTCCTTCCTGCCCCTCCACTGACGCACTAACCCACCCCGCACATCCAGCAAGTTAGCAACTTACACTGAAGGCAGTTGCACTGAATGTGGACCAGACATTCGTGTTCCTTTTAATTAGTGCCCCCCAGTTTATTGTTCCAAGGTTGTTAAAGAACAGACAACACTAAAGATCTTTTATTATACTGTTATTACTTTATATACGCCCATCTACTGTGAGCGATTGTCAATTTTTTTTTAGGGAGGGGAAGTCTTCAAGCAATCTCCCAATCAAAACAACTGCCAGAAAATAGAAAATGCCAATATAGCTCTCATGCAGGTTTTCTTTAAGAAAACCTGCAAAGAATTTGGATAGAAATCTTATCTTAAGAATTGTAAGAATACATTTAATACACACACAACCCGCACATATAAAAAGAGAGGAGCTTACAGTGTGACTTTGTAAATGGTCCAAGTCGGACCGAAACGTCGTCGTAAGCTCCTCTCTTTATATATGTGCGGGTTATGTGTGTATTGTTCCAGTCACTGGTATGTGCCTTTTTGTTAATACATTTAATATATTACCACACGAGTTTAGTTCAAAACTTAGAAGAAGGAGTACAAAGAGGCGGAGAGTACAGGAAGGGATGAACAATGGGGATGGGAAAGAGTGAGGAGCGGGTCTAACAAGGATCAGCATGAGACCCGCTGCTGTTTCTAATACATATCAACGATCAGAATTAGTTCAGTATATCAGTTGCTCTTCAGTGCAAACAAATGCAAGTTTATAGGGGCTGAAAACGAAGGTAGACCCGAAGTAAAAGTATGGAAGACAAGAAGCTGCATATTTTTATGACTTATGTGCCACATGTAAAAATGGCAACACTGTGAACGGCATTCAGGAATCTGAACAAAGAATATTTCAAAACGTTATTTACGACATATTCTAATCCAGTCATTATGTATCCCCCAGTGTGGGATCCCTACCTGATCAAGCACCAGTGTGGGATCCCTACCTGATCAAGCACCAGTGTGGGATCCCTACCTGATCAATCACCTGTGTGGATCCCTACCTGATCAAGCACCAGTGTGAGATCCCTACCGATCAAGCACCAGTGTGACATCCCTACCTAAGAACATAAGAACATAAGAATGGAGGAACACTGCAGAAGGCCTACTGGCCCATACAAGGCAGGTCCTTATCAAAACCACCACTACCTAAAAATTTATTCCCGTACTCACGACACAAATCAAACCCAGCCCCTCCCACTCATATATTTGTCTAATCTCTTTTAAAGCCACCCAAGGTCCTAGCCTCTATCACAGTACTCGGAAGATTGTTCCACGCATCTACAACTCTGTTCGAAAACCAGTACTTGCCTATGTCCTTTCTAAATCTAAATTTATCCAATTTAAATCCGTTAT